>CM014734.1:3091141-3657733 GCA_004329165.1 Spatholobus suberectus | reverse complement strand
TTTTAAAAATCTGCAATTTTGGTCTCTCTATCAAATTTTTTGCATTGATTGTTAGTGGTTTAACGTTGACTTTGACATGTCAATATTGAATATAATGTTAGCTCTGACTTTAACATGTCATTTAAGTATTGATACGTTAGAATCAATGTTAAATTATTACTGGTTAACGCAATGAGATTTGACGGAGGGACCAAAATTGAAGATTTTTAAAAATATGCAGCACTAAATGTCTCTAAAAAAAAGGAGAACCAAAATTGCGGATTGAAAAAAATAAGAGAACCAAAATGCAATTTAAGCTTTTAATTTTCTATGTCCTGTATTATCTAAATTCCTTCTAGTGATAGAAAATATCTACTCATATATTATAAATTAAAATACGCAATTTATAATGTGGGGTTCTCACTCTCCTCACTTTCTCAATTAGACATTGTTAATATCATATCTCTTCTCTCTCTTTTGAATATGTTTTTCATACACTACTCGCATAACAAGCAAAAAAAAATTTCTCCCTAAATTATCTAAAGCTACCCTTCTTTCACTTTTATTTGTAATTGTATAATTATCTTCTAAGTTGTTTATCTTTTCAATTTATCATTTTTTATCTTTATCTTTAAATTGAATGTCAATAGTTTTTTTAAAAAAATTGTCAATAGTTAAAAATAATTTTATATTACAATTTAAAAACATAATTTATATATTAAAAATATTTATTTATTATAAATTTTAATTATATAAAAATAAACATTTATCAGGCATAATGCATACACTAAAATACTAGTATATTTAAAATAAAAAATTCAAAAGTAAAAGTACGTAAGTCACAAAGCGAAACCACTATCGAAATAGCGAGACCAAAATAAGGTCTGAAATATGTGGGAATAAAATATAATAAGGAATTCATTTTTATACTGAACTGCGCAAAATATTGGGGAAATTACACGTATTGATGTTAATTTAAAAGAAAAACAGTTTATATCAAATTACACGTATAGATGTTAATCAACTTACATATATTATAAATTAGAATAAAATACATAACTTGGAGAGTAATGTTCTCATTCCCCTGATTGTCTCAATTGGATATTCTCACTATTTTATTTCTTCTCTTTTTTAAAGGTATATTTCACACACTATCCCACAACTATCTTTTATCTCTGTCTCTTTCATATATGTATGTAAATTGAATTTCAATAATTTTTTTTAAAAATTGTCAATAATTAAGAATAACTTTACATCACAATTTAAATCATTCACTGTAAATAAAAATATAATTTATACACTTAAAAATATTTATTTATTATAAATTTAATTATTTAAAAATAAATATTTATTATTTACGATACATAAACTAAAATACTAATTTAAAAAGAAAAAAGACAAAGAGAAAGTGAGAAAGAAATGGCAAAGATGAAATACCAAAAACATCTGAGACCATAAGAACGGCAAGTTTAGAGTGAGGAGAGCCTGTTAAATAGGAATCAACACCACCCACTTTGTCCACATGCCCAGCTCCTCCACTGGGGTTCAGGGTTGGTGGATTTGAACAGCACGGAGGCCCGGACATGTTTTGTTTCCCTCTCACCTATGTTCTTATCTTGAGCTGCTACTCTATGCTATTTATAAGAGAGGAAAAACCTTAACAATAAACTTTTTTTAATACTTCTTAATATATTTTCAGGTTTAATCTCATTGGTCTAAATTCTTTATTATCACCGAAAAATTAATTAGAATGTAACTAAATTATTAATGTTTTTTACATTATCATTTAATTATAGATTATTATATATGATAGAATTATTAATTTTTGTAATAATTATTTAAAAAATTATATTTAAAATAATTTTTAATTAATTGATAATATACATTAACAATACAGGAAAGTTAAACTAAAAAAACATCTCACTAGACTAAATTCATATTTTATTTAGTAAAATTTCAGTGCAATTCATCGATAATAAGGTATTAAGGAAAATGTTTGATGTTTTCCTTGCATTGCACTATTTGAAGTTTAGGTTAGTTGGGTCTCGAAATTCATCAAGGGAAGCCTCATAATTCAAAGAGTACTCGTAGAAGTATTTACAGATTACCCTACTAATGAGGTGTCGATATTGACAGCGAGATTCAAACTCACATTCTTATAAAATATGAGTCTTATCTTTATCAATTGAATCAACCTTCATTGTCTTTTTGAAATCTATCTACATATTGTCCTCGGCCAAGGAAAAATAATTAAAGGTTTAAATACGTTTTTTTACTCTCTGTAAATATATCAATTTTTGCCTTTTGGTTTTTAATTTTATTTTTTTATGATTTTTTGCAATGTTCCAACTTTTCGTCTTGGTGCCTTTCTTTAATTTGTGTTATAAAATGAATACTTGTCACATAAGCAGTAGACTCTAGAGGAAGAAAAGGATTAAAATAATGCTAATATTCCAACATGCGTTAGCTCTGACGTTTAAACTGATTGCTGCACAAGCAAAGGCAAAGTCAAATCCTCAAAAAAGAAAGGCAAAGTCAAACTCATCGCTTATTTTAGCACTTGTTATCAATGTTTTAAGAAGCCAAAGAAAAATTGGTTCATCTAAAGTAAAAGTGTAAAATATGATTTGATATTATTTAAGTAATTAAGATAGTTTATCATAATATATAAGCAACGAATAACGCAAACTTCTTGATAGTAAAAATTAAAAACAATAATTAAAATGTTACAGCATCATCAAACATATTCAATCGTTATTATTTGATATTTTATATATATTTACTCCATCTAATCTTTTCAGTTAAAAATAATAGCTCATAAATTACACTGCACTTGGTCTTGTAGTTAGGACTTCTTCTAATTGTATGATTACTTTTTCTTTTTCTTTTTTTTTAATTTTGTAGTTGTAGACTTATAGTATTTGCAATCAGGAGAATATCTCGTAGGATACCATTTAGGGTGTGTTTAGAAACTAGTTCAGTTCAACTGAATGTCAATCCATCCTTGAAGTTCCTTCTCCATTTGTGAATTGGAATTTGGAAAACTTCCGTTGAATGTGGTCCAAACTAGTTTCTAAACACACATTTAGTCATTGGAGTTGAAGTACCTTTTCTTTTGCTTCAAGTCTCGGGAATAATTTTTGTTACGCTTCTCTGTTTTGCTTCTTTTGTTATATAATCAGTTTGTATATACAGTTGAAGTTGTTTGTGCAAGATAGGAGAATGGAAAACGTATATGTGCTCTCTGTTACAGCCCCTTGTTCTTTCCATTTATTGCTCTCAAACATAGTTATCAGAATCTTACGATTCATAATTCGAATCTTACATTTGATACAATTCAGCTACCTACCGATTCGTATCATAAGATGAATCTTAAATGACTTTATATCTTACGAAACATGAATGAATCTATGCAATTTTGTATCATTGATACAATTCACATGATTCAATAATTCATCATTTTTTTTCTTTTTTCCTTTTCTTCCACTAATTTTTATTGAAAATTTGAAAAGACATATAAGCTTAAATTGTTCAATGAAAAGGAATCGAAGAAACACTTCTGAACATATCCTATTTGATTATTCTACTACTTTATTGGTCACTCAGTCATTCAATACATGTACTCTAATTAGCTATTTAATTGCTTCCTTTCCATTGTTCTAAAATTAAGGCTACACAAACTCAGATATAACTAATAATTTTGTTTTGTAAGACTTCTGCTTAAGTTGTTTTATCTGTTTCTAGTTCAATTTTTTTACATTGAACACTATATATCATTTATATGATATATTTGAAGTAATTTTTCATTGTCTCTAAATCTTATGATTCAATATAATTTTGATTCACGATTCAAAAATTAGTTCAACGATTCACGATTCGAATCTCGATTTGAGAACCTTGCTCTCAAACCTGTCTACGTCGTGAAAATAAGACACTAGAATTCCGTACCATTAGGTATATCCATTGCTTTTGAAATGTCATTGAATTGCAATGAGAAAGTAAGCAATTCACTTGTTCTCAAACCTGTCATATGGCTGGTATGATTAAAATTAAACGATGCTGTTTTTAAGCATAAAGGGGCAAATGGTTTAGGTTTCAAAAATAATGTAACAATTTATATAGACAAAGTTTTTTCATTAATGCTACTTGATAACAGTTGACAAGGTTGATAAAAGGCAGTGCTGGATAAGACATGATGGTCAAAAGTACCCTTTTATACAGATTAATCCATCGGTAATTCAGTATAGTGCTAAAGAGGACTAAAAACCAATTAAGTATTGCCTTATCAAGAATTACGCACCACCACCCTAGTACGAACATGCTTTACAGGTATACTGTCTCAATGATAACCAACCAAAAGGTATATTGTATGAGTGCAAGGATATAAGATGATGATTGTTCAAAACCATCAAATCCTATACTATCAAGCCATGAAGCAACTAATTCAATATGGTGTCTCTGCCTTAGATCTTAATGTACATTTACAAGCAATAGCTAGTACCTCTTGTTGGAAATATTGTTAAAAAATAAAAAGAGAAAAAGAAATATTATGTCGTGGCAATAACCATTGTCCTGAAAGCAAATTCCAGTGAAATAGTTTTTAACACAAAAACAAAACCAATAGGTATGAATTAATGGCTAATTAAAGCAATTAATATGCCAAAGGTAACGAAGCAATTAATATACCAATGGTAACGAAGAAATAATTAGCAGTTATATGTCATTATTTCCACAGTCCCCCACTAATGACAGATAAGTGAAAGAGAGAGGAAAAAAAATCTAGGCAAGGAAAGGTTTTTGTGCTTAAGTGTTAATGTCCTAAGGATTAAATTAACACGTAGTGAAGTGAGGCAACATCTTATGTCCAAAAAATGAATTACTCTTGAACTTAATGGACTTAAGACGAGACCCTCACAACACACACTTTTACCTTTAAAATTGTGATGGCTCCGTGATTAATTTTTTTTTTTTTCACAATAATTTATACCTTTATATATATGCACCTTGGGTTGCTCATAAGTGCTCTAGAAAGATTGCTTAAGTCTTTCATGGAAGGTGGCCTATGCCTTCATACTCACGTAGGTAGATACACCAAGTGCGTCTCTATAGCACCACCCATATAAGGGCTATGTATCTATTAAGAGCTATAGTTCAACCTCACAACAAGCACTACCACATGTCCTAGGGATGAGAAGTGTAGTGCATAGGAGTATTCATATGGCTTTGTTTGACCACTAATTGGGTGTCCACCATACTTTCCTCTACTCATGGCTTTAAGCCCATCCCCCTCGACATATTCAAGACAATTTTCTTGGGTAATCTTTTTGTAAAAGAATCTGTAAGATTTTTCTCACTTTTCACATACTCAAGTGAGATATAACTATTTTAATTATGTTTCTAACAACACTTTATCTCATATGTGTCTGCCTTCTCTTACCATTATAGGCACCATTGTTATTAGCCACACTAATTGCAACCTATGAATAACAATTGAGATATATAGGAGGTGTAGGTCTCACCGACAATGGTATATTAGCCATTAGACTTTTCAACCACTTTGCTTCTAAACCCACTTAGTAGAATTTGTCTCATTGTTGTCTGAAATCCATTTTGAGTCACAAAACCCTTCTAAGATAGCTGAAAGAGTTATTGAAATGTAAATTCTAATCCATAGTACCCTTTCGATACTTTGGAAGACATAAAGTATTCCAATGATCATTATTAGGATTATTAGTGTATCTACTCAATCGGCTTACAACATATGTAAAGTCAAATCTAATATAATTCGTAAGATACATGGCATTACCAAATATTTTTACGTACTTAGATTAAGACACATAGGTTCTACTATTTTTCTTAATATGAATACTACAATCAAATGATGTTCTAGCAGGTACAACATCAAAACTATTGATTTTTTTTTAATATTTTTTTTCAGCATAATGAGCTTGATGTAGAGAGAAACCATGTTCAATACCCAAAATCACATTAGTTTCTCCTATGTCATTCATCTCAAAATTAGAGCTTAAAAACTCTTTAATTTCAATTACCACTTCCAAAGAGGTTCCACACATCAACATATTATCCACATATAAACATATAATAAAACAATTTGATATACCATTTTTACATACACATAAGACAAGTGTTTACTACAAACCCATAATTCACCAATGTGTTATTAATTTTTTTTTCATTCCATTGCTTTGGTGTATGTTTTAAGCCATAAAGATTTTCTAAGCTTACATACTTTGTGTTTTTTGTTTCAACACAATGAAGCCATCTAGTTGCTTCATGTAAATTTCATCTTTCAAGCCTTCACTTTGAAAAAGGTCTTTACATCTATTTGGTAAATAACCAAGTTATGGATTGCAACCTAAGCTATTAAAGCACGTATAATAGCAATTTGGTTAATAACAAATATATATATATATATATATATATATAAACTATACTCTTTTTCTGAGTAAAACCCTCAATAACTAATATTGCCTTGAATTTTTCTATTAATCCATCATACCTATATTTTCTTTTGAAAAAAGGTAGTTCACCTTTAGCCAAACACTCCCACACTTTTCTCTAATTTCTTATGAGGGATCTTGATCAATATATAGCATGCAATTAATATAGCTTCCCCCACATATAGTCAAGCATACCAGAATTAATTATCATGACATTCATCGTATCCTTCAATGTCCTATTCTTTCACAACTTTCTTTCTTATTTATTTATTTTAATAATTGAACACCCTTTAATATTAGCACTTTTATACTTTCACTTTATACATTATTTACGCACATATGTAACACACTTTTGATAATGTACAAAATAATTTTGGCATCAAGACAAGATTATTCCTAATAGGTACAACTAATTAAAACACCACTATATATTAAAATAATAAATAATTTTTCCAAATAGATTTTGCAGGTTTGCTTGATACAAACACATTGAAAAAATTATTTGGCATATGATAAAAAGGATGACGACATACTGTTTGTTGTATTTTCCATATTTTTCGGTTACCTTGATTGCGATCTCCATAGCCTCATTGCTTCTCTTAAAAGGAACTGTTGTTGCATCTTTGAAACGTAGCCAACCTCGAGTTGCTCAAAGATGATGAGCAGCCTTCGTAACCATTCCTTGTAGTTGGTTCCATTATGGAGTTCAAGTTTTGACATATCAAACAAGACATTCTTATTGAGAAACAAATCCATTAGAACAACATAGTCAAAATAATTTGCTTTTAGATTGTTGGAAATATTGTTAAAAAATAAAAAGAGGAAAAGAAATATTGTGTCGTGACAATAGCCACTGCCCTAAAAGCAAATTCTGGTGGACCTCCAGTGCAATCCAAAATCTGGTTTGCTCCCCAAGGTTTACACAGTAGCGTGTTTGAACCTGTGCACTCGAGGCCAAAACACGTTGGAGCCTCACAAACAATGCTCAAAAAAATACAAAGAAGAAGAAAGAAAGAAAGATTGAGAAGTAGAGAATTGCTCTCTTGGTTTCAAAACTCTTGTTGCTACTCCTTTATATAGTGTCTAAGAAATCAGACCATTGGAAAAAAGTTAAATAGTTTTTAACACAAAAACAAAAGCAATAGGTATGAATTAATGATTAATTAAAGCAATTAATATGCCAACAGTAACGAAGCAATTAATATACCAACGATAATGAAGAAATAATTAGCACTTATATGTCATTATTTTCACACCTCTAAGAGCTATTTCTCATTATCCTTGAACCAAATGATTGAATCAAAAATTTCCTTTCTCGGATGTCATCTGAAACACCGAAGACACTGGACTCCTGATGATTTCTACAGGCCTTCTAACCAGTAAGAAGCTCAACAAGAACAACACCAAAGATATAAATATCACCCTTAAAAGTTGCTTTCAGTGCCTGCACACTTACTATTCGTAGGTCGTGTCTTATGGTTGTTGGTTGCATCAAGCATGAGGAAACTATTGTATCCAACTTAAATTCAGCTAGCTTGGAGATTCTATTAAAATTACAAATTTATTTCTTGTTCTATAAAGTTCTCTAATTTCAAGAAATAAAATCATCCAATAGAGTTAAATATATGGATATCATTACTTGCAATGCATCCAATGCTTCTCGCCAATTGTGAGTAGAATCCAAAACATTACCAATATTAATTTTCACCAATGCTTGCCCCTATAATCATTATTGACAAAGTTTTCGAGATCCATTTCTAGCTATCCATTATTCGCCGACCGATTGGCAAGCTGGGAGTAAGCACCTTTCTAATAAATGTTTGAGCGAAACGTCGTAATCGATTTGAAGCCATTTGAGGGCAGGATTTTTTTGTGCAAAATTAATAACCTAGATAACCTGTTATTACCGGTCAAATATTGTTCACCACCATTGTGCCACATTTCCAAGACTTCACCATAGCCTAACCTTTAAAAAACACATTCACTCGCAAAAAAGTAGTTGGACGTTTTGGCAGGATCAATCATAAAATCATGAGTAAAACATATTAAAAAGAGAGTGAAACTAAAATAATTTTGTAATTGTATTGAAAAATATATCACTAGCACTTCTCTTTATTCATTACTATACGCCTAGCTATCAAAAATTTCAAACAAAGCCTTCCAAGATCAAAGTCACATCAGTTGGGTGGAGTTAGTCTGTCTCAACAACAATGCTTACGAAAATATCTAGTCAAACCCACTCTTGATCTTAGTGAAACAAGGTCCTTCCTGTGGAGGAAAAACAAATTTTCCTTTTGCAAATTATTCAGCGTAAAATAAACAAAGAACATATACGAGGTGCTAAAATATGATTTATTAAGATATCAAATCACAACTGTCCAACAAACTCAAATCACCGAAAGCGACATTATTACCATGATCCAGCAATAAGATCCATGTCCAACAGGTAATAATACAACATTTATTCTACTGCAAGCTACAGCTACGTGGATTCAGTAGCATTTTACATTCTCCACTCTAGTACTCCTTTGTACAATCTTTAACAGAACAAGATTTCTCACTTATGATGTTTAGCCAGCCAGCCCAGCATGTCCCGGTGGGCCTCCTCTGCAACCTTCACAGCTTCTGCATCTTCGGTGTTGTATCTCACAGTCCAACCGTGTGAAACTTTGGGAAATATTTTAACAAAACTGGTAACCTGCACAAAAAATGTTCATGAGTGATATCTAAATACATGAGAGAATTTTGTATATGTGCAAATTAAAGAACTCAATAAAAAAGACAATTTCTTTGACAAATACTGTTGTACTGTACACTTGTACACCATGTGTAATTCTTTTTTTTTTTCCACAAGCACAGATAGCAGCAGAAAAAATGTGAAAAAGCTAACCAAGCTGATTTGACTGCATACAGAATCTTGCAATTCACAATTGAAAGAGAGAGAGAACACAAAAAAATATAACATCAAGAAATCATCAAGGTAAACTTAAAAAGGATGACAGATAACCACAAAAGAAAGAAGAGACAGAGAGAAACAACACAAAAAAATATCATTAGGAAATCATCAAGGTAAACATAAAAGGATAGCAGATAACCACAAGAGAAAGAAAAAATCATCGGACCCCAGATTTAGCAGCTAGGACTTGTTCAAACTGTTTCACAAGCTCTGGAGGAGAAATTTGGTCCATCTCAGCTCCAAGTATAGCAATTGGAATATCAACACCTGAACATCAGACCAATAGTTAACTGTTAGAATATGAACATCTCAATCACTGCTTTAAGAAATCCACTCCTGATTCTTCTTTTTCTTTGTCTTTATTCAATCATTGAAAAATGACAAGTGAATGAGCTTGTATGGAAGAAGCTCCAAATTAAATTAGAACCATTATACTGTTGCAAAAGAATAATAGACAACAAGAAAAGCAGAAAAAAACAATATCCATGTAAATTAACCCTATGGCCTCTAGAGCATGGATTGCATGCATAGTCCAAAAAAAACTGCGCTATTATCTTATATATAGGCTACAAGCAATTGAATTCCTAAATTTTTGCACCAACGTATAATCATTTGTATCTTAATACAAGTGCATAAAATTGATCCTTTAGCAAGTGACATTAGAGTACTAGACCTCTTACTCAAAAACATGCTTAAATTGATGATAATAACAGTAGACAAGCTTTTGTTCATTTTTATTTCTATTTTTCGAACAAGAAGCTGCAACATTATTTTAGTAGCCTTTTTCCCTCGGTAGATGCTAAGAGACATTCCCTAAATAAAGAATATGCATATTAAGGAAAAAGAAAACAGTAGACATTGAAAGTTCATACCCTTGATGTCATCCAGGGAGACAAATGATGGATGCAATAGCACAGCAGTTTGGATAAGTCTGGATTTCGCAAGTCTGACCACAACCTTAGCTGAGAGAAAGAAGAAAATATAGTACATTCTGTGAGTTCAGTTATTAACTTAGTTGTGCTTAAACTTTAAATCAAACCAATAAGTACACCTATGAGGATCTGAATTTGCTTTCAACATAAAAGGAAGGGGGGATGCACAGAAAATAAGTAGGCACTCACCACCCCAACAAAAACCAACAGCTGCAATAGCTGAAACACCTTTACTTTTTAAGGCTTCAATTATGGGTTTTGCAGCTTCAGCACCATTCTCCTATTAATATGATAGGTAAGTATCAGAGAATGTCACCATTTGTATATCTGATTTGAGACTATTCGTAATGTTCGATTTACAAATAAAAACTGCCAACAAATGAGGCAGGCCAGTGGCTAAAGTGATAATAACATTACATAAACTAGACATCTAGATCCAGTCATACATCTTCCAAAATCAGAGTGTTCAAAGTTTCAATAAGAATACAAAAATTGGATTTCAATAAAAACACAGAAATTTGTGTTTTATTTATAAAATAAATAAATAAATAAACAACCAAGTATCATTATGAATCTATAAATTTTATTTTTTTTGAGATTCTTAGGACCTTCAAATGGATATTTGCAAGCAGGAGAAAATTTCTCTTTCCTCATAGCCTTGTGCTTGGCAGAGTTACAGTGAAAAAATCTAATCCAAACAAGCTCAATATAAGAACTAACCGGTCCATGATCTTTTAACCAAGCAGGTAAGGGCCTGTTAGAATTCTGAGGATTAAAGGGTTCACCAACCAAGAGGTCAGGAACAACCACATAATACCCAGCAGCTGCAACTTTGTCAGCAAGCTTCCTTCACAGCAGAGAACAGTATTATTTGCTAGAGAAACGCATTACATTTGGTATCATAGTGAGAATGAGAGTGATGGAAACGGGAATGGGAAAAGAAAGCAGAATAAAACAGCCAGATTGTATTGGCAGTACAATTTACCAAAACCTTGAGAAAGTTTTTAGTGAAAAGGTAGATATCCCACTGAACCAAATAAACCAAATAATTATATCACAAATGCACTACTTTGAATTTGGACAGAATGAAGCCAAAATAACTTACTCAAACAGGTAACTAGACTATAAAATATAGCAAATTAGACATAGAAAACTGAAATGTAAACTAACCACACCTTAAATTTGGCGCTTCATATCCTGCAAAGAAAAAAAAAATGTGAAATTAAAAGAAGATTTTGGTTAAAAGCAATAACCGTAAAAAGATTATCTGTACACATTCAACATGATCAATTCAGTATATAAACCACATCCCGTCAAAATGCTGATATTTGTAGTTTTCAGTTGGGGATATATATAAGAGACACAACTCATGCAAGAAATTTATAGCCACACAAATCATAAAAAATTGTTGAATATCAAAGACAATTCCTCTCCCCCACCTTCTGAAAATAAGATGCAGGTCTTTAGTCAGTTCGATGCCTTGTATGATACAAAGAAAAAATTTTGAGCGATGATAGATCAAGGAAGCAAAGACACTTCAAAAATAGTTGTCATGCATGTTTCAGACATGTAACCATGCTGGATACTTCATTGACAATTCGAATACTCTTAACTATATTTTATAATTTTTTATCAATTTTATTTTTTAAACATTTATACATTGAAATATGATATCATTACAATAACTAGATAAACTATAATATTTTATTATGTTTATAATTATTCATTCTCACTTACTGATTGTCTCTATTGATATGAGATTTATGATTTATGTTAATTTTACACGTCGTATAATAACCGAATGGTATCCTAGAAATTTCTATGCACTGTATCATATAAATTCTTTCTAGTGATAGAAAATATATGTTTAAAATAAAATTTCAAAAGTAATTACCGATGATGATGTTAATTTAAAAAGAAAAACAGTTTGTACCAAATAACACATGTTGATGCTTACTTAAAAGAAAAACAGTTTAAAAGAAAGAAGGGAAAGAGAAGGCGAGTAAGAAATGGTAAAGATGAAATACCAAAAATATCGGAGACCATAAGAACGGCAAGTTTAGAGTGAGGAGAGCCTGTTAAATAGGAATCAACACCACCGACTTTGTCCACATGCCCAGCTCCTCCACTGGGGTTCAGGGTTGGTGGATTTGAACAGCACTGAGGCCCGGACATGTTTTGTTTCCCTCTCACCTATGTTCTTGTCTTTGGGCTGCTACTCTACGCTATTTATAAGAGAGGAAAAACCTTAACAACAAGCTTTTTCTAATACTTGGGTTAAATATGTTTTTAGTGAAGAAATGTATGTGTCAGTTTCTCAAAAAATAAATTGTTTTTTAGTTTTTATTTATTTAAATATGTTAAATATTATTTGAGAAAACAGATCATGTACTGTCAGTGTAAAATAGTTTTACACTGTCATCAAATCACAAATCATTATTTATTGAAAGTTTGTTAACTTTTATAATGAATACTTTAAAAGTCATATCAATGGTGATTTTTGATTAATTGACAGTGTAAAACTTTTATATTGACAGTGTATGACCATTAAACTCATATTATTTTTAGTTTTTATAAAAAAAATTGTCCCTTAATTTTATAAATAAGAATTATATATGATACATTTATATACATGAAAAATTATAAAAAAAATTATTTTTAAGAGACTAAAAATAATAAATATTATTTTATTTATAAAAACTAAATTCTTTATCATTTAACATAAACAGAATTAATTAGAATGTATTTACAATATAAAATTTTTTTACAATATTAATTAATTATAAATTATTATGTATAATATTATTATTATTTTTTATAATAATTATTTGGCTAAAATATTTTTTCTCTCATCTTATTTTTTTGTTTCAGTTTGATTTCCTAAATTTAAAAAGTTTCACTCTAGTTTCTTAAAATGTCTCTAACAATTTAAGTTGGTTTTTGTGTTAGTTTATCACACTTGATCAATTTAGTGACACATGACAAACAGAAATTTCACATCAAATGGTGAGAGTTGTCACGATAATTAAAATTAATACTATTGATACAAAACACTGTTGGAAAGAACAATTAAGTCTAATGAAAACACTTTAAAAATCAAAGTAAAACTTTTTAAATTTAATTAACCTAACTAAAACTAAAAAATAAGGTAAGAAATTAAAAATATATTTTAGCCTAATTATTTTAAAAATTATATATAAGATGATTTTTAATTAATTAATAGCATAAGTATTTTACATTAATAATGAATAAAAATAAAAATAAAAAATCTCACTCGTCTAAATTTAGTAAATTTAAGTGCAATTCATCCGATAATAATGTATTAAGGAAAATATTTAACGTTTTCCTCGCATAATCGCATTGCACTATTTAACAGAACGAGACAAAAACGCTTCAATAAAGAAATAAATAAATAAAAAGAACAAGACAAAAACGACAAGACTTTTGGAATCTTTCAACCGAACTCGAGAAACTAGAGAGAAAACAACAGATTCGGTACTAGCCCAACCCAAGGAAATAAAAGTAAATATATAATGTGGTCGGATTTTTTTTATCGGTTTTATTAATATTAATTCTTAAAGATTAACGTGAAAAATTTAAAGATAATATTTTTTATTAAAAAATTTATTATATTAGAAGTTTAAAAATATAATAAATATTTTTTAAATGCTTATTATTTTTTAAATATTTAATTAATCTTAAAGAATGATGTTAATATTTTCCTATTTTTATCTTTAAATATTTCATTTACATAAATTACTTTGTAAAAGGATAAATTTATGGACGAGTTTTCGAATAGAATCTTATGAACTAATTTATGTAAATAAAAAATTTTGAAATAGAATAATAAATTATATATTTATTATTTGACAAAATATTATTACTAGATTGAAGTTTACGCTAGCCCTGACGTCAATTGATATGTAAATAAATTTTTTTGAAATAGAATAATAAATTATATATTTATTATTTGACAAAATATTATTACTAGCTTGAAATTTACGTTAGCCCTGACGTCAATGGATACGATTTACCAAGGTTCTGGATTTTGTTTTAATGGAATTAAATGAGATATTGAAAGCAATGGATCACCCCTCTATTTATTTAGAGGTAAGCAACAATGTTTTAAAAATATGTCTCCCGTTTTATGCCAAAAAAAAGTCTCCCAAGGATTCGATTATCTAACTTTGACACGGAAATGTTAATGTTTCAATAATGTGGACCGTTGGATCATACAAATGAATCAGATTTTAACACGTGTACATAATATTTACTATTCGTGGAAATTTTCGTTTACATATAGGGAAATATTCACCTTTCACGGGTATTTTTAATGAGATCAACACAAAGGGCAAATTCTTCCGTGAACCCATAAAACATATGATTCACAGGTGAACCAACAAATTTTAATGTAGCCCACCGGTAAGTTAGATATTTAGTACTGTTAGGGTGTTGATTATATTGGTAACATGAAAACCCAATTAGTAAAAATATTATAGTAAAAATAATTTGTAATAGTCAATAGACATTTTGACCCTGAAACCCTAGACTCTGAATAGAATGATGGCACCACTGGGAAATTGAGACTTGGAAGAACAATTTAAAGCCGACGATAATGTGGAAGAAGACGACAATAAAGACGCCAACAAGTTCCATGGGTTTTTCACCAATCCAAAGCATTCATCCTCATTGAAATCATACTCTAATTCGTTGCAAACAAGTGACGAGGATTCCAAAACCGTTTAGGTGAAATTGATTCCAGGGTGCGCTGTCATCTTAGCTTCTTAAACGCACAAGACCTATGCTTCTCGAAACTTTGCTGGCATATTGTTGATTTTGTTGTTGCTTCCCCTTCTAGCTTGACCTTTCTTCTCACGGTTAGCCAATTTTGAATAGCTCAAAACGGGATTGCCAGATTCGTCACTCAAATTAAACTCTACATCTGCAAATTTTATTATTGTTATATTTCTTATTTTTTTATATTTTGATTTTTCGGTTTACGGTAACTGTAAGATACCTTCTAGGTAGGTAACTAATTGAGTTCAATTTTTTTTTTAATTTTCTAGGGACTTTTATTTTCTGGTAACTCACATCTGATTGCACTCATTTCCTGTTTATAGTTTCACTTTCACGGATTGTTTCAAGATAATAATGTTTTATTGTGCATTATAGTCAAGTGTTTCCAAATTTGTAGGTTTGCTAGTAGAGTATTGTTAAAAAAATCACCATTTTGAAGGAGATTGTGCCTCATTTAATAGAATTTGAGTAAATGGAATGTTGTGTTATATTATTTGATTGTTTTTGGGACGAAGTCAGTTCATTCTTAATATGCTAAAATGGTATTTACTTATGTATCATAATGTCCTTCAGTTCTTGAAATGCAATGTCTTGAGGTACGTTTTTCTCGTATTGATACAGTTTCATTAAAGTCTACTCGAAATCCTAGTCATATGAGTTATTGATAGATACCTATACAAAGAATTTGAAGTGCTCGTGATTCTAACTATTGCTTTATAATTGGTGCAAATATATTGGCTTGCCTATACCTATGCAAAAGTATTATGCCTTCTATGTGTTGTCCATAAATTTAGTCAGTTGCCTGAAAATGTTACATGCTCTTTTAACCAATACTTGGTCTAATACTAAGAACGAGTAAAAGAGAAGAGGCAAAGGAAATGAAATGTATCCTACTACTAAAAATGTCACATTCTCTTATTCTCACATTATACAACATCTATATATTGTCCTTATGTGTAAAAGTCATTCTGCCTTCTGAGAATTTCAAGTAAAAGAGCGAGGAACACCAGAGTGTCATCAATATATTGAAGGTTACTCTCATGTCATCAAATATTGTACAGATGATTATTTTTCATTTTTTTTATGTGAGTGATATTTAAGAAAGGATCATTTGTAGGTTTGGTTTGGTTACCTTCGTTATGTATCTTGAGGGTAAAGGTTTCTCTAGTGGATTATGTTTGAAAATTATCAAAGGTTCCTCTAAAGTTATAGTGTTCAATGTTCTTACTCTTCCTTTATACTCTTCATCTTTCGGGGGTTTAAAAATTTAGAACTTCTGATATTAAGTTCTTTTGCTGAAATAGTTCCTTTGCTCTTCCGATATTTAGAACTTTTAGTTTTTTTAAAAAAATTAGTCTATTTTTTTTGTCATAATCCTTACATCTAATGAAGAAAGCGTATTTTAATCTTTTAAGGTGTTTTTAAGAACTAAAAAATGGGTTTTTATTTTATTGTAATTTTATGGATTCAAACAAATTAACTCAAAAAACTCATGATTTTATAGACAAAAATATGTTCAAACTAATGTTTAAATATATGAAATTTTAAATGATGGTAGAAGATCAAATTAAAGAACACTTTTCTATATTTTTATATTTATTTTATTATCATCCAATCTAATCTTTTCCATTCTTTCACCTAATTTGAAGTTTTTTTTTCAATTTTCTAAATTGATTTATTTTATTATTTCCGAACACAAAATAGTAATATTATAATTTTAATATACACAAGATTAATATTAAATCATGTTTACAAATTAAATCGAATTGAGGAAAGTTTTCTTCACATTTATTATAATTTTATTATTTCTGAACAAATTAAAAACTAAAAATCAAATTAAATAAGGAGTACGAAAGACATAAAAAATCATTTAAACTAATTTTAATATACAAACTTTTAATTAATGATAAAAATTAAAATCGAAGAGTTTTTTTTTTACATTTTTATATATATTTTTTTATTTTCATTTGTTAACATATGTCGTCGATGGTGGGTTTTACGTTTTGAAAGACGAAACTGCACTATATGTGATATATTTTAAAAAGGGGATTATTTATAATTCCTATTAAATTTTTAAATTATTCTTTACGCATTGTTCACTTCACCACCCCTAAACCATATGGCCCACTTCTTCACACTATAACTCGCCTCAACAAAGTCCAAGAGCAAAAGACATATTGAGAAATATTCACCATGAGAAAGTGTTTTTTATCCGTCAATTAGATAATTTTAAAATCGATGGCTAAGATTTTTTCTTTTCTTTTCTTTTTTACTCTCTTTCCAAATCTCCACTTGATTTTCTATCATCGTTCAATCTCTCTCCATCCTTTCAGCTCCACCTACAACCACTGCAAGCCTCCACCCCATTGCTCCCAAACTTCAACCACCGACAAACGCTAACGACAATGGTTCAAGTTGTGCGACCTCGTAAACAACCACAACAAATGGTGCGGGTTTTACGCCCACACGTGGAAAGCAAACTCAAACAATCATGTACTAAGTGGTTCATATGAATCACCTAAAATGACCTATTATAGTAGGTCATTTTAACCTGTTAAATATTCTTTTCGTATTTATTATTTAGTCCTTGATACTTTAAATTTTCTTTTTGATATTATTGTTTGGCCTTGATACACAGTTTCTCCAGGCATCTCCACTTCCGACAAGCTTCAATTTTTTGTGTATGAAGTTCATCAAAGGTGATAAAACACATCAAGTTCATCATTCAAGTCCAAACCAAAAGAGAGAAAAACCAAAGATAACATTAAACATACTTAACATTTAACAAACAAATGCCCTAAATAAATAAACCAAACTCCTCCTACTCCTCGAATCGAACAAAAAGAAATGACAATATCACAAACACCTGATGTGCATTCTATAATGAATCAGATTTCAAGGACATAATTCTCGGTCACCCAAAAATAATGGCTTTCAACACCAAAAATAATGGAATCATGTTTTACATCCCACATTGTTAGACCAAAGGTACAGAAACACAAAAATGAAATTGAAAAAAATTAAATAAATTAGTGTTAACCTTAGTCCTTCTAGTCTCGAAGAACCACCTTGTGCCATGACCAAACCAAGCCACGATCATCATCTTCTTCATCGAGCCCAGCCTTTGTCAACGCCGACGTCGAGCTTCAACCACCACGCCGGTGGGTCCTGTAGCGGTTGGGGTCGTTCTCGACGAGGGATAGCTCTGAGCCGGCCCAAAGAAGCAGTTACCGTGTGTGACGTTGCCGCCGCCGCGAAAGCGGAACGGTCTGGTCCCGAACCACCACCGCAAAACCCCTCTCCAAGATAAATCCGCTGTCGCAAGGCCAGACTACGACGCCACCATCATGAATCAAGTACCCACCGCGCCGATGTGGCCAAGACACGCGTCACTTTCCCCTCTTCCTGTCGTGGAAGCTGCAGCAACGAGGGAGCAAGAAAGCGTACGTGTGCTCAAGTGCCTCGAGGCCCAGCAGATGCGGTGATACACCAAGCTGCAGTTGAGGAGTGGCGACAGCTGGATGAGGTGAGGTGGCAGACGAGAAGGTGGGGCGGGGATGAGAAGAAGGTCATACTAGTTGTGCACAATATGTGTTTTTGTTCCAAATCTTGTTCTAGGTGGAAGAAATAGAGCACGCTGCTTGTTAAGTCAAAGGAGGGTGAGGATGGTTGGGTTTTTATTCGGAGGTTTTTTCTTTCTTGTGGGTAATTATTGTGGCGGATTGATTAATCTGGTGCAGTTTTAAAAATAAATTATTAAAATGAGATTTTTTTAAAACATATTATCAGTATGGATCTATTTTGATCGTTGGTCGATCAAAGTCACAAGTCTGATTAGTGAAACTCAGTCCACGTCATCTTTTTTTTTTTTAAATTATACGTAGGTGTCCGAAGTAGAAAGTAATTTGCAAGTTTGAACTGCGAAACTCACAGGATTGCGCCACGTGGCACGATCATGTGAGTTCTGCAAGTCTGAATAGCGTTTTAAGTCCTATAAATACTACTTTTCCATTGTAGTTACATATTTTTTATGTTTTTTAATCACTTTATATTTATGTAACTTTTTTTATATTTTTTTGTAATATTATATTTATGTTATTTGGAAAATATATATAATAATTTTCTTTTACATTTAAAAAACAAATATATTTGTATTTTTTTTTTTACACAAGCGTTATGCAGTTTACAAATTTATCTTTTTTACTTTATATGTCCATGCATAAGTAATTAATTAATAAATAAATTTTATATTGTATACGAATTGATTACGTATTTAATTCAGTATTCATTTATAAATTTTTGTATTTGTAATGAGTATTTTCACTCATATTTTTTTGTAGATATCGCCACGTGTCCTACCCCTGTTGAGCGCTACGACAGCCCCTGCGGATCGTGCCACGTGGCGCAATCCTGTGAGTTCCACAGTTCAGTCTTGTAGACTTGCGGATTACTTTCCACGTCAGACGCCTACGTGTAATTTAAAAAAAAAAAAAATAACGTGGACTGAGTTTCGTTAGTCAGACTTGCGACTTTGACCGATCAACGGTCAAAACAAACCCATGTTGGTAATATCTTTCAAAAGAGTCTCATTTTACTAATTTGTTTTTAAAACTGCACCAAATTGGTCAATTAGCCTAATTATTGTTGCAAACAAACAACACCTTCTAAGTTTTTCTGGGTTGAAGAATGTTGATGATCTAAGAAGATAAGGACCATTTGTAAATTTTTAAAAAAATTATTTGCAATTAAATCCAATCAAGGATCTCAATTATTGATTAAAAAAGTATTATATCTGACTGTATATGTTAGTGGTTTACCTATAAACTACTTGTGAGATGTTTACCTTAAAATGCACCATATTTTACAGTGTCAAATCTTCTAATCCAATTACTTCACAATCATCTTTAACAACAGGCATTGCTCACCAAAGTTGTAAAGCACCCTCGTAAGTTTCTTTTTTAATCTATTTATTTGCCTTTATCATACTAGAACAACATTGTATCATCCATTTATCCAATAACATGTTTTCCATCCCATAATCTCAGTACTGAAATGGGTTTTTCAAAAAAAAAAATGCCACTAAAATGGAAATGGAAAGAAAAAAAAAAAAGGGTATAAGTGAATTAGTTTGGTTGCATTTCTAGTCGTGTCCTACTCTACAATAGTTTCGGCTTATATTTGAAAGGGATGTGAATTCTCTGCAGTCACTTTTGTGAATGCATGAAATCCTAACCATACAAAATAATTATTATAGATTAAATAATAAAAAGAAATATAACTCAAACAAATTTAGAACATTGGATTACAAGTGTAGGACTCTGTAGTTACTTTTAAACTGCAGGAAATCTTAGTTCATTTGAAAGAGACATGATACACATTTAACAATTTTTATAATAATTTGTATAATATCATTTTTTGTGTCTCGCTTTTCTATCACATCATTTATTACATTTCAATCTTCTCTCTCTTTTTCTCTCTCTTGATTGTAAAATTTGTTATACAAGTATTATTTCTCTATTTTAAACCCATAACCTGAGCTTGTTCTGCTTTTTTTTTTAGTTGATAGTTATATGGGTAGTAAAATTGAGGTACTTGAAAATGTGCAAGTATAATATGGAATCAATGGTTTTTACCTCTTATTCTTATTTACACATTCCAAATTATGGAAATAATTTCAAGGTTTATTTACATTTTCCATTGCTTTGATAGGAAGTCTAACATAGAATCTTCAAATGTTGATTGGAATCCAAGAGTTGGTATAAATTTGATAATATGGAGGTAGCTTGGTAATTTTGGCTTACATATGATGCACATGTTGGTTTTGGAGTTAGAAGACCATATGTGAATACGAGAAAAGATGATACTATCATAGGTAGGTTAGAAAGCATCAGGGCTACCCCAAGGGTAAAACTACTGAAGCTCAAGCTTTAGACCCACCAACAGAAAATTATTTGCTATTAATTTTTATAAAGCAAAAAGGCCACATATATTGGTAAAAGGGCCACATATGTTGGCAAAAAGATCCAACATATAACTTTTTTCATTTAAAGCAAAAAAGTCTCTTTTAAAGTTTGTTTCAGGCCTCACTCAACGTTGGGTCAACCTTGGAAAGCATAGAATTGAGACCAGAAGCAAGAGTTTCACTTGTATTAAAGAATAAAAAGTTAGTCATTCATGAATTTATAGAGAACTATAAGTCCATATCCACCTTTTTATTTTTGTAGTTTATCTTTCAATCACCTCAAACTACCTTCCTTTTATTTTTTTTATCTTTATCTCTAAATTAAAATTCAATAATTTTTTTAAATGTCAATAGTTAAAAACAACTTTAGATCACAATTTAAATTGCTCATTATAAATCTAAAATATAATTTATGTATTCAAAATAATTATTTATTATAAATTATAATTATGGTATAATTTATATATTCAAAAATATTTATTTATTACAAATTCTAATTATATGAAAATAAGCATTTATTATGTGCAGTGTATAGACTAAATGCTACTTTTATTTTTATATGTGTATATAAAATAATTTTGATATTATAATCATATTAAATATCCCTTTATTTGTAATGAAATAATATTTCGGTTCATATTATACATCCCTTTGTTGATTAATATTTATTCATAAATAATATAAAACAAATATAATAATGTGATATCAGTAAGAATTTGTAAAGTAATCTTATAATAATAAAATTGCATTGTAATATTTTATAATGAGGTGGTATTATATGATAATAATATTATATATGTTAACATATTGTATTAATAGTATTTCATTGTAAGTAAATATCCTAACACATTATTATATCATTAATATTTCTTATTATATATACCATTATTATTATTATTATTTCTATTATTATACATGCCTATGATATAAAAAATTAATTAAAACAATAATTTTATGTTAATAATAATTCGCGAAATATTAATATAATATTATAATTACATTATATATCATTATAATTTATATAATTGTATCTTATTATAATAATCGATCAAAATTTTAAATAACATAAAAAATAAGTGAAAATAAATTACTATAACAAAATTTCAACATAAATAAATTCATATTATAATAAATGTTGTTTTTAGTGTGTGGAAATAAAATCATTTTCTTTTGGTCCCTCTTATGTGTAAATGTGTTAGATGTAGTAGTTGTGCTTTATAAAAAATTTGTATTTTTTAGGGCGCTGTTTAATAGTTAAGATATAATAGGATAAGATAAGATATATAAGTAGGATAAAAACATGATATGATAAAAACAAGATAAACTTTAAACCTATCCATTGTTTGATGCACACTAGATAGCATTATTATTATGTTATCCAATTGTATTTGACACAAACTAAATAATGATAGATGGTGGTGGTGGCTGTGATGGCAACTGTGGTGATGGCGGTGATAATGGCAATGGTGGTTGCACGATAATGGTGGCGTCAACAGTGTCAATAATGGTGGAGGTAATGGTAAGGGTGATGGTAGTGGTGATAACAGTGGCGACAATGATGGTGGTGGTGTCGCGATGGTGGTGATGACAATGGCAGTGGTGGTTGTTATGATAGCGATAATAGTGACGACGACGGTGGCAATGGTGGTGGAGGTGGCGATGGTGATGGTGGCAACTAAGATAATGGTGAGGATGGTGGCAACAATGGCGGTGGTGGTGGTGGTGGTGATGATGACGATAATGACAATGGTGGTAACAATGGAAGTTCGGTGACATGGTGGTGCAGGTGGTGAAAATAGTCGTAATGGTGGTAGCAATAGTGGTGGTGACAACGATAGGGGTGGTGGTGGCGATAGTAATGGTAGTAATGGCATTAGTAGTAACGACAGTGGTAGTATTGGTGGAGAGAGGGAGGGGGAGAGACATCCTGTTGCTTTCTAACCCAACTCTCCCTTAGGATAAAAAATACATTACACCAACAGGATAGAATAGAAAGTAGGATAAGTAAATCATATCTTATTGGTGCATCAAACAACTTATTAGAGTAGGACAAGATAGTCATCATATCCTATCCTTTCATATCTTGGACATTAAAGGAACCCTTAATTTCTCATTTATAAAAATAAGAATCACACATGACCCATATCTATAAATGAGAAACCAAAAAGAAACGTTTTTATTTTGAAATACTAAAAATAAACATTACCCTACTTATGTTACAAGGATTAAAGTAGAGGTGACAAAACAGGCTACCTAGCCTATTGTGAGTTGGCCCGATACGGGCCATGGGTTATAACAGGCTAGGCCAAAAAGCCTGAATTTTATTCAATCTTTTTATTTGATGCCTAAGCTCAATCCTATATGAGTTGCGAGCTTTTTGGGTCAGCCTACCATATTTTTTTGGTTGAATTTTTATTTTTCTTCAAAATTCAAGATTAAAATATATTGTGATAATTATTTATATTGACATATTTATTTTAGTGTAATGAATAAAATGTAAATAATTATTTATTATATTATTACATTTATAAAACGATTGAAATGTGATATTATTGTTTTTAATACAAAAAATACTTAGTTATTAAAAGGTAATATCGTTTATCATTTTATAAAAGTTACAATAAAAGTAGTTATATATTTAATGATTTATGCATGAGTTTGTAAAGGTCTTATACCATTGTAAATATACACAACTCAAAAAATAAATAATGTAACACATGTATTGTAATTCTATAAGTAGACTATGTCAAATAAATTAAGTTTCAAAAGTCTCATAGCATCTTAAATATATGTAACTTAAAAAGATAAAATATAATTTGGAATCATGTACTACAACTTTATAAATAGCCTTTGTCAAAATCAAATATCAAAGTCTATGTTAAACAAATGAAATTTTGAGACAATAAAATAGTAATTATTTTTAGTCTCCTAAACTTCTCTTAGTCTTTTTTTTTCTCAATAATTTTGTTTTTTAAAAAGCAGGTGGCCCGAACTCGACCGGGCTAGTCCAGTTTGAGCCCGATTATAATGCAGGTTTTATTAGATCGAGCTAAAAAGGCCTGTATTTTATGTGGACTCAAAATTTAGATCCCAAATCCTATAATTTAGTTGGCAGGTATAGGCTAACCAGACTAGCCCGATCCATTTTGCCACCTCTAAAAGCATATTTAACTCAATAAAAAAGATGTTAAATTGAGATTTTAAAATATAATAATTTTATTAATCATCTCATGATATTTTATTCAAATTTTTATTTTTTAAATTTATGAATAATCATTTTATTTATTTTGTTATTATTATCTAAATAAAGAAAAGTAATTACTTGATTGTTGAAATAAAATACAATATTAAATAAGTTTTAGCAAAAAAAAAAAAATCGCTTTTTTTAAAGTATATATATTTTGAGAAAGAAGAAAAAAATAGAAAGAGGAAAAAAAATAAATGTGATCACGAGGTAGCAAAATAGGTCAAAAAAAGAAGAAGAAAGAAACTAAATTGGTGAATCAATTTACTAAAAAAATAATTAAAAAAGAAAAACATTAAAATAATTAAAAAATCCAAACATACATTCACACAAGTATTATCTATCATCTAAAATATTTTTAAGAAAGAAAGTAAATTGGTGAATCAATTCACTAAAAGAATAATTAAAAAAGAAAAACATTAAAATAATTAAAAATTCCAAACATACATTCACACAAGTATTATCTCTTATATAAAATATTTTTAATAAAATTAAGACATAATAAAGATTATAAAATATTATTAACATGGCAATTATTAATTAATAATTTTTTTTAAGAAAAGAAAAAATAAGTTGACGAGTTAACTGACCTCGATCTACCCAAACGTATTTCTTTTTGGCAGATTACACACCTATAGTATATATATTTCAAAACCATTTGATGGAAAGTTTTGCCAAGTGTCAGGTTGTCAAGAAAAAACTATTTCTGTACACTATGAAATAAGAACTTGCCAAATTTGGAAACATTTCACTATTTATTTTATAGTGCAATTTCTTTTATACCACTCTTCTTATACAACTTTTCCTTTTTTTTTTTTTGAGGGCAACAACTTTTCCTTTTAACATCCGGTCATCATTTAATTTTTCTTTCAAAATTCAAGTCAAGTGTTTAATAATTTATTAGTGGATTTATAGATGTTTTAAAATTGCTAATAATCTAACACTGTACAATTAGGAGGAAGGGCACACATAAAATTGAGAAATTTCACGTAAAATCTCTTATTATTTTTTTAAAAAAAGAATGGAGAAATTTTTAACAAATTTATTCAATAAAATAATAAGATTCAAACGCTAATAATTTTATAAAAAAGTTAGCTAAGTGTATAATAATTTTAACATCCGGTCATCATTTAATTATCTTTTTAAAACTCAGGCGTATAATAAATTTTGCTATATAATAGAAAATATATAATAATGTAAATAATTGAAATAAACAGAAAATATTTATTTTATATAATTTTTTAGAAAATTAAAAATAAGATTATTAAATTCATATATCGCTACAATTACACATATTTTATCATCCAGTCATCATTTATCACAGGTATTATATTTGCTAAACTTGGAGTTTATTTTTTATAATTGTTATTATAATTTTCAACTTAATTACTATCATTTTATTTCATGTAGTATATGGTCATATAACATCTATATGTAATAAACTGTTTTATTCTATGTATTGTATGAATTATTTTAAATTCTACATATTATTTAATTCAATTAATTAGAAAAATAAAAGTAATAATTTGTTTTAAAAAATATTTTTAACTAATATTTGATTCAATAGTTTGCTTTTAATTTAATTATTTTTTATGCTTTAAATTATTCAAAGCATTGTTTAGAAACTTAAAATTTTATGAAAATAACAATTTTTATGTTTGAAATATCATTGTAAAATAATTAAATTATTCTATCAATTCATATTTCAAAATTAAAATAAATTTAAATTTAAGTCTAATATTAAATTCAATATAATATATTTAATCATTTCAACATCTAATAGTAATAGGTAAGTCATTTAAAATTCTAAATTGTTTACAATATTTAAATTTACATTTTTGTTATTTTCAATTTAAATTATATAACAATATTTTATATTCATCATTATGTTGTAGAGTGAATATGTCACACCTAAATATTTTATAATTAATTTAAATAAGTTTCCATTAAATATAAATCTATTTTTTGTAATTAAATATATTAATAAATATATGTACTATATGGTTTTAATATTTATATAATATTAAAATGGTATGTACCAAAAAAAATATTAAAATGGTAAACATTTAAAATTGAAATATTTATTTCATACACAATTAATATAAAACTCAAATGTATAATAATTTTCACTACATAATACAAAGTATATAATATTTTATTATATAATTAAAATAAATGGAAAAATATTTATTTTATATAATTTAAAAAAAAATTAAAAATAAGATTATGAAGCTCATGTACTGCTATAATTACGCATATTATATTATATGGTATTATTCTTTTCCTTAAGATATATAATTTTTTTGTAATTTAAAATATTTTATTTTGAAATTTAATTTAATTTTATGTTATGTTAATTTTAATATTTTGTCAAAAAAAATACTCTTTTAAGTATTATTACAACTAATATACTTTTCTTTGATTAACTAATTTTGCATGGTTAGGTTAAAGAGATAAAATATCTATATTAGAGAACTTAATAGTTAGTACATTTTTTTTCTAATAAGTAAAAGATTATACTAAATACTTATAACAACTCATCTTACATAAGTTCTGATGAAATATAAATTGTCTATTAGAAATTGAAATAATATTTTATTTTAAGTAATAGTCAATTTCAATAGTTTTTATCTAATTTAATTAATTATAATTTAAATTATTTAAAATAATGTTTATAAACTTCAAATATTATAAAATTAATAACAATATAGTTGTAAAATAATTGAATTATTTTTATTGAACATTTCAAAATTACAAAACATTTAAATGTCACATAATTCAATTTTTTTTATTTTTAAACAAAAATTCCTCATACAATTTTATAAATATTTTAAATAAAATAAGAAATATTTATAAATCTATAACCAAATATTAGTCCCGTGCATAGCATGGGTTAAACGTTAGTGATGGATAAAAACAAACCTCAACCTGTCCCGTAACAGAAAATGGGTTATACAAATTGGACTCATTTTACCACGCATATAAATAATAAAATTAAAATTTAAATACTGTTAAAAAAGTTGTTTCAGTTCAGTTGTTACCAAAACAGGGTCAAAATTTACAAGACAAAATAAAATAAATCTAGGTGTTAAAATTACTAAACAATTCACTATATATAATGATATAGATTTTAATTTTATTCAAAAAATGTTTTAGTTAACGAAAAAAAGATAGCTGCTCATACGTAAACCTCGTTGTAAAGTATCCTTGGATGTTATCGGTTATTATATTCATATATCCGGTTTCTCTCTTATTTCACTTTAACGAGTTAAGATCGGTTGACAATAGGTTACAAAATAGTCAAATTATATATTTAATAATTTTTGTAGAATGTAAATTAATTAATCTAATCGTTGAATTTGATGTTCTTATTAATTAGATTAAGTATACAAAATTTCATACAATTCTAAAATTATTTAGTAGTTCATCACATCACTTTATTTTAACATATAATATGATATTAATATATATATAAATATTTATTGTTAGATAACATGTCTAAATAAAATTATTAAAATATAATTTGATTAACTTTGACACTTAATATCAATAGATCCTGACCTCACTTTAACAGTTCCACTTTATTCTTTTTTTTTTATTTCTTGTCATGTCATTTGTTACATTTGTCAATTTCTCTTCCTTTTCTTATTTTTTTCTTTTTATCTCTTTCTTTCTTTCAGCTGCACATCCCAAATTTAGGGATATTTTTTTCCCAAAAGGAAACATGGGCAAAAACATACAAAACTAAAAATTTGAAAAATAATAAACGTATTTGATTATAATAATAAAAATTCTAATAATATTAAATATTAATATAAATTAATAATTTATAAACATTAATAATGCCATATTATCATTGTATTAATATTTTGACTTATCTATGAATTTTATTATTTTGTAAGGCTATTGTTTTAAGTTCTAATGAAAAGAATATTTAAAAAATATTTAGTTAATTTAAATTTGACATATTTACTTAATAATATATTTTTATTTTATTTATAAATATTTAAATAATATTTATTCAATTTAAATTTGACACTCTTGTAATATAATATTCTTTTATTATAATACTCACACGATATTTTCTTTAAATTTTGCATTTTAAAGTTCTTAATTTATTATTTATTTATTTTTAATTATGATACAAATAAATAAATTTAATTATCAAAGATCTCTTTTTAAGCAAAATGTAATCTTAAATAAATTTTATAATTTTTGTTGTTGCATTTTTGTAATGTACATATTTCAAAAAGAAGAAAAAGATAAAAGATAGAAAAGAAAAAAATGTAATAATAATAAGTACTGTAATAAAAGGAAAGGGAGATAAAATTTAAGAAATATTTAAAAAGGGATAAAAATAATAAATATGATAAATATTAATATTAAGAATTTAAGCAAAAATTATGATTCAATTATAAAATATGTTAGTTGTTACCGATGGACATAGTCAAAATTTACATTATAAAAGGTTAAAATGTCCACGATAAAATTGCTAAACAATTCATTTTATATAGATAGAGAAAATAGTCTATATTATTTAATCACAAATTGGCATATTTAGTAAATTTATTGATTTTTACAATGTCTATATTAAAAGTTATATTTACCATGATTTCTTATTGAGTTTAATGTCTATGTATGGTCAATATAAAAATTTAACAATATCCATCAATCAAAAATCACTATTATTATGACTTTTAAGATATTTATTGTAAAAATTAATAAACTTATCACATATGGTAATTTATGATTAGATAACAATGTAAAATTTTACACTATTGGTAGATAGCCTATTTAATTAATTTTTTTTATGACAATATATAAAAATTATACTCACGAAAATATAGATATCAATTTTATTAAAAAAAGGTTTTTAGTTAAAATAAAAAAGAGTAAATTACATTGATACCTCCTAAATTTTTTCAAATTGCAGACGATACTCCTTTTTTTTTTATCCATATACTAACTTCCTCAATTATTTGAAAAAACATTATATTGACATCCCCTTTGCATTACATTAACCCCTCTTAATTGTTTGAAAAACATTATATTGAGTATCCTTATAAAGAAAGTTATTGAAAACGTTAAAAAAAACAAGAATATTATGTGTAATTTAAAAAATCTCAAAGAGTATCAGTGTAATTTACTCTAATAAAAAAGATAACTGCTCAAACATAAATGTCGTTGTAAAGTATCCTTGGGCATAGGAGTGTTCATGGGTTAGATTGGTTCGGATTTAAGGCAAAATTAAATCCGAACAAATTATATTTGATTAGATTGGTTTGGTTTAGATTTTAAATTTTTTTTCGGCCAATCTAAACCAAACTGAACCAATTATAATTGGGTTAGTTTGGTTCAAATCATCGGGTAAGGATAAAAAAAAATTATTATATTTTTCAAGCTTTTATTTTCATTTATTGTCTATTTTATATAATTATTTAATTTTATACTAAGGCAAGGTAAAAATATTTTTTGTTTTTTAATAACTAATTATTTATTTTATCAAAAACATTTAATTTTTATATAATTATCACTTTACATATATCATTAATTTTTTTTACCTAAAATATAATAAAAAATTTACATAATAAACATGATCAAATTAAAATATTTTATAACATTAGATAAGATCATAAAAAAATTAAAATAAATGAAAAAAAGAAAATTAAAAATTAAAAAAAAATTAAGTTCTAAGTTTAAAATATATTATTTTTAAAGTTAAAGCATAATTGATTGGATTGGTTCAGGTTAATTTGGGTTGAAAAAAGTTAAATTCGATAATTAAACCAATTATGATTAGTTTGGTTTAAATTTGAAATGAGAAAAACTGATAACCAAATTGATTCAAACCAATTTAATTGGTTTAGTTTGAATTTTCGGGTTCGGATGAACATCCTACTTGGGCGGTTAAAACAAAAGCAAACATAGGCGTAAAGGAAACAAACAAAACTGAAAATCCGAATGATTATCGGGGTTTTGGGTGTCAGCATCTTGGATCAGCGTGCTTCCTGATAAGGGGTTTTTGCAGGGTTTATTCTTCATTCCATTCTATTCTATTCTTTTCATCCAAAAACAATGGGGTCTCTGGAAAATGGAGCACACAAAGCAAGAGATGAACAAAAGGAAGAACCCATACTAATGGAGCAAAGCCAGAGGTTTTGCATGTTCCCCATTCGCTACAAGCAAATTTGGGAGATGTACAAGAAGGCTGAAGCCAGTTTCTGGACTGGTACTTCTTCCCCCTTCATTGCTTTTCCAAATTATTCCATAAACTTCATTCCTTTCATCATAATTTTGTTCCTAAGGCCCTGCTTTTAATTTCCTCTAATTCCTCTACTCTGTTATTGGTAACGTTTGACTTCTACGCACGGGAATTCAACACAATACTGATGTTATCGGTAATCTGAGTAATCCATCTTCTTAATTAATCTTCGTGGCTTTGTCTTGGAACCTGGGGAAGTGTGTGTGGGGATATTATAAATAACTGTTTCATTGAAAAAAAAAGTGTTTTTTGTCTGTTGCCTAAGTGACTTTCTGTCACACATGTCGCACATCCTGTCATTTGAATATAGGGGATTTGTCTGTTCCTTTTAGATTTTAATTTATGTGCCTTTTTTTTTTCAACCTCTCTCTTTTTGGTTCCCATCATCTGTATCTGATCTTTTATGGGCCTGTTTTTGGTGCATTTCTTGAGTGATTTTTTTTTTCTTTTTCAATCAGCGTCATTTGGAATTTGAATGAGACGAGGCTAGGTAGTTTACAGCCAATTGATTTGATTCGCGATGAATTACCACGACATGCACGTATGACATATGGAAATAGATTTTTCCTTTTTACAGATTCTGATGTTATTACAAAATTTTGTGAGATTTTCTCTCTCTTTAATTTTTTGGGAGAGTGGAGAGGAGACTGGGGCACAACCAATGAAAAATTATTCAAGACTGTTAATATTTCCCATAACCCCCAAACTAACCTTCTGAGATGTAACCATATTATTTTCATGTCAGTAATTATTATTGGCAAAGTATGTGTGGGTTGGTTTGACTGACATACGAAAATATTTACATGTAGAAGTTTGATGATAGCTACTTAATTGAAGTAGGGAGAAATTTTAATTTCCTGATTTGAATCAGGATTTTTAAACTGTATAGAGATTATAGAGAATTTCCAACCATTAATTTGAACATTTTAATATCTATTAGTAATTATATCATATTGAACCTGTTTCTCTGAAGGTATCTGATAACATTGGGCTTTGTTTGTGCAGATTTGTGACTATGTTACTGATAAAACCAAAAATAAATTAGAATACGAAGTTATGAAATATGAACTCATCAGATGCTTAGAATGAAAATAGAGTTGATCAAGATACATATAACACTGATCCTGAAGCAGTATTGGGTCTCACCCGCTGAACCCCTTAAAATAATACTGAGCATTCGATTTATGTTTTATAATATAGAAATAGCACTTGAAGATGATTCTTTTTCTTAGATGATCTAAGGTTCTAGTGATGACTCATTTGAAATATATGGTCACTTTTTTGGGGGGCAAAGTCGGCCACTCTTGGAGGCTGTAATTGAGCCATATTGCTTCCACATGATTGATTGGATTAAGCATTTTGATCATTCAATTTTAATAACTTGGAAGTCGGTTACAGCTGAAGAGGTTGATCTCTCCCATGATGTACAACATTGGGAGACCTTGTCTGTCTCCGAGAAGCACTTCATAAAACACATCCTAGCATTTTTTGCTGCTTCTGATGGAATTGTCTTGGAGAATTTGGCTGCAAGGTTTCTGAGTGATGTTCAAATTCCCGAGGTAATGTTTAAAGCTTGTGTTTTGCTTATTTTGTTAATGTTGCATTAACATTGCCTTCAAGTTATCAAGTAGTTTTTATATTTGTGATTGCTTTATTCTGTTTACATACTACTGACTTGCTTAAGATACTTGTTAAATTGAATAATCAGTGGTGGAATCTGCTGCTGTACACTTTAGGCTACATATTTATTCTTCTTTTATAGGAGGAACGGTTTAAATTTTCATAGCAGATTTGGTTTAACGTTACCTTTCTTGTTCAATCTTCAAATTTTGTTTGTTTTGAGAATTGTAAGTTTTTTGTAACCCAGCCCCCCCCCCCCCCCCCATACCTTTTCATTTGTTGCCGGTGCTTCATCTGTTTACTTGTAGTTAAGCATTTAACCATCAGACTATAATTATTGACAGGCTCGGGCATTTTATGGGTTTCAGATAGCAATGGAGAATATTCATTCTGGTATAGCTTTGTAGTTGATGTCTTCTTCTCTTCCTTAGCATAATGTCTGCTTGCTGCCTGATTGAGGTTTTATTTTTTTCAGAGATGTACAGCTTGCTGCTGGAGACATATATTAAAGATTCAAGAGAGAAACATAGATTATTCAATGCAATTGAAAATTTGCCTTGTGTTGCAAGGAAGGCTGAATGGGCATTGAGTTGGATTCATAGGTGACAATTAATTCTATTCGCAATCTGAATAACCTGTAAGACAGGTCTATTAAATTTAATTGACTGGCCTAATGGGCTAGCCTGCTAGGCCAAAATAAATATATTAGAAAAGCCAGCCTTCAAGGCATGTGTTGGATAGGACCGGAATATAGGATATTGTAAGCATTTATCTTCAGGCCATTTCGTTTTGTCTGGCTGGCACAATTGGTACCCAGCTCAAGAAAAGGATGGGATATGGCAGTTTTGAGCTGCAATATTATTCTTTTATTTGGTCAACTATTCTGCTATTTGTTTTTCTACTACCAAAAAACAAGTTGAAAAGAAACCAAAAGAAAAGGGAAAGGAAAGATAACATTTGTTGTGCAGGGTTGTTTCCTGTGATGAAATTTGAATGTGTCAAGTGTTAGCAACATAGGAGTCCTTTGAAAATCAAACCATGTTCTGGAATATGGATATTTGAGAAATGTACTGCCTGTCTGCCAGAGACCTTTGGGTTTATGTTATACTGTCTCATTGAGAATCAGAGGGAAATCATTGGTTCAAACGTAAAACTTGTTTGTGAAAAGAAATATTAGAAATGCAATTGTACTTAAGTTGTGAATATTGTTGATTCATATTATTTCTGTAGTCTTTTATTCATGTACTTTTTTAGAAATTTAGAACAGAATTAATACATAATTGTATGACCAATATGTATGGAGCTACTTTCAGTGCTACTTTTCAAACAAGCATTGAAGTTTGTGGTCTATATTTGTGGGTTAGGATCCAGCGTCTTGTGAGGTTGTATTTTCATTATGAACTTCTGGATGGAGGCTTTTATGTGGAATCATTTACTTTAATATTTAATGGGGATATACACACTTCATCCTGCAAACAACACTTTAGTTTCTTGATGGGTAATATCTATTTACTCCTTCTTTTTGTGAATTGTGATCATAAACCTTCATAGATTTTGTTTTGCAGTTATCTGGTCTTTCTTATTGTGTTACTTTAACTTTGTTTTGCTTCATGTCTTTATATGGGACCATAAAAATTGCTTTCTAATGACTTCTTGTAATGCATGGGCTACAGTTCCACTTCATTTTCAGAGAGACTTGTTGCTTTTGCATGTGTTGAAGGGATATTTTTCTCTGGAAGGTAGTTGTCTCAAGAAAGAACAACTTATAGGCCTTTCATTGTTTCTTAATGTGGGTTATGATGTCCTGCGTTCTTTGTAACTTCAATTTGGGTTTGCTTTCAGCTTCTGTGCCATATTCTGGCTTAAAAAGAGAGGACTGATGCCAGGTTTGACATTCTCAAATGAGCTAATCTCTAGAGATGAGGGCCTTCACTGTGATTTTGCTTGTCTTCTGTACAGGTAGTGTAGACTTTTTTGTTCATTATTCTAAATAGAACGAAAATGTATGGATATACTGGAATATGTTCTCATATTGGTTTTGTAGTATTGATTAGATTTTGAGGAGGAAATGATTAGTCAATGCATTGTTATTGCCTGCAGCTTGTTAAAGAAGCCGCTAAGTTCTGAGCAGGTTCATAAGCTTGTACACGAAGCTGTTGAAATTGAAACAGAGTTTGTCTGTGAGGCCCTCCCTTGTGCGTTGATTGGCATGAACTCAGCACTCATGAGCCAGTACATAAAATTTGTTGCTGACAGGTTATTGGTATGACATCACACTAAAAGGTTTCATTTTACCTGGGTAAGATGGGAAGGGAAGTTGATTCTCTCCCTTTCCCCTTCTCCTGAGGTTGGTTAACTGCTTTTCTTTTTACCCTTCAGGTTGCCCTGGGGTATCAAAGAAAGTACAATGTGGAAAATCCCTTTGATTGGATGGAGTTTATTTCTTTGCAGTGAGTATTTTATAGATATGGTTTATTCTATTATTTCTATATTATCATTCTTGAAAAAATATTGATTTGAATTGACTAATGAGCTTCAGCTTCTGAGGTCTGACCTGTATTCAGTGCATTCCATGTTGATAAAATTTTAGGATATGCTCTTATTTTAATCCCTGAACATACACATGACCCCTATTATTAGGTTGTACTCTCATTTACTAAATGACACATACCTTTTGGATATGCTGCTATTCAGATCCTTTCTTATTTTACTGCATTTTTTCGCTGAGCAAACACATCTTGGGGAAAAAAATGTTCATAAGCTTCATGGCTTTTCTTGGTTGTTTGTATTAAATGCAATGCCATGTACCTCGTTACTTAGTTTGAGATGTTGATCTTAGTATAACTCATGATTGAGCAGAGGAAAGGCTAACTTCTTCGAGAGAAGGGTGGGTGATTATCAAAAAGCATCTGTGATGTCAAGCCTCCAAGATGCCGGGAAAAGCTTTGTTTTCAAGCTTGATGAGGACTTCTAATTATGACTGATCTGTTACAGCTTTAATTATTCCGGAGGGATGTTGAATTGGGCATCAAAATTTTTATTTACTATTTTTTTCAGTAACATGTTTAGTCTATACACACAAGTGATTCCTAGCTGGTATCTTCACTCATGTCACTTGTATAATATGTTTCGTTCTATTCTTCAGTGGCAAGTAATATTTGAAATGGTAGGCGTAGCCAAAACTGCTAAGTTATTATATTTCTATCTTAAAAGGACTCCGTTAATACGGAGCCACAAATGCGTACACTAAAATTTCTATATCACGTCCCTCTTGAAGGGGAGGGAGATAGCATTAGTACTTGATTTGTTGGCTTCAATTTTCTTGCATTTGCTTCTGCCATCCATTATAAATTAAAAGTGAAATGCTGAAGCAGCGCGCGTGGATACATTTCTTGGAGAAAAATGAATTGATGCAATAATATTCTAACATGAACAATTGAAGGTGGTTCCTCAAACTTGACTCTCATGCGCTTCGATGGTCCATTGATCATTCCGTTAATCTGTTCTACATGTTTATTTTTGCTTATTAAAATTAAAATTTTAAATTATTAGATAGTTTGTAAATAATGATATATATAAAATTGTAACTAAGTTGCATTTGATACTATTCGTTTTAGCATACAAAAGTGTTAAATATTAATACTCTTATTATTAAAAAAAAAATCTTTTTCGTTCAACCAAATGTCTTGAGTTTCTAATTTCTCTGTGTAGATTACAATTTAAATCACCAAATACATTTAAATAATAATACCAATAATTCTTTTATCAGTCAGATTACAACCTTTTAAAAAAAAATTCATTTCAAACTTGAGTTTGTTTTTTAAAATAATGTTATTCTAAATATAATGTCAATCATTTAAGGATAAAATTGTGAGACTCACACAAGTTAAAAAACACATTTTATTTTGTGTGGACCTCAGAGTATTGTCTTTCAAAGACATTTTGGAACACTAACAAGGCATGTCTATTAATTAAGGAAAAAAATTCGTGAAAACCAAAAAGGTGTTTACACCTAAAGAGAGATAGGAAGAGAAAAGAGATAAGTAATTGATATGATTGATTATATGATTTGTACAAGAAAAAAGATATATAGAGAAATTAAATATGTCAATAATGTGTTTTTACTATTTGGGTATCTAAATATCATAGCTCATTAATTAAACTCGAATTTTATTAACTTTTGATTTATAACATGATTAAGCATGTTATAACCAAGTTTTACCGTTGCAAACTATTCATGTGTTATTTTGTTTTTCCTTCATATTTATTATAGTTATTATGATTTCAGTTCTATGTGATTAATTTCTTTCTTATTTATTTTTCAAATCATTCAACAATTGAATTGGAGGTTAATGGGAGTTATGGTCTTTCCCAATAAATCATTCCTTTGATATTGTTTCAGTGGTAAAATAACAAGGATATTACATTTTGGCTTTTCTTATCTCATTAGGAGGATATGATAACTTCCTTAGTACAAGGATAACTTCCCTTAGTACACTTCAAGAGTCCCACTTTATATATTGGGGATAACTTCCACTTACAATTTTTTTACCAACTTAAACTTCTATCCCATCTACATCACGATCAAGGAGTAAGATAATCAACAAAGGGTTGGAATTTGACCTTCGAGACACACATCGAGATTTAGATAACAATGCAGTGCATGGGTGATGTTATATTACGTCGCTGATGATGGATATGTTGCTCAAACGCAAAGGAGAAAAACACAAATTGGTCAGCAAAATCGGGGCATTCTATTAAATCATTCTAGATATATTTGTGTGTGTTCAACGTAGGAATTCAAATTGCATAGTAATAAGAAAATTAAGCAAATACACAACCAAACAAAAGTCAGAATATAACATAAGTAACCTACCAAAGAAAAGACTAAATTTCAAGAAAGAAGAAATAAAGGAAACCAAAAGTACCAACAGCTCGAATTTTCTTCGCAGTTTCAAATTGTTAAGTACACACTCCTTCGGAAATCAGCATCTCGCAGTTTCTTGAAAAAATACAAACGAAAACACGAAAAAAATAATGTACGTGTATATATGACGTGTACATTTTAGTAGTCTTCCTTTTAAGTTTCCATGAGCAGCCTGCGTGTACAATTCAGTTTTCCTTTCTTCGTGAGCTACGCCACAATCTTTTTTTTTTTTATATATATTACTACGCCACAATCTTTTAATGACATACATACAGTATAGATGATATATTAGAATATTAAACAAGTACTGATCACATGCGGCTATGCCTATGATAATAAAAGAGGTACAACGTGGCTTATTTACAGAGCATAAATTAAGGAAAGAGCTACTTATGTTTTATTCTGATCACATGTTTGTTTTCAATTTTGAGTTCATAAAATTATAAAAGATCAATTTGTTTTTATGATTTCGGCAAAGTGTTAAATAGGTGAAACTCTACAAGTAACAACAAATTTAATGCTCACATTTACACATATGTCATGCAACGTAAATTACAGCGCTAATGTGAGCGGATATGATTCATTTAAATTATATATATTCAATTAAAGATTGTCTAACTTATCCTAAATAAAAATAAAGTTAAATAATTTCATTAAAAATAATTAGTGTAATTTTTTATATTATACTAACTATTTTTAAGTATATAAAAAATTACACTAATTATTTTTTATAAAATTATTTAACCCCATTTTTACATAAGATAAATTAGACAACTCCATTCATTCTAAAAGAATGTTTTTGTTAGTCTATCAGAATAGTCAAAGCATCATCCACAACGACTTCTTTGACAGTAGGAACAAACAGTCCTTAAGCTAATTTTGAAAGTAAAAAAACAAGCTTTGCCTTATTAAAAAATTGAAGGAGAATGACAAATTGTCAAAGCTCTTTATTCAATTACTTGAATTTATCTCATATGTTATTCGTTTACAATTAATCAAACGCATTAAGACAGCACAAGAAATTCGTGTGTTGTTCCAGAAAGGCAGCGCCACCTCATCTTTCTCATGCCTCAAGGGTCATTTGGTCAGACTTGAAATAAAAGCTTATTCCAGAAGCGAAGCCACCAAAGCTGTACATTAATTTAAGCCAACCCCCTCACACAACGCCACTAACATCATCAACTCTCCCTCTTAAAAACCACCCTCTCTTGCTTTCTCTTTCTGCCTCATTACAACACCAACATATTTTCCCTCCCAATTTGTGCTCAAAAAACAGTAACACAGTTTTCATTAAGACATAGTTTGTTATTAATCATGGGCACTCTGGTGGGACATGTAGCTCCAGGTTTTGGGTTCTTGTTGATTGGTTTGTGGCACCTCTTCAATCACATCAAGCTCCACGCCCTTAATCCCAAGTCCTACAAGGGCCCATCATGGTTTCCAAGTGCCAAGTTCAGATACCTAGAGCTTGTGCTCATCATGGCAGGCTCCACAGCCTCCATAGCCATGGAACTCTTCATAGGCCCGGATCGCCACCAACCTCTGGACCCAGATGGAACCATCCCCTCCAACCATCTCCACAACTTCGAGCACTCTTCCATCTCCATGACCTTCTTCCTCTACGCAGCCTGTGCCATCGTCTTGGACCGAGCCCACGTCCAGGCCCAATTCGGACTGACCCAGTTGCTTGGGGCTATAGCCTTTGCTCAACAACTGCTTCTCTTCCACCTCCACTCCGCGGACCACATGGGCCCAGAAGGCCAATACCACCTTTTGTTACAGCTTTTGGTCCTTGTTTCACTTTCCACCACCCTCATTTCAATTGGGCTCCCAACTAGTTTCTTGGTCAGCTTTGTGCGCTCCCTCAGCATCTTCTTCCAAGGCCTGTGGCTTATTGTCATGGGTTTCGCGCTTTGGACACCTTCACTCATACCCAAAGGTTGTTACATGAACGATGAGGATGGTCACATGGTGGTTAGGTGCTCTTCTAACGAGGCCCTTCACCGTGCTAATTCACTTGTCAATATCCAATTCAGTTGGTTCATCATCGCGGTTACCCTTTTTGCCGTTTCTTTGTACCTGGTTTTGGTCAAGCTTTATGGTGAGAAGGTGCAGTATTTTTCGTTGGGGAATGAGGATGAAGAGTCAAACGACGACGTTGAGTCCCAGAAGAGCGGCGCCTTTGACCACAGCAAAAGCTTTATTCACGTGGGAAAAATCTTTTCTCATAATCATAATGATATGGAAAGGTAGATAGATATATGGAGAGTGATGAAACTGTGTGTTAATTTGTGATTAGTGGTTGGGTGTGTGTGGGTGTACAGGTCTCTTTTAATTAGGAATTACATTATTTGAGTCAGCAACAATGTCGTTGGCTAAAGGAGTGTCGTGAATATGTGGGAAGTTTTTATAGGGAATTATTTGATTTGAGTGTGTTTGCTTGCTGGGGCAAGAGTGTTTGCTGTTGTTCTGATTTGGTGAGAGTTACAATGCGCTTTGCAACTCTGATATACGATCTTCTTCTACTTCTACATTCCATTACATGATCTCTATTAAGATTTCTCTCTATAAACGACCGAATAGAACTGTTACTCGCGTGCAACTGTGTATACAATATTAAACTCTATGAACAGATTAAGTTATAAGATTTATGTGGGCTCACTTCTCGTTTTGTTCTTTTCTTGCCACTAATGCCCCCCTCCCCCTCCCTTTTTTTTAACTTAAATATGTTTTTAGTTCTTATAAAACAAGAGACTTTTGATTTTAGTCTTTATAAGTTTTTTTCTTTATTTTTTATCCATTTAAAATTTGAAATCACTATTTTTTATTTCTATAAAATGAACAAATTTTAGTTTTAGTTCCTATAAAATATTTTTTTTATTTTCATTTTTTTTAAATCTGAAATAACTATTTTTGTTCCTTAAAGTTCATTTTAAGATTAATAAATAAAATTTATTTTAGGGATCTAGAAAAAAATTTAGAGACGTCATATGCTCACATAGTACTACATACATTAGTAGGTGCCGCTTGAAATGGTCACTTGACCTTTCGTTAAACACATAATCAGTTAACGAGCGTCACATAATAATAGGAAACAAAAACAAAGATTTTAATTTTTTGATGATGAAAATCAAAGAAAATTTTTATAAAACTAAAATAAAAAATCACTCGTTTTATAAGGACTAAAAATATATTTAAGCTTTTTTTTTTCAATAAACTAAGGGTTGGTAACAACTCTAATTTAGAGGCTTGCACTGAATCTGATTTACATGGTAACAGAGATTCATCTATGCTAATTATACACATAAGGCTATTATATTTATTTGAGTTTAATTTTCATACACTTATATTATCAATCAATCAAATTATTTTAGGTATAACTTTTAATTAGAGTAAATTACATTGACACCTCTTGAAATTTTTTTAGATTGCACATAATTTTTCTGCTTTTTTAACATTTACAACAACTTTCCTTATAGGGGTACCCGATGTAATGTTTTTCAAATAATTAAGGGGGGTTAGTGTAATGTATAAGGGGTGTTAGTATCAAACAATTAAGAGGGTTAGTGTAGGAATAAAAAAAAGAGGGGTATCGTGTGTAATTTGAAAAAAAACTCAAGAGGTGTTAATGTAATTTACTTAAATAATTATCATAAAACTCAACAAATTTATCATACACAATAATTTATGATTAGATGAGAATAACCTTTACACTGTTAGTCTATTTTAATTAAATTTATATTTTAGACACAATAGGAAAAATATTATTTCTTTATTTGATGGCACTAGTAATTTTAAACAACCCACTAGGGTTAGTCTAGTGGTGGAGATTGAGGTAATATGTATGAGGTCATAAGTTTTAACCTCAGTATGACCATTGTATATACATAAAAAAACCTAGTAATTTTAGACATTTGATTGAGTTTTTAAAATAGATTTTCTTAATTTGTGTATAAGATTTATTCATATTTGTATCAAGTTTTATTTTAAAAAAATAAATTATTAAATTTATAGTTTAATTAAGTAAAAACATCACCAATTATTAAGAATACAAAAAAAACAAAACAAACAAGGATATGCTAAAAAACCTCCTACACTTAAATTAATATATCATTTTTATTTTATACAAACGATAATTATATTAAGCAAAAACATTAACATCCAACAAAGAAATAATAAAAGTTGGAGAATCCTTTAACCAAACTTGCAAATCTAACTTAATGGGCGTAGTTCAGTTGACAACACACATTTAGTTTGGAGGAAGGGGGACCTGGGTTTGATTTTCACATAATACATTCTTGGGGAAAGGCGATAAGCTTTAAGTACGACTAAGCTCCAAACTGAGGATTAGTCCCATAACTGACCTAAAGGACCAAAGCTTGTAGAGTTACCTTTGGGGTTCCACCGAAGAGTCAAAGGTCCTAATTACGGTGGTTAAAAAAAAAAAACCTAATTTAATGTATGAGTCCTTACCACTTATATTACTCCCACTTGTTCATTTTTATCTAATATGAGACCAATACTCCAACAAATGTTCGGCATGATTATCAACAAAAAAAAATTAATGTTTTTCATGGTTAGCGCCAAAGAATCTACTCTATCATTAAATAAAGCCATAATAAAACTACAGGCCAAGAACAAAAAGAAATTTGTTTTTGTGAGTAAAGTTGTCTTATGAAGAATCCTTATCGACTTCCATAATGCTCATATAGACATTATATATACATTGCCCTAAAAAGTAAAGCCTATGCTCATCTCGCAAGCAAAAACCAAACCCTCTTTAGCAGTAATTTCCTCCTCCATGTACAAAAAATGAAAGACTTATCGATGAAATTTAGTGATGAAAATTACATTTTTGGCATTAATTTTGAGGTCACTAAAAATTAATTTTATTGAGAAATTTTTTAAAAATTACATATAAATTATTTTGTTACTAATTTTAATTTTTCTTATAGTAATCCATATCCCTACTTAATTTAATGGACTTTCCAGCCATGAAGCTTTTGTCCTTCCTTTTCACCATCCCCGCACCAACAACATTCCACTTGATCTATAGGTAGAATTGGTTTTGTTTTTCATACGAAATTTCCTTACCACTAAATGTTATTTTTGTAAAGATAATTAATTTTTTCACTGGTAAAATCATTCAACAACTATTGTTTTCACTTTTCTTATTTCATTAAGAAGATAACTTCCCATATTACAAAGATCTTTAACTTGAACCTCCACTTAAAATCATTACATCTAATTTCTCTCTTTCTTACACTTACAATTTCTTTTATCTATACTAACTTAAACACCTACCCCATCTACATCACGATCAAGGAGTAAGATTATCAACAAAGGATTGAAATTTGATCTTCAAGACACACATCGAGATTTTTATAACAATACAATGCATGCATGGGTGATGTTATAGTATGTCGCTAATGATGGATATGTTACTCAAACACAAATGAGAAAAATACAAATTGGTCAGCCAAATTGAGGCATTCCATTATATCATTTTACATATATTTGTGTGTGCGTTCACCGTAGGAGTTCAAATTGCATGGTAATAAGAAAATTAAACAAATACACAATCAAACAAAAGTTAGATATAAATAAGTAACCTTCAAATGAAATGACTAAATTCTGATAAAGAAGATATAAAGGAAACCAAAAGAACCAACACCGCGAATTTTCTTCGCATTTTCAAATTGTTAAGTACACACTCCTTCAGAAATTAGCATTTCGCAGTTTCGTGAAAAAATCCAAACAAAAACACACACAAAAAATATGAGCAGCCAGCTCTTGCTAGATTTTCTTTCTTCATCAATTATGTCACAATTTTATTTTATTTTTTGGATAAGCTAAAAAGATTAGCTAAGTGAGAGCACAATGCACAACAAATAGTGAAATACTCACTTAGCATAAAACAGAGGTACATACAATGTACATGAAATACCAATAAAAAATAATTTGAATATTCTCAAGCATTATTATTTCTTGAAGTCACGAATATATATAGAAAAATCACCTCAAATAATTACCATAAGAATCTCCTATCTAATCCTCATGATTTCTCCAAATTGATTTGGAGATAATCGTACTCTATTACCATAATTACAAGAATACAACCCTATTATCATAATTACAGGGATATACTGATATCTTGTTATCACAATTACATACAATTGCAAAACCCCTTGAAGTTGGAGCATGTGGGTTGCAAATGCCCAACTTGGCCAGTAAAAAGGTGAATTGAGTTAGTTTGAGAGCTTTAATAAAATTGTTAGCTAGCTGCTTGTGTATGAACAAAAGCAGGCCGGATGTTTCTCGTAAGTATTTTGTCTCGAACAAAACGACTATCAACTTCAATGCGTTTGGTGCGTTCATGAAAGACTGGGTTTTTGACAATATGAAGTGCCGCTTAGTTATCGCAATAAAGTTGCATAGGCTGACAATGTGATATGCCTAAGCTAGAAAGTAGCCCCTTTAAACATTTAAGTTCACAAGTAGTAGATGCCATGAAGTGGTATTTAGCCTCAGCAGAGGAACAAGAAACTGTCTATTGTTTCTTAGTTTTCCAAGAAATTAGAGGATAACCCAATTGAATAAACCATTCTGTCAGTGACTTACGCATTAAAGGGCAAGTTGCCCAATTTGAAACACACCAACCATATAACTTTAAATCATAATTTCGATTAAGAACTATTCCTTGGCCTGGGTTACCTTTTAAATACTGAACCACTCGTAAGGCAGCTTCCCAATGAGCATGTTTGGGCTCCTACAAAAACTGTGACAATGTATGCACACAATATGACAATTTTGGTCTGGTAAAACAAAGGCCCACCAATTGCTTGCACTGTTCCGGATGAGAGAAGTTTTTACTTTCAACAAGTACCAAACGATGGTTTTGTTCCGTAGGAGCTCTTGCTGGTTAAGCTCCCATAAGTCCTTCTTCTGTTATTATGCCTAAAGTATATTTTCTCTGATAGAGAAAAAAATGCCTGCTGATGAGCGCGACACTTTTACACCTAGGAAATATTTCAACTTTTCCAAGTCCTTTATACGAAAACAAATGTGCAAGTAGTTTTTGAACTGGCTAATAGCATCATGGTCATTACCAGAGATGATAAGATCATCCACATATATCAAAACAATGATGTGCTGACCCTACTTCTTTAAGGCGAATAGAGAGTAGTCTGAGAGTACTTGCTCAAACCCGTAACACCTTAATACTGTAGACAACTTAGCAAACCAACACTTGTGAACTTGTTTGAGTCCATATAGGGACTTGTTAAGTTTGAACACCATGTTAGGTTGTTGAATGTGAAAGCCCGGAGGAAGCTTCATGAACACCTCTTCCTCAAGGTCCCCATGCAAGAATGCATTGTGCACATCCATTTGATGTAATTCCCAATCCTTTGTAGTAGCTATTGCAACATTATACGTAGTGACTACCAACATTATACGCACCATCACCATTTTTGCAATAAGGGCAAAAGTTTTAGAGTAATTGATCCCCTCCATTTAGCAATTTCCAAGGATAACTAATCGTGCCTTAAATCTTTCTATGCTACCATCTGACCTGTGCTTTATTTGGTACACCCATTTGCAACTTTCTTCCCTGGTGGCAATTGAGTCATTGTCTAAGTTCCATTTTGTTGCAGTGCTTGGATTTCTTACTTCATGACTTCCCTCAATTGCCCATCTTTCATCGCTTCAGTGTAAGCGACTGATTCTTTTTCTTGAGAAATACATGTAGGAAAAACATAGTGTGCCAAAGAAAAATTGTCACACCTCACATAATTTGTTATAGGATAGGGTTCACTTGAGTTTGCTTTTGGAGAAGATGAACAGGTGGATGGGCTCAATGTAACGCTTGGCAACTGTCAAGATCAACGATTGTCTCCACAAACTAACATAAGACTTTTCAGCATGCTTTGTCTTCACTCACAGACTTCCTGGAAAACTTCTTAGGAGGTCACCCATCCCAAAATTGTTTTAAGTTAAGTACGCTTAACTGTGAAGTTCTTAAGTGATAGGCTACCAAAAATAGATGCATCTTGTTGGCATAGGTAGCACCTATTAATTCCTTTAAGCTATCCTCAACTATACAGTCTCATACCTGCACAGCCTCTAAACCCCTCTTATTTCGGTGTGTATTCAATTCATTCATGTACCCCTCCCACTAGAAGCTTGCTAGGAGCCGCTCCTTATCCGTGCCTGATCTCTTTTGCACTGGTGATCATTCCCCGCCCTTGTCAGTGCCTGAGATGTTACATGCCCACTAGCTTCCACTTGGTTTGTCCTTGAACCACACCGTACTGGGAGAGAGGCCCTACCCTAATACCACTTTGTAACACTTGTCCCCTTTCAGGATCAGTGACTATCCCTAATATAAGATTTTTCAGCGTGCTTTGTCCTCACTCACATGCTTCCTTGAAACCTTCCCAGGAGGTCACCCATCCCAAAATTGTTCCAAGTTAAGCACGCTTAACTGTGAAGTTCTTAAGTGATAAGCTACCAAAAAGTAGATGCATCTTGTTGGTATAGGTAGCACCTATTAATTACTTTAAGCTATCCTCAACTGTACAGTTCCATACCTGCACAGCCTCCGGATCCCTCTCATTCTGGTGTGTATTCGATTCATTCATGTACCCCTCCCGCTAGAAGCTTGCCAAGAGTCGCTCCTTGTTCGTTGTAACACCCATTCATATTAAATACAATTCATATTAATTTAGTTATTAAGTTTAAGTAAATGAAAATGCGTGTAAAATTTTTTCACTTTTATAAAAAAATTCTAAATTTAACAGAATTTAGAAATGGTAGTAAAAGATGAAAGATAAGACTGTATATACATAAATATCATAAAACTGTACATCATGGTTTGATAATACAAAAAACTAAAAAAATTACATCAAAAGATAGACATTATCTAACCCAATATGTACACAAAAAAGATCCTATACAGGGCAGTTTTCATCTACCCTATTCCTCATACAAAAAGAAAAAATACTATAGGTCTTCAGGTTTGCCCCCATTAAGATGTCCTCTAACTCGTACTCAGCATCACGGGGCGTTAATGTCATTTTCAATAATCACGATCAATCATACACAAAAGAAAATAATGGAGTGAGGTGTTTTGTTCTAAAATCACTTTTACATGTATGGTAGGAAATCTACCATAAAACAAAGATAAAACACAACTAACAACAAAAGGGATCCTACGGTCATTCTAAGTTGTATCAGACTACCCTTGACTAAGTATGGATCCATACTTCCCATTAATGGGTAATAGTTCTCAACAGAACCTGGGAAGTGATTGGGAGTACATATACCTCTCTCAACATCATCACATGGTACATTCCTTATTATTATTGAGGAAAATAACAGTCAATATATCCATTTATAGAGGTATACTCTCAAACCAATCCTGAAATGCTAAGCAGTTGTTGGGGTTATCGAGCTTAGTCAGATGAATATCCCAGCTTGAGGGCACTACCCTGGCTATTGGGACCTTCACCACTTGATGCCTACCCCTAAGACCTCCACAAGTAGGTCCCTACCTTTCATTCCTCAGCGTACCAAACTGTAGCTTCCCTAGCAAGGTGTCATGCCACTGCATGTCACTTGCTTTACATTACTCACTAAACTATCAATTCCTAACTTCTCAAGCAAAGGTTTTCCTGGTCTCATTTAATTTGAGCACCAGTATAATCAACATTTCTGCCTTATTTTGCAAAAATTGTACTATACCAAAATTTTAACAGAATAACAATTTAGTAATCATATAAAATTTTAGTAAAAGAACGAAATAGTAATTATAATTTAATTACTAAAATTTTGGCAGAATAACAACTAAATAAATACATTTTAATTTTCTAAATTTGAGTAGAGTAACACCTTAGAAGTATAATTTAATAATTTAAATTTGAGCAGAGTAACAATTTAGTAATTATGATTTAATAATCTAAATTTGGGCATAGTAACAACTTAGCAAAAATTAAAGTTTAACATTAAATAATAATAACAATAATAAAACTTAAGCCTAAACGAGTTTAGGGAAAAACTCTTCCTATCAACATGCAAAGTAACAGTAATTTAGAACCAACTTCACTCCCCCTATTACCTCTAAGGTGGTTGATGAAGATGATGGAATTGTTGGTGCAAAGCGTCTAGGAAGAGAACTTTACTAGTTATTGGAAAAGTAGTAAAATTTTAGCATAAAAACAAAGTAAAATAAAAAATTTCTAGAGAGATAAGCTCTCTAAGAATTTGGATAGCTTGAGAAAGAGGAAGATGTGTGGAAAATTTGAAAGTTTGTGGCCTATTTATAGAAGAAGGAAGGGGGTTAGGTGTCCAAAAATTTACATCATCCATTATGTAAGCATTATGTCATAAATCCTAATTTTTATTTATTTTTAATCCAATTTAGGGACACATATCCCAAATAGGTGGTGAATCACCTATTTTATGGTTGGGGACGTGCTCCACCAGCTGTCCCAAGCCTCCATGTGTCAAATTTTATCTATAGGTAAATTAACTAGTACCGATAAAAACGCCTAAACTTGAAAAATTAGCTTTTAATATCAAAATAATGCATTTTAATGCAAAACTTGTCAAATAAATTATTTTTCATCAAAAATAAATTTCTAATAATAAATTTTAATTTTAATTAATTTATTTCAAATTATATGTATTTATTTTGTATTTATTCATAGAAAATCCATTTTAATTCAATAAATACCAAATTTTTATAAAATTATAAAATTAAATATTTTACCCATAAATAAAATAAATTACCATTTTCTCCCTTTTTAAATGTCAAACCAATATTGGTTGGCATATCAGACACCTAGGGGCATTTTGGTTATTTTACACAGGAATTCCAAAAATTTCTAAAAAATTTTTAAAATTATATTTTAGTATATATGATATAATTCCAAGCTAAATTGACATTTTAATGTCAATTGAATCTTTTCCTTATATCAGCCCTTAATGTTGAGAAATAGGAGCAAAATCGTCATTTTCTAATTTTTCTAGCTCCGGCTCAAAAAAATTATTAAAAATCATGATTAAATAAATCTTGAATTCTGAGCAAAATGATGCGAGTCAAAATTTTGAAATTCCTTCTCGATTTTTCAGAATTGCATTGTCAAATAGTTGAAGAATTCAAATAGGATGTTATATTTTTACTACTTTTCTTTCAAAATAAAGTTTTTATAATAAGAGATACTTAATATAAAATTTTCAAAATATTTCAAGGTCAAAAAGTCTTTAGTTGGTTTTCACAGTCGTCTAGGGGTTTTTTTGTCATTTTATAAAAATTATCTCAATAAATTCCAGAAAAATTTCTAAAATTATTATTAATTGTTCTAAATACATTGATGACTTAAAAACAATTTTTAAACATACATAATAACTTAATATACAAAAGTAGGAGTGTTACTTCTGTGCCTTATCTCTTTTGCACCGGCAATCACTCATCGCTCTCGTCAACGCCCGAGATATTACACTTAATCTCTTAACAGTGTTGGTCACAAAGTCGAATAGACGGGCAGAAGGCTGTTTGGTCCTACGTTCTCTTCCTAACAACAGAGCATCTAAAGGTACAATAGATCTTGAATTTTCTTCTATTGTTTGAGTTGGCATTATCATGCTAGTTCAACAAGTTCAACTTTTATCTTACCCCCTTATCATCTACACTGGGTTTATTCCTATCCTCACCCTCATAGATCAAATCATGGTTAGCTACACCAGTGCACACTTCCTTTATAATTTCTTCATAATTTCCCACATTTTGATCATCAACATGTTAATTGGATGTGAGACCATTTTTAGCAAAAGGAAAAACAGACTCAACAAATTCTACATCTATTGAAACAAAAATTTCCTTTTGCTCCAAGTCAAACAACTTCCACCCTTTCTTCCCTTATAGGTATCCAATGAAAATGCACTTTCTATTCCTACTAGCAAACTCACTACCATTCCTCCTTGATTATAGGCATAACACAGTGAACCAAATACCCTTAAGTGATCATATGTGGGCTGATTGCCATGTAACATTTCATATGGGTTTTTTCCATTCAACACGGTAAAAGGGGTTTGATTTATCAAATATCTTGCCGTCAAAACACATTCTCCCCAAAATTCAATAGGAAGGTTACCTTGAAAACGCAAAGCGCAAGCCACATTTAAAATATGTCTATGTTTCCTCTCTATTTGTGGTGTTCTAGTGCAAGATGTTTGAAAAGTAATTCCATGTTCAAAAAAATAATTTTTCATGCATATGAACTCAGTTCCATTATCACTTCTCAAAGTTTTCACTTGTTTACAAAATTGTCTTTCTATTAAAGTGAAAAAAAATTGAAGCATTTGTGACACTTCTCTTTTATCAACTAATAAATATATCCAAACAGCACAAGAATAATCATCTACTATTGTCAAAAAATAAAATGCACCACATGTAGAAAGAGTTCTATAAGGCCCCCATTTCTCTCATGTTTGCTTTTCTCTAAAACAAATGTCACATGCCTTGTTCACTGCACTATCAAATTTAGAATTACCAACTTTAGGAATCAATTGAGTAACCTTCAAGGATGGATGTCCCAACCTTTTATGCCACAAATCCATTGAGTTTATTCCATCAATTCTGCAAGCTTTCATTGCTCGAATTCCCTAAAAGAGATAGAGCCTATTCCTTCGTTCACCCGCTCCAATCAGCATCCTCAGAGTGCAGTCCTGCATAACACAATTTTTTAGTGAACTGAATGACACAATTTAACTCATCTACCAATTGTGAAACTGATATCAAGTTACACTTCAAACTAGGCACATAAAGAACATTAGTCAGTTTCAAGTTTTCATCTAGTATCACTGTCCCTTCTTTGGTTGCTATTGTATGTTACCCGTCATGGAGTCCAACTAGACACCATTGTATGTCATGAATGTCTCTCATGTTGTTCAGGTTTCCTGTCATGTGGTTGGATGCCCCAATCTCAATTATCCAAGTGGTGTTACTCCACCCACTTGTCATCTTATCTTTTGCATTTATATTTTGATTGCTCAACAATTCGACCAAAGTCTGCCACTGATGTAAGGTCAATCCAACCAGACCCAAGTTGTCTCTTTCCAAAGCGGTGGGTCTTGCCCTTTAAGTGCTGCTCCGCACATCCATCATTGACCCTTACAAATCACATAGGGCTACTCAAGAGATTTTTTTTTCCAGAGCCCGAAAGGCTCTAATACCATAATAAAACATATTTTGAATATTCTCGTGCATTATTATTTCTTGAAGTCACAAATATATACAAAAAAATTACCTCAAACAATTACCTTAAAAATCTCCTATCTAATCCCTATAATTTCTCCTAATTAATTTGGAGATAATCATACCGTATTATCATAACTACAATAATACAACCCTATTATCATAATTACAAGAATCTACTGATATCTTGTTACTACAATTATATACAATCGCAAAAAATACTCATTTAGCATAAAACAGAGGTACATACAATGTGAATGAAAAGAAAAAACAATAGTACAGGATACCCCTCCCACGCCACAGTCTTTTTAATGACATACAGTATCAAGATAATATGTTAGAATATTAAACTGCCACTGATCACGCGCGGTTATACGATTATAAAAGATATACGTACGTGGCTTATTTACAGAGCATAAATTAAGGGAAAAACTACTTACTCAAGATAATAAAAAACGCACCACCATAAACATTGTTTTCTATTTCGAGTTCTTAAAATTATAAAAAATCATTTTGCTTTTATGATTTCGGTATTATTAAATAGGTGAAACACTACAAGTGCAACAAACTTAATGGTTACCGTCAAAAAAAAAAATTAATGGTCACATTAACACATCTGTCATGCATAGCTTGCTCTAAATGTCAAGCATCATATACGCAATGACTTCTTTGACTATTGAAATAAACTGAGCTAAAAGCCAATTTATTTACTTGTTTATCTCATATGTTATTCGTTCACCAATAATTAAACGCATTACGACAGAACAAGGAATTCGTGGTGTGTTGTTCCAGAAAGGTAATAATGGTTAACTTTGTCTCACAAATAGTTAATAATATCATGAAGATATTGATTGTCACCTACGCTTAACTACATATGTAAGTATAGTTAACTTTGTCTTATAAGTGGTAAAAGTAAATGAATGATAATTGTATACAGTTATTAATATATGATTAATAGTGTTATGAAGTTATTAAAATGTCTAATAGTAATTAACTTTATCTTGTGGTTAATAGTGTTATAATATCATTTACTATCACACGTAGTTAACTCACAAATGATTAATACTGTGATAAGGTTATTAAAATGTTTAATAATAATTAACAGCTTATGATATAAAATTAACCACATTTACCCACCAGATTCACCACGTGTATTAGGTACACATTCCTGAGTGTACATGAATCGGTAAATAATAATAAAAAGTCATTAAGCCAACCCCGTCACAGAACACCACATTATCAACTTTCCTTCTTAAAAACCGCCCTCTGTTCCTTTCTCTTTCTGCCTCATCACCACACCAACATATTTTCCCTCCCAGTTTGTGCTCAAAAAATACACTTCTCACTAAGACATAGTTAATTCATAATCATGGGCAGTCTGGTGGGACATGTAGCTCCAGGTTTGTTGTTCTTGGTGATTGGTTTGTGGCACCTCTTCAACCACATCAAGCTCCACGCCTTTAATCCCAAGTCCTACAGGGGCCCACCATGGTTCCCAGTTAGTGCCAAGTTCAAATACCTAGAGCTTGTGCTCATCATGGCAGGCACCACAGTTTCCATAGCCATGGAACTCTTCATAGGCCAGTGCGCCACCAACCTCTGGACCCAGATGGAACCATCCCCTCCAACCATCTCCACAACTTCGAGCACTCCTCCATCTCCATGACCTTCTTCCTCTACGCAGCCTGTGCCATCATCTTGGACCGAGCCCACGTCCAGGCCCAATTCGGACTAACCCAGTTGCTTGGGGCCATAGCCTTTGCTCAAGAACTGCTTCTTTTCCACTTCCATTCCACGGACCACATGGGCCCAGAAGGCCAATACCACCTAATGTTTCAGATTTTGGTCCTCGTTTCACTCTCCACCACACTCATTTCAATTGGGCTCCCCAGCAGTTTCTTGGTCAGCTTTGTGCGCTCCCTCAGCATCTTCTCCCAAGGCTTGTGGGAAGTTGTCATGGGCTTCATGCTCTGGACACCTTCCCTCGTACCCAAAGGTTGTTTCCTGAACGATGAGGATGGTCACATGGTGGTTAGATGCTCTTCTCACGATGCCCTTCACCGCGCTAATTCACTTGTCAACATCGAATTCAGTTGGTTCATCATCGCAGTCACCGTTTTTGCCGTTTCTTTCTACTTGGTTTTGCTCAAACCTTATGGTGAGAAGGTGCAGTATTTTTGGTTGGGGAATGAGGATGAAGAGTCAAACGACGACGTTGAGTCCCTCAAGAGCGGCACCTTTGGCAACAACAAAAGCTTTATTCATATGGGCAAAATCTCTTCTCAAAATGATATGGAAAGGTAGATATATAGAGAGTGATGAAACTACGTGTTAATTTGTGATTAGTGGTTGGGTTTGTGGTGGTGTACAGGTCTCTTATAATTAGGAATTAAATAAATTAAGTCAGCAACAAAGTGGTTGGCTAAAGGAATATTGTGAATGTGGGTAGTTTTTATAGAGTTATTTGATTGTGTTTGCTACTTGGGGCAAGAGTGTTTGCTGTTGTTCTAATTTGGTGACAGTTACTACGTGTTTTGCAACCCTTAAATGCAACCTACTTCTACTTCCACATTCCATGCAGACATCTCTATTAATTTCTCTCTATGAACGACCTGTTACTTGCGTGAAACTGTGTATACAATATTAAGAGGTGAATGAATAGATTAAATGTTTAATTACTCATTTAATCCTTAGAGTTACAAAAACTTTCTTTTTAATCCTTCTCCTTAAAAACATCTTATTTTAGTTTCTATACATACCATTTTTGATCACTTTTAGTCATCGCCATAAAAACTAAAATGGATTAAAATAATATATGTAAGGATTAAAAAGAATTAAAAATGATATGTATATGAACTAAAAAGAGATGTTTTTAAGTATAGAAACTAAAAGGAAAATTTTTTGTAACTATAAAGACCAAAATGAGTAATTAAACCTAGATTAAATTATAAGATTTCATTTGTATACTATGTAAATTTAACTAAACGTTGTAGTCCTTACCGCTTTTATTACTCCCACTTGTTCATTTTTATCTAATATGAGACTAGTGTTTCAACAAATGTTTGGTATGAATAGCCAAAGAATCTACCCTATCATTAAATAAAGCCATAATTAAAACTATCAAGCCAAGAAACATAAAGAATTTTGTCTCTATGAATAAAGCTGTCTCACGAAAAATACTCATCGCAACTTATGCTCATCTACACATTATATATACGTCGCCCTAAAAAATAAAGCCTATAGCCTATTTCGCAAGCAAAAACAAACCCTCTTTAGTAGCAATCACCTTCTCCATGTGAGCATCCATGTCCGGATGTCCCCACTTAATTTGATGGACTTTCAAGCCATGAAGCTTCTATCCTAGTTCCCTTTTCACCCCCACACCAACAGCATTTCACTTGATCTATATGGAATTGGTTTTCTTTTTCATAGGAAATTTCACTACTACTAGACGTTATTTTGTAAAAATAATTTTTTTTTTATTAGTTTACTGAAATAATTTAAAAAATAAATAATTATTTCCTAAAAAATAAGCTTTCCCAAACATATGTATATACCATGTCCAAAATTACTAGATGATCATTGGTTAAACTTTGCACAATGTGTTTATATGGTTCGGCCTTGTTCCCCATTCATATTTGATATCATGCCTTTCATCGTATAATATACGACATCCTACATTAATTGCCACTGCCAACTTCAATTCCATTTTTTGGGAGAAATTATTATATGATCTGAACTCACTATGTGTCAATGATCCCAACCAATCTTTATGTAACAAATAATTAAGATTTTCAATTTACGAGAAAGAGTAATAAGATTTAGTTATGTGTCATGTGGATATTAATTGACACTATAATGGTCCTAGATCATATAATAAAGGAATAGGAAAAGATCTTGAAGATTCAATGGAGATATATTCATACATCACCATTTTTTTTTCTCTTGCTTTGTTTTTCATTATGTTTTGCTAAATTTCCTTTGGTTAATAATAGATGAACTTTATGAGAATCCTCTGTAATTAAATCCTTTTATATTCAATGCAAGTTTGTTCATGAGCTTGAGTGATCATCTATTTTCTTAATGCTTTCTATTAACTGGCCATTAATGGAATGATTAGAAGTTATGTTCAAAATGAAGAATCTTATGGATGTAGGTGGAGTTGGGATTGATTATCATGGTTTGGTATGAGTCTAGGAATAAAACTTCTTGATTCATATGTTCTTGTGGATTCTTGAACTTATTGCTTGAATCAATCTCAATGAAGTTAAGGAATTAGAATATGAGGGTTGATTTTAAAGAGGTTTCATGTTAAGAAATTGGACTTAATTTAATTTATTGAATTTGAACTTCAATGCTTGTGGATTGTCCAGTATTGAATTAAGTGAAGTTATAGGAGGGGGACCATAAAGAGATTTGGCTCTTTAACCATTCTCATCATCCATTATCATCACTAGAAATTGAAAATCATAAACATTAGTTTTTAAGATTTAATTACTTTTATTGCTCTATCATTTTTCGTTTAAATTCATCACATTATCCTGTTAGTCTAAATAGTAATTTATTGTTGGAATTAACCATTACAATAATCTATGTGGAAACAATTGTACTTATTAGATTATTGCTTGTTCAACCAATATACTTGCTAAAATTAAATTATGTATTTTTTTAGCATCACATGCATATTTAAAAAGTTTATGGCGTTGTTGCTAGGAATTGTGTAACAATATCGATTTGACCAAGGCATTACAGTTAATGCATTATGTTTTTTTTTCTTATTTTTCTTATATTATTTGATTCTTTGAAAAAGTTATTGATTCTTTATTTTCCTACTATGTATACAAGGTAAAAGTGCAAACAAACTTCTTTTCTATCATCAAATTAAGAAGACAACAAAAACAAATAGGAAGAAAACTAAGGAGAGAAAGAAGAAAGAAGCTAAATTGCAACATACTAATGGAGAAATTATGTTCACATCTCCAAAACCATATGAAAATATGACTGATCCTAGAAGATCAACTTGTACACTTTAGGATTTGCTTAATCCTTCAAGTAGGCGTGCATCTAGTATTATTAGACCACTAATATCAACCAACTTGTTTGAAATTAATCCTTCATTGTTAAATTTGGTTAGAAGTAATCCATGCTCTCGCTATGAGAATGAAGATCCCAATGGTCACCTTGAAATTTTCTTAGAAATTTATGATACAATCAAGATCAATGGTGTTCCTGAAGATGTCATTTGATTAAGGTTATTCCCATTGTCATTAAAAGGAAAAGCACGTGCATGGTTGCAAGCACTTCCAAGTGAAAGCATTACTTCATGTGAAGACATGGAAACTAATTTCATGACAAAGTATTTTCCTCCATGTAAACATCTTAAATTGAAGGCTGAAATTATAAGTTTTTCTAAAAAAAATGGTGAAGCTTTATATGAAGCATGAGAAAGATATAAAGAACTACTGAGAAAGCATCCTAGTCGTGATCTGGATGAGCTTAATCAAATAACATACTTTTATATGGGCTTGAGGCCAATTTCTAAAATTATGTTAGACGATTCAGCTAGGTTCAACACATTTTAAGACAGTTGAAGAAGCAAAATGTCTAATTGAAGCCATGGTGTCAAATGACCATAAAATTCATCATGACAGAGGAAGCTCAAAGAGAGGAATATATAAGCTGGACACTCAGAGTGTTATGTCGGCTCAAAATAAGATCATTAATTACAAAGTAACTTGAACTTGTCACTAAACAGCTCTAAGCATTTCAAGTATCTTCATCTGCTGCTAATGTGCAACATGTTCAAGCTACTAAAGAGCTGAAATGTGATTTTTTGTGGAGGAGAACATAAAAATGGAAATTGTGAAGTCTATTATACTTTTCAAGAATATGGACAATTTTCAAGGTAAAACCAAGCTTCATATAATAGGAATTTCAATCAAGGATAGAGGAACCAACTTAATTTTGCTTGGAAACAATTGAAAAGTTCTCAACCAAACAAATCTTCCCTCCACAATCTCCCTCAACACACACATATTAAAAAGACATTTTCTTAAACGGTAGCCGAGTCTCTCAAATTGTTTAAGCAAAAATTTCGTTTTGATTTATTCACTTGTCATTCAGGACTTAAAAAAAAAAAAAAGAACTTCGGATCCTGTACAAGATTTTTCAACTACGCAGATATGATAAAAATTCAGGACTTAAAAAAAAAAAAAAAAAAAAACTTCAGATCCTGTACAAGATTTTTCAACTACGCAGATATGATAAAAATGAAAGTAACAAGTCATAATTTAGCACAAGCTTCCATTCACGGTTCACCTGCTTTTGCACTTCAATTATTATGCAAACATTTTCATTAAAAAAGAATGTGTGCATGTGGCTACATGGATGGAAAGTAATCAAGTACTAAACTTTCAAAGTTGTGTCCCCCAAAATTTCAAACCTTCAAAAAGTTTTGTTGAAAATTAAATCACTCCAAGCTCATCGGCCCAGCCCTGATAGCAATAAAATCTGGCCTCTCACAAAATAAATTGCATGATTTTCATGTGCTGGCCTGACTCCGTAATTCATGTATTGGCCCCCTTACACACACATGCTCAGAGGTCCAGAGCTGTCAAATTTGGCCCACTCAGTCCGCTTTTACAGAAGCTAGCAATTCCTCAAATTTTCCATTATATAATCACTGATATTTTTGTCAATTTGATTGGGAGAAAAATATAAAAGAGAACAAGAAAATCTAAAAATCCAGTTGCTTAATCACATGAGCTACAATTAATATCACGAGGCCATGAGATGGATTTCCATTTTTTCCTCCTATAGCAATATTCCCTGACCAATAGGAGTTGTTTACCTTTATGGTGGGGTTCAAAAGCTATTGTTGCTTTGTCTCAAACGCTAACCAGTACAACTTATAGGTCTCCTATTTATTCATGCTAAATTATTCAGTTGTGATTTGTCATATTTCTTAATAACAAGCAGCTAAGTATTTCTCTCTCTAGTATATCTTCCACCGGCTTTACTGACACACACATAATTAAACACATATTCATGGTGTTTCCCTAAAGGGAATGTTGCCACACTGGTCCTGTGTAGTCTCAGTTAGTCACATCCTGAACTACACAGATCACCTAATTTTGTCCATCACTGTTCTTTAAAAGACACAACAGATAGTAGTCACAGTAGGACTCCCCACCAGCCTGGAACTTTCTTTTCTCACATTTCCGACTTAAAACAGAACAAAACCCCAACACTTGAAATAACATGTCCCCAGTTTGATCTTCACCCTTCCACAAGTGGCTTCCATCTGTGTCACCCTCATTGGTGTGGCTAGGCCTCTATGGGACTAAAATTTCATCTTGACAATTTTACTAGGGCCCATTATAGCTGGATATCTTTAGACTAATCCCATAGGTCCACAAAGATTAGTTATACATGCTAAGGATCTTATCTTTGACACTTAATGGCTTAAAGATAAGATGTATGACTCCGGGAGCGTTTGAGTGCCAATCCTTTTTTCTAAATAGTGAGACATTATTTGACAAGCTTGTAAGTCACATGCTCAACCCATTGGAAGTAGAACAAATCAAGCTCTTGGAAGTAGGAGTGGACCGAAGAGGGAGGTGATGTTGAAGTTCTGATTTATTTTGTTGGGTTCATCGCCAAGGCTAAAGTGAAAATCATGCCCTCACTTGTGTCTCTCATTTGAACTGCTTCATGATCAAGAAAGTTAAAGAGGACCCTTTGTTTGAGAGGATAAGATGTTAGCTTTAGCCACACTATTTAAGATAAGGCTGGTGTTTTTGTACTTGCTAATCGCTTTCAGGGAAGCGACAATCACTAATGGCCGGCATGATTTAACTAAAAACTTAGCCTCTGAGTTGAATTTGGAAAGAGAAGGCACGTGACATTGATGTGAAATTCAAGTACAAGTGGAGCCTTAACATGAGCGCGTGCAAGTCCAACACGTGGATCCAATCAGTACATTTGAGCCTCCTGCCAGGTAGGATTTCATCTTCAATAAATTGTGCCTACATTGGAGCTACATGCTCAACAACTGCAATTTGAGCTTCAAATTGGGAAACATGGGTAGGAGATTTTCCAAGTTGAGGAGAATGGTGAGGCAACAAAGAGGGAAGTTTTATATTATGAGGGTGTGTATCTCTATGCTTCTAAATTGGCATAAGTACTCTTAGCCCACAAACACATTTTGTGTGTTTTCCACCAGCTTTGAGGTGTCTTCATCTAGCTCAATGGCTTTGACCGTTATACATTAGTATTTAATGAAATTGTGTAGTTAACATCCATGGAGTGTAATCTGGGGCTGAAATTTTTCCGAGTAATGTAAAATCTCTCACCCCAAAGGCCAACTTTGTTTTTATGTCAGTTGTTACTTCAGAAAGTATTTACATATTGTCGAAAGTACCTAGTTAGTGTAATTCTTTTTTTTTTTATTCGCTTATACGTGTTTGAAAATAAACTCATTCCAGTAGAAATTAATGTTACGATACTAATTAGATTGGATTGTTAACAGTGAATAGAAATCAATGTCCTTCTTAAAGCTTTTACATGTACGATTGGAATCTCGAACATAAATTACTTATTTTGGTTATGTTGTACGTAAATACAAAAAAATGATTTTCAATTTTCACCCGTCCACGCTATGTTCATTGATCTGTTATAAAGCTGATAAATATAATCATCATTCTGTTGAGTGAAAGACATCATGTTACTTTCCACCAGTATCGTGCAACATATGAGGTGCCAATTAAAACAAGCTAAAGATGGCTTCTCTATCACAAGGTGAAATCCTAGGTGGACTACCTGATTGTTAACTTTATGATAAAGTAAAATATTTCGGTTCATTATTATTGAAACTATCGAGGAGAATCCATACAACACAACCTGAAATTCGGGCACAAGTGCGCTTGCTTTGTGAATATACTATATGTACAGTTACAAAGGTAGATAATATATAGGCTAGTACAGACAGGGTTGGCCACTACTATTAGGATGAGACGATGAGTTGCATTAAGTCCCTCTTGGTTGGTGATTTAGAAGGGAGACAATGTGACAGAGACTGCTTTGTCAGCTTCAATTCTTTTCAGGGACCACCCATGTCACCTGCTACGCGCTCTCACACATTCTTCACAACCTTCTATAATTCACACACCTATATATAACAACAACCAGTTCTAGTTCTATAAGGGCTACAAAATCAAAGTGCTATATTTAGTTCCAAAGGATTGAACCTCTTGTGTGTGTGTGCTCTAGGCCTTTGTTTTATAACATGGCAAAACAATCCTTATCAATGGGAATTCCAAAGCCTCGGTTAATGCAACGGTGTTCAAGGCATTTCAGGGAGCAGAAAACTAGATTCTACATCATATGGAGGTGCACAGTGTTTCTTCTGCGGTGGGAGGATAGACTATGATGAAAATTAGGGGGAAGAATATAGACACATAGTTTTGGGAATATATTGAGCCTTTTTATTATGCTACATGTGCAAGCAGAGTAGCTGCAAGGCTTCAATTACATAGTCTCTGCCACAAGATTTGCTCCAGCAGGTGGTTCTGGAATGTTACTTTGCCTGCAAAGGCCAAGTGTCAGCTCAGCTGTGGAGCAACCCAGAATTCTTCAGTTGTTGATAAACATGTATAGTTAGTGGATTTTGTTCCAGTCTTTTTACTCTCTTGGCCTACTATTCTTAGTTTTCTTTTCATTGGCGAGAAAAACTTATGCAAGATCAATAGATCATTGTTAACATGTGTGCAACAAAACCTCTTTATTATCTGTGGTACGTATAATCCCCATCCTTTTTTAAAGTTTCTTAGTTTCTCTGTTGGGCGCTATAACTTTCGCGCCCCCCCCCAAAAAAAAAAGAATGCTCCTCCATGTCAAAAAACCTCCTTGTACGTGTTACAAAAGCGCTTGAAACCATGTATTACTAACACTTCTCTAAGCATAAGCCAGTAATGTTCTTTACGCAACGAATTTCCTGACATGGGCGATTATATTGTTTTAGCAAAGATAGGAAATTTCAAAACACTTATAAATTTTACAATATTTATAATATATATTTGATTATGTTGGTCCTATTCCAACCAAATACTACATCCGTTACATAACGAACGACCACCTAATTCTTGACAAGGTGATAATTTACAGCCATAGTGGAGAAATGTTAGCTAAGCATCTTGGTGAAATAATTATTATCAACGCTATCATTTACAACTAAAATTTAGTTTTTTTTTCAGAGTTTCTGTTGAGATTCTCTACGATTATTTCATTACCTCATAAATTTAATTCTAGATTAAATTAGTTTCAAAATCCAAGTGAAGAAAGGACAATTTCTTATCAGATCTATATGGAATTCAGATATAAAATGCCATAATTTTCATGAACTTATTCGAAGGAAAAGTGAAGGCATGTTGAAAGGATTATGGTTGGCAGTTGGCACACTAGTTTTACTGCTCTCCCCAGGAGCACAAAAATTCACAGATATTGACATCAACACAAGACACAACAGGATAGAAAGAAAAAAGTTTAGATGCTCCATTGAAATATAAATTATCATGTATTGTATCATATCTATCACAGATAGGCACCCTTCATAACTACTCTCCCCAAATTCTGCGAAAAAGGAAAAAAAAAAAAAAAAAAAAAACCCTGCTCTGGGTTGTGTTTCTGTTACCTATTTTGAAATTTAGTTATTTCTTTAACGGTCGAAACCCATTTTTTTTACTTAAAAATTATTTAAAGTTAAATATCAAAATAAAATAAAATAGAATTGTTTGACAAGTTTTATTTATTTAGTTTAAAAGAAATGACTCAAGAAAATACAGAAAAAAAAGGAGGCAAAGAACGAGAAGAAAAAAAAGAGGGAGAGAACAAGGAGAGAGAGAGAAGCCATTTTTTTAAAGGGTTCCTTTACTCAATATTCTTTTTTTTAAAATTAATTTATTTTCTTTTATAAAAATTAAAGTGCTTAATTTTTAAATAATCTTTTAGATAATGTATTTACTAATAATTTTTTAAGGAGAAGAGGGAAAAAAAAAAAAAGTTAAATCAAACACTTATAATGTGTTTGAATTTTCATTTCCTTCCATTAAATGTGAGTTCTTTGTCTCCCATTGAATGTACATCCAGAAGTGGAAAGAGCAAATTACATTAACATTTTTTAAAAAATTTTCAAATGACACACAATACCTTTCTTTTTTCTATTTCTACAATAACTCTTTTAATTGTTTAAAAAACATTATACTGACATTTCTTACACATTACGCTAATCCTCCTTAATTGTTTAAAAAACATTACATCGTGTATCCTATAAAAAAAGTTATTGCAAAAGTTAAAAAAACAGAGAAATTATGTGCAATATGAAAAAGATGTCAGTGTAATTTACTCTAAAACAAACATGCTCATGTATTTGAGTTTTTATTAGTCTAAATATTTTTGTATTTGTCATCCCAAGACAATTTTTCTCAAAGCAAAATATTTTGTCCTACATTCAAGTAGAATTTCTAATGCGTTTTCTACTCTAAAGTCTAAACAAATTACAAACACGCTATTCTTTTCGGCAAAAACATAAAAGACATTTTGGATCAAACATAAAATTGCAGCAGATATGCATGCAGCACCAGCTTAAATGCTTAATAACCTTCTATACTATATACATAGCAATACAATCTTTTAAGCCCTTCCAAAAATGAATATTATTAATTTGATACATCATAATATCAAATGACTAAAGAACTCTCCTGGGCTTCTTTTTCATCATATTACTGACACAAACAACACCTCAGTATTAAAGGTTCATCACCCCAACAGGCTAACACAAATTTCCTCATTGCTTTGTAGAATTCAATCCATTTTCCTCTGCAGATTTCTTCGGACTTTGCCCGGGCTTACTTTGGCCTCCCTGGATGGTTAAAAAAAATAGACCAGAAGGAAAAAATAATGAGCATCCAAGCGGGATATACCGTAACAGGCTAAAAGCCTTGAAGCAACAGACGTAAAATCATTCTTGAACCCCAAAACCTTTCTGGCTAAGAAATTTTGAAACTTGCGTTTGAGATATCCATAACTCTTCCCATATCCTTTGATGAAAAAGAAACTAGCTTTAAATTCTTAAAATTTTACAAAGGGATAGGGAGGTAGATCTGCAACTTAATGCTACTTACTCACATATAAGTGATACAAAATAGGACACACTGTTATACAGGAGCCATTAGATCTATTGAAGGGTCAAATCAATTACTTGTTCAGGTCATTCAATGGCCTAAAGATCGAATTGGATAAAATATAATTTTAGTCTTTGTAAATATGAATAAATATAGTTCTAGTCCTCCAAAAATTTATTTGTTGGTTTTGGTTCTCATAAATTTTAATACTTTTAGAATAGTTTCTATCTTCACTTATTGATGGCATAACATGCTACTAAACACGCTATGTCACATTTACTTCAAAACAGTTACAGACATGACATGTATCTATACATGTCATTTCATCACTTAGTGATGATAATAACTATTTTAAAAAAATTTAAAACTTATGAAGATCAAAATCAACTAAAATATTTTTGAGGAATATTAAATGCATATTTAAGCCTATTGATTTTTATTTTTTTGGAACACCCTTTGTGTCGGTGTACTCTTTCCGACTAAAATGCTTGTTTGGATTACTATTTGGAGCTGCTGAACGTACGGGAGAAACATACCATTTGTATCTTTTGCTCCAAAAGTACATTCAGAAGTTTTCCAATGGTAACAAACATGCTATAAGTTATCAGCAAAGAAAATGTATTGTACTAGTATTACTCAACTTCAGACTGGTGTAAACGAAATGGTTAAAACTGAAAATGGGTATGATGCAGACATACTTGATGGAATCTAGTTTCATGACAAGAAAGAACCATTTCCTTTTTCACATTCCCATTATATAGAGTACAAATTTTCACGTACTTCCATAGTGCTTGCTTCAATTGTCCATAATATATATAAATAATAAAAAATGTTTATTTTCATTGGCCAGGAGGCACTCGTCTACCAAACAAGAATGGAACTATGCCATAAATATCCAATTAACCTTGCCCTTTGGAAAGGAGGAGGAACCACACTAGGAGTGAGTTACATTGAATAAAGGTGGTTAATAATTCAATTCAAAGTGAAAACAAAAAAAGAACACTTCAGAAACAATAAGAAATACAAAAGAAATATTAACTAATTCAGGATTTAAACTACTATGCATTTTATCAGAACAAAGAAACATATCCAAAACAAGACCCAGACACTTGATAATATAATGAATACGAAGAATTAATATATCTTTTTCGCGATAAAATTAGAAAATACAGAGTCAGTCCCAAAGATATTGAGGCATGGATCGCCAAGAATATTATAAACTCCACCAATGAGAAAAAGATATGATTAAAAGGTAAATCTTGAATAAATTTGTTAAATGGAATATGACTATTAGACAAGTAATGTCTTTCTGGAACATAATGTTGGAGTTATCACAACAGTTCTGAATTCCTATCATCTCATCCTTGACTCCCATATAGTATCAAATTCTCAAAAATTGTCGTGTCCTAATTTAAACTTGATGCTATTAGCGGAAGGAGAGATACTACTTAGACAATGATGTAAATCCCTTCAATCCACGTCCTTAAACTCATACAATACCATGCAAATCATCTAGAATTACAGGATAATAGACCAAGCAGAGAAACATGAAAATTCAGAACCTTTTTCCCAGCTCAAGAGGTAAAAAAAGATTGATTTCATGTTGCAACTAAGGCAGACAAGAAACAAATGTTAAAAGCATGAAAAATGTGTAATAATAAATCACTTACTGCTCCCTTTAGGCTACTCAACCTTCGTGCTGATGGAGCTCGGGCCACTGAGGAAGCAGCTGCAGCTGCAGCAACACGTATTCTACAAAATAAAATTTATGTACCATCAAAATTCAGATTTGCAGCAGTTTCATGCTTCTCTGCTACCTAATTTTTGAAAGTATGCACTCTCTATTACCTCCTATGAACATCAACATATTCATCTGTCTCATCAACAATTTCTTCCTGTATTGAATAAGCAATTATAATCAGTTTTAAGAGTTGGAAAAAGATAAAACACTGGACAGACAGGGGGGTATGTCTCAGAAGACAGAAATTTACTTGCAGAAGTTCTTCAAATACATCTTCCAAAGTGATAATACCAATCACTTCACCATCTTCAATATTTTCTGAAGAGGGACAATTTGTTGTGCTATCACTACGTTGCAAACCAGTCAGCTTATTAATGTTGGAAGGCTTTGAAGGCTTGACAATGTCAACAACAACACTTCCTGATTTCACATCCTGTTTCTGTAGCAATGGAGTGGTCAACCGTGAATCCTCACCAATACTTTTGTTTTCTTCATTTTTCTCTTCATCAATGATTAGTGGAGTTTCTTTGCCTTTTCCCCTAGCCTTAACAACAGCAGCCATATGACTACTACCCTTTTGGAACTCATTTAGTATATCATAGAGAGGCATATCTGATGGAACCCTGTACACATAAACCCATACATAAACTTTGGATATTTGACAATTAGTTTGAAAGAAAACATGAGAATAAATTAAAATGACAAGCACACCGTGGAATTCTCCGAATGGATACAGCACTGACAGGGGTCTCTGTTTCTGGTCGTACAGTAAGAAGACTTTTGACCTAATTTAAATAGAAATAATGTGAAGAAGAACGAACCTAAAAAATAATCAAATGGGAAAATATAAAGTCAAAATGTGGAGGAAAAAAAAAAAACACACTAGTAGAAGCCCAATAATATTCCTTGGATTTCCAGAATAAACAGGAACACGGCTGTGCCCACGAGCAAGAATTTTTCCCATTGCTTCCCTGATTTAAGATTGGCAACATTAAAATAATTTTTAGGAAAAAATAAACGAGGGGAAAAAAACAATAATGATTCTACTCTTTACATATGCTTTCTATCTTCTAACCAAGAATTCTACTCCCAACATGCAAGCAAAGTTAGGTCCCACTAGTTTTGTAGGAAATAACTAGAGAAATATTTTCTTCATTTCTAGCAATTGGTGCAGTGGAAAAGAAATATTCAGCAACAAAAGTGAAGTCGTTTTCAAAACAAAAAAGTCAAAAATTGAAAACAAATGAATTCATCATCAAAAAGAGAAGTCATTTTCAAAACAAATTCAATCACCTATTTGTGACCTGCTAAAGAATAATGACCAAGAAATTAAGAAAACTTACCAGTCCAATTTAGAATTAACATCCAAAGAAAATGTTGATTCGATAGGAGTCATAGCCTCCTCAGCAGTCTGTTCAAAGACACAAATTAAAACACACAAAGAGAAGGCAATTTGTAAAGCAAGCTAGAAAAGAATGCGTTAAATGTGCCTTGTAAAAGTGAACAGCATAAAGCATGATAGTTAAGTTAATAATGAATTAAAACACAAAGAAAACTCAAGTATGCATGAGAATGCATTATTTATGGAAAAAAATCAGTGGAGGTGGATGGCCAAATTTGCATCAGTTGATAAATATTTAATAAAATGCAGTTTCCTATTCCACATCCAACACCATCGAGTATTCAGAGGTGGAGCTACGTTAGTGGAAAGGGAGGGCACTTTCAATTTTTATTTTATATGGAAAACTTTTTATATATAAGACAAAAGATTTTATCAAAATTTACGTGAGAGGATGAAAGAATTTTATTAAAATTCACTCAAATTTACAAACTAATTTGATAAATTTTCCACTATATATAGGTTATGTCTTTTACAGGCAAAAATTTACAATACAATAATAGTATAAAGAAATTTATATCAAGAGAAAAACATAACTAATAAGATCTAGAATTCATAACTTTCAAATAGTAATTTTATGGTTCAAATCTCTTGGCTTAGGAGCTAGTAATTTTTTTTACATACACATGTATATGTATTATAGTGTGGCTTGAAAACATTTGTCATTTTCTAGTTGTATTGATATCAATACAATAAAAATTACTCTTTTAAATTAAGCAAATCTGCTTCAATCTATGAAACTTGTGTGAGTGTCTACAAAATTCAGAAGTTTGATTTAGTTTTTCTTTTAACTAATCCTACACCTTACATGTGACCATACGTATTAAATTACTATCAAAATTCTGAATTTATAAAGTGATCATTGTCCAATATGTAAAATTTTACAACAATAAAAAAATAGAAGTATCTTCTTTAATGGTATTTTATGTATTTGGCCACCCCAACTAAATTGGTCTAGCACCGCCACTGTGAGTATTGACACTTCCTAGCATCCCCAAGCAGAAGACAATAGTTACCAGTTACCAGGTACATGAAGTAACCTTCATATGTCTCAACTTTCTACCATCATCAATGTATATTAAAACTCAAAAAATAGGTAACTAACTTCATATTCTGCTGCATCGAACATCACAAGCTGAAAATTGTATTGGACTGACATGAAATGGAACATTAACGAATAGATTGACATTCAATGTGGCAGGTGAATTGCAGCACCTACCTTTTCAGTTAAATCAAGTGCTCCACTGATAATTGTTGTTTCATCATGTGTAAGCTCACCACCTTTCCCAGCCTATAAACAAGCAAATTCAACATATATGAATCAAACACCTAGACAGGTGTCACAGGACAGATGAGTAGTAGCTTCACCAATCTTGACATGACTTATTCTGTTTATTGAAAAATAATTACTAATTTATACCTCCTGGCTGTGAATGGAGACAAGAGCTTTTAACTGAGCTCGCCTAAATAAAGCCTCGTTATGCCCCAATAGGTAATCCAGAACCTGGAACAAAAATTAGTGAGAAAAAGAAATACTTGTGGGCATCACGAGTAACATAAAATCCATCATCTAAAAATGAGAAAAACTGGTGCTCTATGCTTTCAGGTGTGGAGAGCTACAATACAATTGTTAGGAGATGGACCAGGGTTTCAGCCCTAAACACATGCCAATAATATTTCACATTTTCTGTTGCTAACATGCTATAGCATTCTTTTAAACTAGGAAAGACATATATAACTTTCTCCATGAACTACTTTACAAAGACCTTAATTTGTACACACATCATAATCAACATAACATTTTCATACTAATGACTCATGGAAATATCTTGAAACGATATGCTATAAGCCTATAATTTCCATTTCTTCTCTTCTCAATTATATTATATCAGTTATCAAAAGAATGCTAAGAAACAACCTCTGTAGGAGAATATACCTTTCCAACTGGATAAGAAACCGGGTAACAGATAATCATTAAAATCCGCACTAGCCATGCTAAGTTGGCACCTACAGCAAGACCATATCTACTACAAATTGCTTGCGGAATAACCTGAAATCAAAGAGGCATTTTTATTTTATTTTTTTCATAAAAAGGACTTCACAATATTCATATTCGTTGGATACAATACAAATATTGAGGCTAAGCCACTGAAAAAGAAAGACAGCAAAATCACATACCTCCCCGAAAAACAGAACGAAAGTTACAGAGAGAATGATAGCAACAAACTGATTGAACAGTTTATCTAGGTATATCGGCAGAGCCTGCAGATTGCAAGTTTCAAAGCCAATGGCTGTAAAAAGTTAGGCAGGGTATAGGAATCAGTATGAAGTGTATACACAATCCATATCGAGCATAAATAAGCACATATCCAGTCACTAGCCAGTACACCTGGCCTGGCATAGAAAAGCACATTCAGCAACAAAAGGTGGCACAAACTTGTCCGTAAGCACTTATAGAAGAAGCAATGCAGTTGAATTACCTCCATGGCAACAGCATTACAGAGAAGCAGAGTGACAAGAAGCTGGTGTTGTTTTTTGACGACGGGAAGTATGACCGCTGCATATACACACGAAAAGATTAATGTGTAATGGCATTTTAATGTATGAATATTGGGAGAGAAAGAAAGGAGGAAGTACCAGCTTGCGTTTTCTCAGAAGGAGAACCGCTGCGCTCCAGAATCTCGAGCTCGACGAGGCCCAGAGACATGAGACCGAGGGTGAGACCGGACATGATGCCGGCGAAGAGGACGAGGAAACAGGAGATGCCGGCGTATATGACCCACCACACCGATCCGAAGGGTATGCCTTCGTTGGCGAGGACAGGGAGCGAGTGGTCCCGCGTCAACATCCGAGCCACCATTAACGCACTCACCACCCTCATCGTCATTCGTCTCGTCGCACTCTCTCCGGTTCCGATTCAATTCTCTGCTCACGATAGTACTGTTAAGACCCGACCTGTGGAAGTGTTCACGCGATCGAGATTGGTGTGGTGTGGTGTGGACGACCAATCATACGCACCGCATCGCAACCAAACCGCAGATCCCCTTTCCTACACCATTAATTTCTTCCGTTTCTCAACTTTCAATTTCAACTCCCAATAAACGTGTTGTTTTCACCATACAAGATTGAAACAAATATTAGATTAATATATATCCAGCTGTTTACAAAAGAAAATTCAAAATTGTCATATTTTGAGTGGTAGAGAATAGTACCGACGCCTATGTGAAATGTATTAGGTTTATTTTTTTATTATTTTTTGGATTAAAGAGATGTACTAGTAGATGAGCCAAAAAGCACGATAGATATAAAAAGCACGATGTATTAATGAGATGTATTAAGTTATTTAAATCTCAAAATATCTTTCTTTTTATCTTTTTCTTCTTATAATATTACTTATATTATATAAACTTAATAAGGGTATAACAATCATTTTTTACTCAAAAATGACAAGGAACAAACACCTAATTCCCTCTCTCTCTATCCAAAATACTGCAGGAGATTTCAAATCAAATCTTACAAGTAATTATAATTATAATCATATTTAAAAAAAAACTATAGCAAATCAAATTAACTTAAACTGGCTAATGTAAGTTTGGTTGGAATTAATCGGTCATGCACAACTCTAAACAAATTTTAAAACTCAGACAGTACATCTATTTTGAATAGAAATTTAGAGATAAGGCATTGCAAGTGAACTAATTTAACTCGATCACAGTGGCTTTCAAGTGAGTCAGTTTTAAAATATGGCTCAAAAAAAAAAAAAAACCTTATAATTTTTTTAAATTTGGCTTACCGAACTTGCAAGTTAGACTATAGTCATCTGCGATGAGATGGCTTTTATTACAAAATAATATTAAAAAAATATTTATTAAAATAAAGCAAGAAAAAAACAATTTACCACTTTATGATGGTTTTTACCACAGAAGATCTGATCTGAAAGGGATTGTACATGTTTAAGTAGAAAACGCGTAATTAAAATGTGTCATCTTTTTTTATATTTCTTTTTAAATTAATAATGTCAAACGACAACAACTACAATGTAAGCATGCAGTCTAGGATTTATTTTTTAAAAAAATTTAACTAAAAACACCTTGATAAAAAGTCATTATCAGTTTTTTATTATATGATTTTAAATTAATGTATCAATTAAAAGCTGACATTTCATTATAGATTTTATTTTTTTAAAATAAATAAATAAATGTGCCCAATCATTAGGCGCCAACTATTTTTTTAATTTTTTAATCGTTAATAATATTATTAATATAATAAACAATGATATAATATAATATAATTAAATAAAAAATAAATATTTTAAAAATTCATATCAATAAAAAATAAATATTTCCTAAATAATTTTTTTTACTATATTATAATTTTTAAGCTCATCAGCTTTTGTAATTTTTTAATTTGTACATATAAATAATAATTTTAATAACAAAGTATAATAATAGAAAATAGAAAATATTTCAATTAATAATATAATAAATATAATTTAAATAATAATTTTAAAAATATTTTCTATTTTTAATAATATAATAATATAAAATGAAATTAGATAAATTTATTATTTTAATTTTTTAAAAAAAAACTCACGACACCTCTTGTTAGGCGTGTTTACTCTTTTTTAATTTTTTAATATTTTTGGTAAAATTTACAATATAATATAATAATAAAATTAATATAAATTTAAATATTAAATTAAAAATATATTAATATAAAAAAACCGTTATTAATTTTTTTAATATTGCATAATATAATAATATAATAATACATTCCCTTCCAGATTAGATCTTACCTAGCAAAAACCACCCTAAAGCGGTAAATTGTTTTTTCTTTGTTATCTTGGTAAGTATTTATTATAAGACACATGACTAAATAAAAGTGAGAATACCTCTTAAAACCTCTCTCATGCAAAAACAACTCCTAAAAACACTCTTAATTAAACATAACTTCGAAGAACAACATGATTCAAGACAAAGATTGATATTTATAATTCAAGAGGAGATTTCTTTCTAGGTGTCACTTTTTTTCTTGGGTACTGAATAGATTATCGATCGTTTTGAAGAACATGATCGAATTCAACATGTTTAATTACTCCGTTTACATGCGCACGGCAGAACATGATAGCAGAATTAATGAAACCATCAAATCTTTCTCCAATCATATATCTAAAGACTAAAAGGTAGTTAGCATCACAAAGATTCACTAATCCCACAATTCAATCCGATAAACGTTCTAAAAGGAATGTCATAATGCATGTGTGTCTTGTTTTGAAGGCTTCAAAGATTCTTATCTTGTCCTGAGTAGATACAGATTATTTAGAGTATGAAAAACACAGCAGGCTAATAAGTGAAAGACTTCAACCATATAGTTTACACCTTCATTGTTATCACGTTTAAATTATCAATTATATAGTATATACAACCGCCTACAAATCTAATATAACTGTTTGGAGATACGATGACTGTGACAGACCCCCGGAAGATTTGCAAAGAAATCCAATCTCCAACCCAAAATGATCAGAGAAAGAATCCAAGTGAAAGATATACATAGGAATAGCATTAGATCTACCTAAGAGTTCAAATGCACATAACATTGCAAAAATCTAAGCCATAAACAATGCTGAACCAGAAACCTATCAAGAAGACAAGTACGCTGCTGTAACATGTTAATAACCGACTCTTTAAAATAATGGACCTCTCTGTATCAAATGCTCCAAAGCTACATGTGTAAACCAAAAGTAAGTAAATGAATTACCCAAAGGATACATGATCACCAACTTCAATACCTAAGCTAGGAGTCTGGGACCAATTTGCCACTCCCACCTCAATATTCATGGAAGAAATAGCGAGAAACCTGAGTTCACAAATTTGTAAGCTTTAAATAAAAATGAAAGGGTGAAAGAAGAACCATTCCAGGCATAACCTCCCTATTGGTTCCATTGACATTAGTGGTGATATTAGAATGCACATAACTTGCTTTCCCCAAGCCTAAAGACACACAGTCAGACCAGAAAATTCATATTCTTTAATAATTTAGTCATTAGAAAAAGGCAAAAGATTAATTACTTTAAATTTATTAATAAGTATTTAGTGTAGCATTTTAGCCTGCTAAAATAGGTAGAGTAATTCCTGCCTCTCTGGTTCACTGCTTGTCTACTTCATATTTATGCCAATACATGGAAGTAAAAGTGTAATTTTATATTGATAAAATATGTCTTTATCAAAGTAACGGTAATTTATGTGATAATCAAGACACGAATATAAATATAAATACCTTTAATTTGACATGGAAGCCAAGAGAGATAATATTGACTTCATAACATGTCATGTAGCTTAGACTAAATTAGACAGCACCATTAATACTAACGTTATATCCAGCTATATCAATAGTGTTGTCGCCTATCAACTGATTGTTCCAATTTAAAATTTGGCTACATATCATGCTAGAATGCTATAAATTCACTATTAAAACTAAGCTAAAAACCCCGTGAAAGAGTGGAAGGATAAAAATTGCAAACAATAACACGGTAAAAACATCATGATGAAATAATCAAAAAAACAGAACATAACGATGATATAGCAATTTCATCATTCTACCTATTACTTTTTCACGGTTTAATGTACCAGAAGAATTCATAAATCATAATATAAGAAGAATATCCAATACATAGTAAAGGTTTCAGAAAATATTTCACAACCTAATTCCTCTTGTTGGCTATTATTGGTCAATTTTTTCAGCTCGCTCGCTGTCACAAGGGAGTGAAAGTAGAGACTCTGTGTACGCCTGGAATCGACATGGACCATTACAATAGGACCGATGCTCTTGCAGCTCTCCCTTGTCATTACATTTCAGCAATCCAGTACTTCCATCTGTCCCAACAATATCACCATCTTTAGTAGAGCAAATTAGGGAGAAGCACCGAGTAGGAAAGTCATCAACAGACACAAGTATAGTGTTAGTCCAAGATGACTGCACTTTGTATTCTTCCATCACCCATATTTCTACCCAATGGTTGATATTCCCCATAGCACATAGATTGAGGAATTCTCCAAGTACCCTCAAAACACAAACTTGAAAGTCTTCTAAATCAAAATCAACTGGCAGAGGTATCTCTGAAAAACTCCTTTCAGTTAAATCAAAGGCACCTATAACATCTATTGATGTGTCATTACTAAAAGCCAACCAATGAATAGCACCATTCAAGAACGACCCGACTTTGTTACCATCTACCTCAACAGTTTCTGTAAAAGACAAATGTGTAGTCTCAATTTCTTTCCACGCATTAGCTCTGAGTGAGAAATACTCCATGCGGGTTATCCGATCATCGTTGTTGCTGGATGCCAGAACCACCAAGTAGTCATCTGTTGATGGGTCATACCCAAAACCACGGAGAGATAAGGAAAACTCATGACCCACATCGAGACCCATAATATTGGAGGACACAAAAGGTGACCAATTTACAAATCTGTGGACACCTGTGGATGGATTCCACACGCAGAGAGTATAACGCAAATCCAAAAGTAAAAATCCCCTACAGGAACCTATGATTTCAAGATAATCAAAAGGTTCCGTAAAGCACTTTAATTCAGCAGAAGCAGAATCATCGTGAAGAGATGCATTGAAGTCTACGGTTAGGAATTCACGAGCAAGAGGCGCTAAGATCACAAGTCTCTCTGTGCGTGCCATGGCTAGTTCAAAATGTGAAATTGCATAGTGTGGATCAGAGATTAGAGAAAGCCACAACTTACACACACTTTTGAATCGAACAAGAGACTTGACCGGCAACCTCAGGAGGATTTCAATTATCAATTCCTGTGGCAGAAACACCATCTTCTTCCTTCCCCTTATTCCTCGCGACTCTGTCTCTCTTCAGCTATTTTATACGGAGGAGATAAGAAACGCAAATCACAACTATTTCCCATGCTTCTTCATTGTTTACTAGATCTAATCTCGGAGCGGGTTTAATTATGTAAATAAGGAGAGAAAAAAAATTAGTGGAGCATGGGTTTAATTATGTAAATATGAAAAAAAATATATACAGATTGATACGAGATAGAAGAGAAAGAGGGTTTACCAAGATTTTGGTGGAATCAGATTGGCGAGGTGCAATTTAGTGAAGGATGGTGTGGCGAACAAGCAGGAGATAAGCTTGGAGGGAACTAACCGAGGTGCTGACTGGCTTGCAAAGTCTGGTCTGAAATTGAGCGTTAAGTTTTGTGTTTATGATGTTTGTCCAGATATTTTGACTCTGGCTGACTCTGCGGGAACCTTTTTCCCAAGAGGTTTTTAGTGTGTTTGGTTGGAGGCTTGGCTTCCTTTTTATCCAACCAAAAAAAAAACGATATGAGAATAGGAATGAAATCTTTATTTCTTTATCTTTATATATAAAAAAATAAGTGGCCGTTTGATTTAAAAAAATATTTTCTATTTTTATTTTCCATTTTCTTTTTTAAAAATAGTTTTTATTTTCAAGTTTTCAAGATTCAGAAAATATGATTGTTTTGACATGTTACTTTCTGTTTTCAAAAAATGAAAATATGCTTGGTTTAATAAATTATATTTATATATTTTTATTAATGAATAATTTATAAATAAATTATTTATTATATATATCCTAACAATATTAAATCATTGCATTGTTATATAATAATATATACAAAAAATAAAATACAAGAAAAAAAAATCATTTTCCAGATTCTCTAAGATCTCACCTTTTCCTAATCGGCTAATCCTCTAATCCCACTGCAATCCTAGTCCTCAAATAATGGAGCTTTCCATTCTACACCAAGAAGTGCCCCAATAAATCCAATAATTGAACCAAATTCTGTTGGCACAAAAACTCTGTTAAAAACCATCTCTACCTCTCTCCCGAAATATCGAACGAACATGTGGATCCAATTGTTGAAGCAAGCAACACTGCAAGGAAGATTGTAGTCATCCTCCCAAGAGCTGTCGGAATATGGCTTGTCCACCTGAATAATGTCCCGAGAATTTCGTATACGCAGTTAGGCAAATCGTTGAATTAAACGTGAACTGTAATTTGGCCTGTGAGAGAAGTTAATGACACTTGCTCCCTTTGGTTGGATTGCTAGAACTAAACATAACTGACGAGATAAAAGAGTAGAAAACAAAACTCAATCTTGTTATAATTACAATATTGTCATTGTGCTTTCACTTTTTGAAAACAACTTTATTTTGTTTTCGATTTTCAGTTGATTTTTAAAAATGTTTTTGAAAAAATGTTTTCTAAAATGCAATCAAACATAGAATTTAATGAATATATATTGTCAGTATAAAAAATTTTACATAGCTAATCAATCAAAAATTACTATTAGTATGACTTTTCAGATAGTTATTATAGAAGTTGACAAACTTATCATACATGGTAATTTGTTATTAGATGACGGTGTAAAATTATTTTACTCTGTTAGTACATAGCTTATTTTCCCCCAAACATATTTTCATTATTGTTTCCTAATTTTTAGGAAAATGAAAATAGAAAATGCCCAAAATAAACGGTTGTCCCAAGGTTGCTGATATTGTGCTAAGGCATTTTTTTCTCGTATATTTTAGAATTAAGATTAGTAATTTTAACTTTATTAATTTTAATTTTATAAAATTATTATAAATATTTTTTTGAAATTTTAAAATTTTAAAAATATATTATAAATATTTTTTGAAACTAGGAATAATTTAGAATTTATTAATTTTAATTATTTAAAAAGTGTTATAAATGTTTTTTTTTCAGTTTAAATTTTTAAAAAATGTTATGAATACTTTTTTGAAATTGAGAATAGTTAGAATTAAATTAGTAATTTCAACTTTCACAAAAAATAGAAATTTTAATTATTTAAAAATTGTTATAAATTTTGTTTTGAAAATGACAATAATGTATGATTTTTCAAATTGAAAAACATTTATAACACCATAAAAAAATGAAATGAATTATTCCAGCAATAAAACACCTTGGCAATATGGTGCTTTTTACATATATTATAAAAAGGATCTATTGTCAAAATATTTTCTAATTAGTTAATTTAACATACATTACCAAGTTTTTGATTTAGTGGATATTCTTTTTGGAAATTCAAGTGTTTTTTTATTTTTTTTTATAGAGAATACATATATCTTCTACGGGAAACAAACTCACTTGAGGAAAGTAAAATCACTATAAACAGCAAAACTCTCTCTTCAAGTATTTAACATAACTGCATATATTCTTTTTTAATTTGAGTATATTTAAGTATATTCTTCTATCATGACTACAATTTTTTAATTACAAAAATAATTTTATATTATTTCATTTATTAATTTAATAAATAATAATATCCTACTCTGAACCCTAATGAAGCAACGATGTGGAGAATTTAGTAATATATTGACCCTATTATTCCTTTTTCTCATTAAGAGTAGTGCATAATGAATAAATATTTTCAATAACTTTATATTATTGTCTTGAATGTTATAGCCAAAGTGTTGGGCTGAGGTTAAGATGCAGTTGCTACTGTTGCTAAAACGGTTGTTTTACAGATATATTTTCGGTAGGAGGTTGGTATTTGACACAAACTCAACTATCAAAATATTACAAAAGTAAAAACTCAATGACACAAAACAACTTTATATTATTTAATTATTAATTTAATAAAAATAATAATATCCTACTCTAAATATAATATGTACTTTCAAAGTAATTTCTAAATCAAACTTTCACAACATTTCACATTGTACGTTTCCGTGACAATTTTTTTCAACTATTAAATTTGACATTTCATTTAATTTGCACTTTATCTAAGTTATATAAGTAAATATAAATAAAATAATGATAATAGAGTAAAAAATACCAAACAGATATGAACATTTTACATGAAAGTGTATTAATGAGAAATGAAAATTATTAATATTTAAATTATAAAATAAAAATATATCACGCAAGGTTTAAACATTTTGCATAAAATCAGATTAATATCTAAGTTAATACGGTCGAAATTACACTTTATTTGAATTATTTTAATACAACTTTATCTTCATTATAATCTTTTTACATTTTTTTATTTACATCAATTTTATAATAATTAATTACTAAATATGTTTTTTAAAAATAAATAATGATATTATTGTTATTTTTTATTTTTTTTACAATTAATTTCATTTTTTATGGAATAGACATTGCTTGTTATAATCTTATTTGAACAAAGAAATTATTATTAAAAAAATTATAACTCAAAATATCATGAAGCTACAAGATGAAGAAGTTAGAGAATTTTGGTACAGAGCACCATAAAATTGAAGTAGAGAAGATAACAAAGTTAAACATAGACAGATTTTATGGATGCATTTATAAAGAAGAAACATGGGATATTAGTTTTCTATAAATTCCTTTATAGTGTCTATTATAATGGATATAGTCTACGAAAAAGATCTATTATAAAAATTATAATTTTCTGTACTTTTTTCTAATTTATTATTGTATTAATTTCAATATAAATACATTTTTTTCCTTTATAGTATTTCTTCATCTAAATTTATTGAAAATCTTTTTTATCTAAGCAAATTTGGATTATTTTACCTAATTAATTTAGATTCAATTACATGATAAATATTAAAATTAATTCATGTGTTTGTGTCTATCTCATTCATGCAAATTAAATTTGGATTTCAATTTGTTTTAGCATTTTTTAATAGTTTTTAAATTCATTGTTATAATAATTTAATATAAATTTTCATATCTACATTTCCAATTTAAAATTTAGACTGATTTAGATATTAGTTGTATTATAATTATTTTTTAAATAAAATAGATAATTTCATCAGCTATAATATTATAATAATAATTATTATTATTATAATAATAGCTAATAATAAAGCTAAGCTGATTAAGTCATGCAAGCCCTATTTTAACAGCACATTAGGTGAAAGAAAGCAACCAAAAACTAGCTAGCCCTCAAAGAATCACGTTCCAGGTTTCTTGTTTTTTACTTCATTTTGTTCCCCTGAATTTTTCCCTAGCAAATTATTGTTGCAATTCTTAACAGCCTAAATCGTGATCAAGTCCTTGTGGCTTTTCCCCTTTATCTCTTTGAACATGTCACTTTACCCGTCAAAGAGTATTTGAACGGTGGTGACATGGGAAACATGGGAAATTGGTTTTCCTTACCCTTGATTTAAAGAAAGAGACATCAGAATTAATTAATTTTACAACAAGGCACGGCCCTTTTTACGAGTGCCAGTTGTGCATAGTTTATTAAGTCACTAGAAGCAGAAGAGCTTAATTTGAACATAAAATGCTAAGGCTAGCTTGTGTTTGATATATGGTTATGGTGCATCTATTGTGGACTTTTTCTGACCTCAAACACCACCAAATCCATCCCACCCGGAAGAAAAAAAGAAAAAAAAAATTCTATATATGATTGTGACTGGCACAACTAATATCATAACTTTTTGTGAGTTTAATAGGGGTAATTTGGAAACGAAGAAATGAAGCTATTTTCAATCCAAGATGGACCAAGGATTACAGCATTCAAGTCACAACCTCTCAAATGGTCCAGCTCATTCTCAAGACGCAAAGAGAGCTCCAACAGAATAAAAACATCTTACCGCCCACTTCTCGTAAGTTTTTCTCTTGAAGGAGTATATCAAGTTCAATTGTGATGGTGCCTTTTGCCACCAGGCCGGGGGGTTAAGAGATCACAATGGCCAATTTATCACTGCCTTTGCTTGCAAACTGGGGTACTGTTCAATAGTGAAAGCAGAGCTGTGGGCTATCTACCATGGTGTGAAATTGGCAGTGACTAGTGCCTTCACAGACGTTCATATTGAAAGTGATTCACTCTTGGCTATTTATATGTTCATGAAGGGGGTCCATTCTCACCATCCTTGCTATAATTTGTTCAGGGACATATCCTCTGTCATACTGTCCCTTCTTTTCAATGCAACCATACCTATAGAGAGGCCAACTTCCCTGCGGACACTCTAGTATGGCATGACTATGGATTTAGGCATTAGGATTTTTTATCATGTTCCTGATTTCCTTCATTTGCCTTTGTAAGCTGATGATTCAGCTATTGTTTTCAGTCGGTAGTTCTTTGTTTGTTGGCCTTTAGGCCCTTTTATTCATAAAAAATATAAAAAATAAAAAATAAAAATAAAAAATTGGGGTATCTATATGTGGAATGTGATTTTTACGGATTCTGTCACCAAGGGTTCCACTGGGGAATGACTTGGGCAGCCATGCAAAGCCATTACTATTTATGTCGAAGGCTTCACATGATCAACCACATGGTCTTTGGACAGTGATTGATAATAGAGAATATGAATTTGCACACCGAGAGGAGTGGGTTGAGGAGGGGGTATTTATTGAGCCTCACCTAGAAGAGTGCAGTTGCAGTTGCATCTCACACATGACCTCTTTTTCTATAGTTTTAGATTTTAGTATGATGTGGGAAATTAATAATGAAGTGTAGGTGTTGAGAAGCTTTGACCACAAGGGAAAGTTTTGATTCTTGTACTATTCAACCCTTTGTTACTTGGAAGTTGGAAGAGATCGTGCAACACTTTAATTATTACCATTATTCCAAACAGTTAGACATTACAAGAAAGCAAATGCTAAAGGGCAGGCAAACAAATTGAAGGACAGTTGAATATCTACATGCCTCCGTTTTCCTTGGTTTGTATATTTAGGCATTTTGTGAGATCTTGGACCTGATTAACTTTCTGGTTCTTTCTTCGTAAAAGATAGCAAAATATAGTCGGTGTCTTGAAATTGTAGGGAAATTTTGATGAACTTTGGATGGTAAGGTGGTTCATTAGGTTTCTTGGTTTTTTAACTTTTCCTCTTTTGCTGGAACTTGCTTTGAAAAGGTCAATTAACTCGTATATGTGAAGTGCTGGTCACCCGGCCTTGTCCCCATTGAGAGAACTAATAGCATGTGATAGCAGAGCATGTGTTTTACAAATAAAAAGGTCTTTCGTTTAGCAATAATATCCAAGAATATTGTACATAAAATTTTATCTTGCCCCAAGCGAAAATTGTTGTTTAAAAGAGAAGAAAAATAAATGATTGGCAGAGGAAGGTTGCCTGACGCGGGTTGAATATGATTTATAGACAAATACATTTTAATTTCGGTTGAATTTCGATTTTGTGCTATGATTACTGTTTGGACTTCCCTGTTTCACTCAGTTATATAGTGAATAAAATGAGTGGCAATTAGGCTATACTGTTACTCCTACAGGGAACATTGGGCTTTCATTTCGCCATTAAACTTGAATGGTTTTCTTCTTATTCTAGACAAACTGATGACTGGAGACAAACTTGTGATGCCTTATAAACCACCTTAACTAATCTCAAATAGGTTGAGATTTCAACGCATGTGATACACAATAATAAGTATTGCCACTCAACAAAAGTTGATCTAGTCGGTAAGGATAAGACTCATATTTACATAAATACGTGAATTTGAATTTTAACGCCAACATGAAGACCTTGTTAGTATTGGTAAGTAATATATAAATATCTCTATAAATGTTTTTTGAGCCATAAGACTTGACTTAACTCTCGTAAGTCCCTAAGACCCAACTCACTTAAACTTCCTAATATGGAAAAAAAAAAAAAAAGCATTGCGTGTATGGAATATGATTATGATGCCCACAACCACAAGTTTCTTGAAATACCCAAATTTCAGTTGTTTTCATTTTCTGAACTGAATATACATGCGTATGAATTTTGAAACGGAAGATTTTTTGGTCAGAAACTTTTTTCCTGACTAATTCCCAGCTTCCGCGTTCGCAGGTTTAACATTTGAATGAATGAATTATAATGATCAAAAGCTTATATATTACTCCTTCAAGTAAATGGTGCATATTTTAAGGTAAACACACACACACACTTAACATATCAAGCTTAGTACAAACCATCTTCTTCAAATGCACATAACAACACAAAAACCTAAGCCATAAACAATATATAATGCTGAACCAGAAACCTATCAAGAAGACAAGAATGCTGCTGTAACATGTTAATATCCGATTCTTTAACATAATGGACCTCTCTGTATCAAATGCTCCAAAGCCATATGTGTAAACCAAAAGTAAGTAAATGAATTACCCAAAGTCCCAAAAGGATACATGATCACCAACTTCAATACCTAAGCTAGTAGTCTAGGACCAATTTGACACTCCCACTGCAATATTCATGGGAGAAAAAGCGAGAAAACTGAGTTCACAAATTTGTAAGCTTTAAATAAAAAAGAACGGGTGAGAGAAGAACCATCCCAGGCATAACCTCCCTATTGGGTCCATTGACATTAATGCGATATTAGAACCCACATAATATGCTTTCCCCAAGCCTAAAGAGTAAAGACACACCGTAAGACCAGAAAATTCATATTCTATAATAATTTAGTCATTAGAAAAAGGCAAAAGATTAATTACTTTAAATTTATTAGTAAGTATTTAGTGTAGCATTTTGGCCTGTTAAATAAGTAGAGTAATTCCTGCCTCTCTGGTTCACTGCTTGTCTACTTCATATTTATGCCAATACATGGAAGTAAAAGAGTAATTTTATATTGATATAGTATGTCTTTATCAAAGTAATGGTAAATTACGTGATAATCAAGACACGAATATAAAAATAAACACCTTTAATTTGGCATGGAAGCCAAGATAGATAATATTGACTTCGTAACATGTCATGTAGCTTAGACTAAATTAGACAGCAGCATTAATACTAACATTATATCCAGTTCTTATCAATAGTGTTGGCACCTATCAACTGATTGTTCCAATTTAAAATTTGGCTACATATCATGCTAGAATGCTATAAATTCACTATTAAGGCTAAGCTAAAAACCCAATGAAAGAGTGGAAGGATAAAATTTGCAAACAGTAACACGGTAATATCATCATGATGAAATAACCATAAAACAGAAGGTAATAACTTCATGATGAAATAATCATAAAACAGAACATAACTATGAAATAGTAATTTCATCATTCTACCAATTACTTTGTGTATGCCAAAACATAGTAAAGGTACTAGAAAATATTTCACAACCAAATTCCTCTTGTTCGCTATTATATGTCAACTTTTTCAGCTCGCTCGCTGTCACAAGGGAGTGAAAGCAGAGACTGTGTGTACACCTGGAATTGATATTCACCATAGGACCTATGCTCTTGCAGCTCTCCCTTGTCATTACATTTTATCAATCCAGTACTGCCATCTGTCCCAACAATATCACCACCTTTTGTAGAGCAAATTAGGTAGAAGAACTGAGTAGGAAAGTCATCAACAGACACAACAATAGTCCTAGTCCAAGATGATTGTACTTTGTATTCTTTCATCGCCCATATTTCTACCCAATTATACCCCCCAACAAATAGATTGAGCAATTCTCCAAGGACCCTCAAATCCCAAAATTGAAAGTTGTCTAAGTCAAAATCAACTGGCAGTGGTATATCAGAAAAACTCCTTTCAGTTAAATCAAAGGCAACAATACCATCCATTGATATGTCATAACCAAAAGCCAACCAATGAATAGCACCGTTCAAGAATAAGCCGACTTGGTTATCAATTATACAAATAGAGCAAGACAAATGGGTAGCCTCAATTTCTCTCCACGCATTAGCTCTGAGTGAGAAATACTGCATGCGGGTTATCCGAGCATCGTTGTTACTGGATGCCAGAAGAACCACCAAGTAGTCATCCGTTGATGGGTCATACCCAAAACCACGGATAGATACGGAAAACTCATCACCCACATCGAGACCCATAATATTGGAGGACACAAAAGGTGACCAATTTACAAATTTGTGGACACCCGTGGATGGATTCCACATGCAGAGAGCACAACGCAAATCCAAAAGTAAAAACCCTCTACAGGAACCTATGATTTCAAGATAATCAAAAGGTTCCGTAAAGCACTTTAATACAGCAGAAGCAGAATCATCGTGAAGAGATGCATCGAAGTCTATGGTTAGGAATTCACGAGCAAGAGGCGCTAAGAGCACAAGTCTCTCTGTGCTTGCCATAGCTAGTTCAAAATGTGAAATTGCAAAGTGTGGATCAGAGATTAGAGAAAGCCATAACTTACACACACTTTTGAATCGAACAAGAGACTTGACCGGTAACCTCAGGAGGATTTCAATTATCAATTCCTGTGGCAGAAGCACCATCTTCTTCCTACTCCTTACTCCTCTGCGACTCTGTCTCTCTTCATTTAGGGCACAAAATTATATGTTGCATAAGTCAGGTATATCCGTACATATGGAGGAGATTGGAAACGCAAATCACAACTACTTGCTACGCTTCTTCATTGTTACAAAAGTCTATTACCGGTGCATCGCGCGGGTTTAATTATGTACATATGGAAAAAAAAAAAAAATTAGTTGAGCATGGGTTTAATTATGTAAATATGAAAAAATATATATATAGTTACACAGAATGACATGGGAACAGGAATGAAATTATTTTTTTTTATCTTTATCTTTATATATAAAAAAAGTAAGGTTGCTGATATTGCGCTAAGGCCATTTTTCTCGTCTATTGTAGAAGTGAAATTAAATTAGTAATTTTAAATTTATTAATTTTAATTTTTTAAAATTATTAGAAATGTTTTCTTGAAATTTTAAATTTTTAAAAAATATTATAAATGTTTTTTGAAACTATGAATAATTGGGGTTAAATAGTTAAATTTATTAATTTAATTATTTTAAAATATTTATAAATGTTTTTTTAATTTTAAACTTTTGAAAAATGTTATAAATACTTTTTTTGAAATGGGAAATAGTTGGAGTTAAATTAGTAACTTCATCTTTCACAAAAAAAAAAGTAATTTTAAATTTGTTAATTTTAATTATTTAAAAAATTGTAAATGTTTTCTTAAAAATGAGAATAATGTATGATTTCTTAAATGGGAAAGCAATTATAAAACCATAAAAAAAATAGAATAATTTATGTTTGTGAGAAATGAATTATTCAAGCAATAAAACAACTTGGTGGTATGGTGCTTTTTGCGTAGATTATAAAATGGATCTATTGTCAAAATATTTTCTAATTAGTTAATTTAACATACACAAACTTAGTTTTTGATTTAGTGAATGTTCTTTTTGAAAATTCCACATTGGAAATTCAAGTGTCTTTTTTTATTAATTCTTTTTGTAGAGGTTACATGTATCTTCTATAGGAGACAATCTTATTTGAACTTGGTAGGATCATTATGGACAACAAAACTCTCCCTCTGAGTACTTAAGGCAATTGTATATCCAAGGCTTGAACTCGAGACTATTAGTTAAGTTGGAACAACCCTATGTCAGTTGATCTGCACGCTTGGTGATAGTGTCTTTTCTAATTTGAGCATATTTAATTATATTCTTTAATCATGACTACAATTTTTTAATTACAAAAATAAATTTATATTATTTTATTTATTATTTAATATAAATGATATTATCCTACTCTAAACCCTAATGAAGTAATGGTGTTGAGAATTTAGCAATATACTAACTCTATTATCCTTTTTGGTCATTATAAGTAGTGTAGAACAAAGAAATATTTTTAATAACTTTTATATTATTGTCTTGAATTCTATAGTCAAAGTCTTAGATTGTGGCGAGCATGGAGTTGCCGCAATTACTAAAATTGTTGTTTTACAAATATATTTTAGGCAGGAGGCTGGTGTTTGGCACAAACTCGACCCTCTAAATGTCACAAAAGTAAAAGCTTAATGTCACAAAAAATAATTTTATATTATTTTAATTATTAATTTAATAAAAATAATGATATCTCACTCTAAATATAATGTGTGCTTTTAAAGTAATTTCTAAATCAGACTTCCACAACGTTATACATTTTATGTTTTTGTGACAATTTTTTTCTACTTTTAAATTTGACATTTCATTTAATTTACAATTTATCTAAGTTATAAAAGTAAATATAGATAAAATAATAATAATAGAGTAAAAATATATCAGGCATATATGAACATTTTACATGAAAGTGTATTAATGAGAAATAAAAAATTATTAATATTTAAATTATAGAACAAAAATATATCAAACAAGGTTTAAACATTTTACACAAAATAACATTAATATTTGAGGGCTTGACAAAATCTTATTGAGATACACAACAGAAACATATTTTCGTTGTGTATCTCGACAAACCCTTAACATAATAGAAACACGTTTTCGTTGTATATTCTGTACAACAAAACATGTGTTCCTATCAGGAGTATTTTTGTAAAAAAAAAAAAAAACAAAGTATGGGGTGAAAATAGTGAAAATTTGGGTGAGAATAGCAACACCCTAGTCAACAAATGCATTTTGGTTGTCTCATTTAAGCCCACTAACCTGCATCCATAATCCCAATTGATTCATATTAGAGTTAATAACTTGACCCCCACAAAAAAATAGAGTTAATAAGGTTCATAAATGAAACAAATTATGAATCTTTATATAGTTTACCATTGATCAGGGTAGAGATGAATGGTAGCAAAATCGATTTAAGGAACTTGGTTTTTGGAAATAAAATCAGTTCCAACTTGAAATCCAGGATTGACCTATTTCTTTTTTGGCATTAATTCACCATAGAACCCTTCAAGCTCTATTCCTAGTAAATGATTACTATCAATGGATTTGATATAGGCTTCCATTTCACTCACCCAAACCTATATGAAAATAGGATTCTTTATAATTATATTTTAAGCTCAAGAAAAAAAAATCACAAGCACAATCACATAATTTACACTTGGACATGCAATAGTGTCCATTCAACATTCCCACTCAAAAATAGTTTGATCATCCTTATATGTCTGCCCAATTATCGTGTTCTTTCTTAACAGCATAACATGCAATCATCCAAATAATGTTACTAAAATTTATGGTTTAAATACTTAAGCATTCATAATGTTAATAATGAATCATATATATATATATATGGCTAAGGTTCGATCCTATGACTTATATATTATCAAAATCATTACCACTAATTAATTAATCCAATCTAAGTGGCTTTGGGTTATAAAGTACCTCTCTTGCATGTATAACACTAATTCAAGAAACTCTAGCCATTTTATATATGTATGAGGTCTTGAGTTCAAACTTTATTACAATCATTGTTTACAACAAAAATAAGTATAAATTATATGTGAAGAGAGTATCAACAATAACATATGCAAATTTGGATGGACCTACTCTTAACTAAATTAAACTAAGTTAGCATTTAGTATATCGCTTTCTTTTTCTTTTACATCTGTTTCTTTTAAGTTTTACTCATACTCATTTTTGCTTTTTCCTTACATTACCCGTCACATTTCTCATTTTCTCTGTTTTTCTTTTTTCTTCTCTTTTTATTTCTCTCACATTTTTTATAACAAAAAGATTAAAAAAATGAAATGGATTATAATATGTAAATTTTGTTTTATGTACAGAGTATTTTAGTTCTATTAAAAGAGTAAAATTAAGAACTAAACATAATAAAACAAACTCATTTTGTTCTTTTCATGTTTCAAATTAAACCTTACCTTAAAAAAACAAGTGACCAAGACACAATTTAATGTGACAACAACAAAAAGGTATAAACAAATTCATGAACAACATTCATCCCATTTAAAGTATGTGTTATAAGAAATGATATTCTAAAAAATGTGCCTCTGGATTTGTAAATCTATCAAATTTTATATAGATAACTTTATGCAATTTTTTAAATAAGTTTAATGGTGTCAAGACAATGCAATTTCTATTAGAGAGGAAAAAAAATGAAATGATATACACAAATTAGAGTTTGTATTTATACTACTTATCTTAATATGGTTTTTGTAATATTGTTTAACAATGGGGTTATGTAAGGAAATCATCATCATTGTTCACAAACTAGCCATATTCTCTTGCCCATTGGCATATATATTTTGGCCTTCACAATCATTCCAGTTATTCACCAGGCTCAATATTAGTCGCACCCCATATTTTCCTACTTCTGATATTACAAAATCTTGTCCCTATACATTCACCAAAAACACAAAAGTACAATTCAAACAACTAAAAAAAATCACAAAAAAATCATTAATGTTGTGTGTGTGTGTGTGTGTGTGTATATATATATATATATATATAGAGGGGGGGAAGGGGTAGAAAAAAAGGAGAAAGAAATATAAGACAAAATAGTTAATGTAATAAATAGATAGAAAAATTGAAAAATAGTATTATAAAAAAGTATTGAGTGAATAATATAATTCTTTTATTTATGCTCCCATTTACATGTTATGCATGGATTGCCCATCTTATCTCACTACTAACTCGTAAAAAAAGGGAATATGTCTGACTTTTTTAAAAAAAAAAATAGGTTGGATTTATTTAATCTCATAAATGATGTGTTGTCCACTTACATAGTAAAAGTTAAAATTAAAACCAAATATAAGTATATATTTTTAAAAAATAAATAAAATGAGAGGTGAAGATATGAATAGGAGTAAAAATTAAAAAATAATAAGAATTAGATTTTTTTTCAGAGACTACATATATCTTCTGTGAAAAGTAATCTTACTCAATTGGAATAAGAATTGGGTTTAAATAAAAAAATTTAAATACTTTAAATTAAGAAGAAAAAAAACCTCATAGGTCAACCCATTACAACTCATAAATTATGAAATTAATAGGTTAATTAATATATAACCCAACTAGGCAAAATTTACGAGTAACGTAAGTTGATTTTAAGTTTATTAATTTTAATGTTAGGCAAAGGAATTAATTTTATAAGAAAGGATAAAAATTGTTTGACAATTGTCAAGGAGTGTATATACTCATTGAAAATAAAGAGAGATAAGAAGAAAAGAAAGAGAAAATAATATATGTAATTAGTGATATAATGAATAAGACAAAAAAGAAAGACTAAAAGAGAGAGTGAGGTGTAAAAAATATGGATATGAAAAAAAAAATGTTATGAAATTAATGTTAAAGTTATAATGTATTAAGTACCTATTTTAAATGACATTTTATGAAAAAAAAATATGTGTGCACGAATGTATGAAAAGATTATGTATATATAAAAATTATGTGTGTACGAATGTGTGTAAAAATTGTGTATGTGCATATACACAGAAAAACCTAAGAAGAAGAAATCAATTAAAATGCAATACATTAAACATACTTTCATCATAACAACCAGGAGAAATTTGAAGGGCTTGGTCATATCTGTCGTTGAAGGTAAATGTTCTTACTACATTTAAACCATGATGAAAAGCTTGTTGGAAAATGAGAGTGACCTTGGAACTTGTAGATGGGTCGGATGCCATGTACATTAACCATAAGGCATTGAACCCGTTCAAGTAATATGACTTCCCATTCAGAATAAAATAGGTGCCATTTTTGTTGAACGAAACCAATTCCACCATTGTGGATTTTTCTATGGTGACGTTGGTGACTAGTGTCCTTGCAATTTCAATGTTAAACAACCATAGCTACTGTAAAAGCTATCAAAACCAACTTTTGGAGCCCCATGACTTAATTAGTCTTGATTCTTGAAACACAATAACCAAAGCCTAATTATAAAATGATATCCTTAAAAAAATTAAAGAAATTCATTGACCAATATCAATCCAAAATTAAGAGAACACAAAAGGGAAAAAAGCATAACAAAATCCTTAGAAATACAATATGTTGTAATAATTAAGCCATATTTGAACCAAACATTTTAGAGTTAACTCAGCTTAATTCGATTCAATTTCACCTTTAAAGAAAGCTTGATTAGGAAATTAGTGGCATTTGTTCAATCGTACGAGATAAGCTTTGACTGGAAAAAAAAATAATGATATATCTTTTTTATTAAATGACAATCTTCCTTAGAAAATGTTATGACTTAATTAGATAAACTTCTTCATAAGTGGGGCATAAATCAAGTTATATTTATTAGTGTGATAAGTGGTATCAAAAACCACAACATTCCTAAAGCAATCATAATCAAGTTTGGATTTACCATTTCTCCAAAACACATTTGTCAAACTTGACTCTTGGTCCAACTGCACACTATAGTAGAACATATGATCTTGTGCTTATTTACTTTGTAAGTTATTTACTAAGGACTAAGCATCCCCAGCTTCAATCATTTTTAGTTTTCTAGTTTTTAAGTGTAGACATAGTTATGCATGTCTTTCATTGTTATACCAAGTTTATCAAACCCCCAATCTCTTCTCCTAAATAACTCCAAATATTTGTAACTCTCACACCAACATTGACCATGGATTTATGAGGTCTCCTTTAACATTTGATATATTTCTCATAGAACACAACAAATGTCTTTGCTCCGATGGCATAAAGTCATGGTTGTGATCCTTTACCAATTTTGTAACTGTCCATACTTCTTCCTTACTCACACTAAATTGCATCATAACTTTGCAATTTGCTCTTGAATATACTCTTTCATAAGTCACTTCACCTTTAGGTTCATTGTCCTTTGAACAACATAATTCCTTCAAACGTACATGTTTTTTTTCTTTATCATAATACAACTCCCTCCCTCACCTCACACTAAAACCCATTTTGAAGGCATGAGCTTAGTACAAGTTATGGGCTTCATCTTTGGTATATACAATTTGGCCAAGAAAAAATTCTTTATGTTCATCAATTTCAAGTGGTTAACATTCATTTTGCTCCATATTTGTCCTATATAAACAATATCAGTTTTAGGAACTGAACTTATGAGAGGACATATGCATGACAAATTGCAAGATGAATTTTCTTTGTATTACAAAAGAAAAATATATATCAAAGCAATTAATATTTTTGAATTTGAAATTATGGAACTTGAAATAAAATGCAAGTACTGAACGACTCGCCAAATTATAGGAACCACGAAAACTCTCTTGCTTGAGTTGTTGGCCAAAGACATAAAATAGGGAGTAGTATTTTCACTTTGTCGATTATGGAAAACACCTTACTGTTAGATCATTCAATTGTCAATTTCCTTATCACTTTTCTTGTTTTTCTGTGATTCTACATAGTGATAGGTTGTAATAAAATGTGGTGAGAATAAAGGAGACAAAATGAAAATGAGAAAAGTGTTTCAAGAAGAAAATTGCTTCATGGAGGAGAATAGAGGAAAAGACGAAAAGGGTAAAGAATAGAAAATAAGGTGCAGAAAATAAGGCTTTGCAGAGAAGAAAGTTATGCTCTAATCACATTAAGTTTTTATTTTTAATTAGTTCTTTGTTTTTAATTTTAATGAGTTGTCAATTTTTTAATGGTTGTGTGCAAATGTGACATGTTGAGTGTGTGTTGCAAGATTTTCTCCAAAACTTAGTAATTGATAGTGAAATATAACAATCTTTTATAGCTCTAGCGCTATTAACAAAATTTGATACTTGATAGTGTAACATAACAATGTTTTACTTCATTTTTTAAATAAAATAAATAAATTTGATAATAACGTAAACTTCATATTTTATCTTTTGTTTATTTTTATAAACATTATACAACTCTTAATTTAAAAATGAAAAAAAAATCTTTTATTCTTTTTTTAGAAACTCCCTTTTTAAACATATTCTAAGGAAATCAAATGATATTTGTAGCATAGTTAAGTTGTTTAGATAAAATTTTATTGTCATGATATTAAATTTGTAGTAAATAGAACTAATTAAGAGAAATAAAATATATAAATTTTCTATTGAGAAGAAATTAAATGTTGATTCTAAGTGTTGCATCTACTAAATTTTTAAAATTTATTTATATTTATTCTTTAATATTTATCATTCAAATAAATTGTTTTTGAAACATTATTTTCAAATGTAAATTAATTAATTTTTGTAATATGGGTGTCATAGAAACATTTTCTATTTTTCCAAATATAATAACTCATTTCTTTATCTCTTTGGATGTTTGTCATGTTATTATACATGACATTAGCATCCATGATTGTAAACTAGCCAAGGCTGGCTTTGTGAGGAGTACTCTTGACTGTGTTAGCCATTGTTAAGGCTTTGATGGAGACGTCATTAGCATATTTTCCTCCTCAAATATTCCTCAAAAGTTTTCTTCCTCAACTACTATTACCATATCTAACAAGTTAAGAATTCAATAACAATAAATTAAAGAATGAAAGTAGAAAAGGACACAAGAGTTAGCGATATTCGACAAGTGTGTCTACATCTTTGGGACCAAAGCAACTATATTTCTTATTATTTAGAAATAGGGTTACAATTGATATAAATAACACATAGTACAATTTTACAAAATTATCCATGTATCCAAGATGACAAAGTAAGTTGATCAAGATAGTTGGTTCTTCCAATTATGTTTGATGCATTATATCATATTCTTTCCTATTTTGATATACGATATTCTTGTTTAAATCATGAAATATAATTAGTAAATAATAAATGGATAAATACCTTAATTATACTTGAATATACTAAAATGATTATTGCATTTTAGACGTAAAGTACAAGGATATAAAAATCAAGAAATGTGCTATATAGTATGAAAAGTTTTGCACCAACACATTACAAATTTATGTGACTTCAAGGCCGTGTTTAGGAATTTTGAGCCTTAGGCAAAATTTTTAAGGAAGTTTAATATTATATAAATGATCAATTCTCGTATTAATGTTTTAGCTCCTAGAGTTGCAAAATCATATTAATCTTCTAGCTTTTAGATATTATGTTATATCTATTTTGCCCATTTTTTTATCATCAATTTCTAAATTTTCATGAGTATTTTTCTATTGCCTTGGATCATCAATGTTTTTAGGAACTTCACTTGATGTGTTATTATACTTAACATTCTCTTCTAAAAATCATCTTTCTTTAATTCTTCATCTTATTGTTCTTGATTGAAATTAAGACTATTAGGGCGCATTTAATGGCCAGGATATGATAGAATACGACAGAATAACTATTCTATCCTATATTGTAATTTGTTGTTTATTGTGCCAATAGAATATGATAACGTTATCTTATTCTTTATCTTATCCTATTACTAAAGTGTATTTTTTATCTTAAGGAAAGAGCTGAATTAGAAAGCAACAAGATAGGATAAGCTCCTCTCTTTCTCTCTATATCTATCTATCTATCTTTATATATGTACAACGTTTATAATAAATATTATATATACTTATATACAAAACCATAAGTATAACATTATGAAAAATATATATAAGTTTTATATATATTTTATGATGATATATATTATAAAATAAATATATAATATATATACATAATATAAATAGTAAAATTGTATAAATTAATATATATTACTATAATATGTATTAATTTATACAATATTACTATATTATATATATATATATATATATATATATATATATATATATAATAATATTTGACATGTAAATTTAAAGCTATATTATTATTTAAATTATTAAAAATTAAATAATTAATTTTAAAATATTTTAAATAAAATTATTTGAATAATAATTATAAATTTAAAAATCTTATATATATATATATATATATATATATATATATATAATATAATATAATTTTAAGAAAAGTAATAACATAAATAAAAATAATATTGTATATTTTAGTTTAAATTATGCTTTTTTATAAAAATTAAAAATTAAATTAATAGTACTTTTTAGAAATTTATATGTAATTTAAAAAAATAGTAATTTTATCAGTTGAACATGTTTTATATTTTATCCTATTATTATATAGTTTGTTATCTGATATACACTAAACATTAGATAAGATTATGGCTTATCATGCTCTTTTCTATCTTATTCTTATCCTGCTGTCTATTTTCAATGTCATCTATAGGAGATTGTTCAATCACTTTTTCACTAATTGAAGTCACTTTATATCCCATTCATAAATAATAACAAATTTTTCAAGAGCACCACATTGATGTTAAATTAATTTTTCAAATTATCTTTTTTTCATTTAATTTTTCAAAATCAAATTCATACTTTTTGTTTGACTTTTTCTATTACTACATACTTGTAAAACACAAAGATAACACAAGAAAGGGGGTTGAATTGTGTTATAGCAAATTTTTGCAAAACCTTTTCAAAGACGTATTGTCTGAAGGATTAATTAAAAGATTTTTTAAAACATTCTTGAGAGAAAGACGAGTGTTGTAAGAAAAACAGAGAAGCATACAAGAATTATACTTGTTCATCTCACTTCAAAGACAACGTCCAGTTCTTGGCAACAACCAAGTCCCACCAACTTAAAACAAGTTATAAATATTCTTTCAACCAAGCCTCTTCAGGCTCAACCCAAGTAGTCTTTAACTTGTCTCTTCAAGCAAAAATCCAAGTATTCTTTGAATCAAAACTTCTTTAGGCTTCTACCAATTTCTTAAAGGAAAAAGGTTGAATGTGAGTTATCTTACTGAGTTTAACATCCTAACAGATGAATATACAATGAAGTACAAATAAAACTTTTACGAGCAAGGTATATGAATATTACAAGATGAGAGCTTTTCAACAGTTAGAGATTTTCAATCAGCCAACTAACTAACTCTTGAGACTAAGGTATCTTCTTCTATTTATAGGCTTCTCCAGAAAAGTATCCGTTGTAAGTGTTTGCAGGAAACAACCTTCGTCTGTTAAAAAGAGTCGTTGAAGCAACCTGCTTATCTTTACCATTCTTGTACTCAATCTTGTAGCAATGGTCATATCTTCTTTTCCGTTCTAACATCCGCACGCACATTCCTTCTTTTACACGTAAAGTGATCTTTCCTCAAGAGTAGGTACGTAGACTTCATTTATTTCAAGGTTGTTTATACTTTTACAACTATCCAGTATGCAAATTATTAAAGCATCGTCTGAAAGTAGTTAGTTATTGAATCTTTTTTAAAAGAATGATAAAGACGGTATCAGCTCAAGTAATTAGACGATAGCAAATATGTAGACTATGAGTGACCAGATGATTGCTTGAAAAACTCTTTTTAACTGTTTGTTATTATCAAAACATTTGAGGGTTATAAATTCGTCATTTGTCTTAACAATACTATAATAATAAAATAAAATACAACAATAAAGAATATAAATACAATAATTTTGCTAAGTAAATAAAAAGTGATGAAATAATAGAACATGGAACATTGATGTTATCTGTTGTAACAATTTGACATCAATTGTCTACTTTGTTTACTCACTTTAAGTCTTAAAAAGAATATGAAGATGATGAAAAAACGAAAGAAAAAATAAGATGGCTAAAAAAGTTTGAATTAAAAATATTAAAATTTTATTTTACACATGCACACACACACACATTCGCATGCACACAGTACATATATATAAAACAATGGTTATAATTCTAGAAATATAAAACAATAATTAAAACTACCCACTTTTCATGTGATCTTACCTCCTACGGCTATTCATAAATGTTAAGCACATTAACATTGTTCTCACATGACATTAACAATGGTTTTCTCTTTCAATAAGCAATAAATTCAATATTCAATTACAAAAGATTTTGATATTTGATTTTTAAATTCCCTATTATTAATTATGATGGCAAGTAACTACTAACTCATCAGGTGAATGTTGTTGCCTAATTCAATTTGCACGATAGCCAATAGCTATCAATAGCATATAACTATAAGCCTACATATTAATAAGTAAAAGAAAATGAGGCCTAAGCTAGTGGCCTTAATGGCCTTGCCTTATCCACGACCCTAATGTGGCTAAATTTTATTGATTAAGGAATTCGATATTATTTAAATTTCACATGTTTAATGCATCAACTCAGTCTACTACTTGATTTGGTTTTCACATAAAGAACTCTAATTAATACATCAATCCCCCCTTTGTAAGAATAAAGGAAAAAAAATGGAAGGTAACAACGTGGTTTCTCTCATCCTACTCATGGTAGGTGTTACCAATATTAATGTCATTGTTGTTTGAAACCCATAGAGTGGCAACAACGGTGGAGGAGAACTAAAAACCCACAATAAAATCGTAACAATGTTGTGCCAAAACTCAAGCGACCAAAAACTAAACTATGCGACGATGTGTTGTTCTCTGTGAACACCATATACCTAAAGGAATACATTATAACTGTGGTGAAACCCCCCATGGACAGTGTCATCACAGCCTTTAACATGAGTGGTAGGCTATTAGTGAAACATTACAACGATAGTGTGGCGTAAAGATGGCTTTAGAGGATTGCAAGGGTTTGTTACAATCTATAATCGACAAACTCAAAGCCTTGGATATGTTAGTTTAATAGAACAACATTGAAGAAGTTAACCAACGCGTCGTGAAACTTAAGAATTGGTTGGGCACTATTATTGCCTACCAACAATCATGCCTCAATGAGTTCAACACCAATGGAAAGAAACAAGTGTAGACACTTGTTGTAGACAAGTAGCTTGGACAACATTGGAAAGCTCACTAGCTTGGCACTCGATGACATGTTAGGGATTTCACACATTTTTGAATCCTTTAACTTGAATTTGGTTTTAAAACCTTCCTTTTGTCGCCTTTCTCAAAGTGGATCATGAAGGGTATCCCACTCGAGTCTCCACTGCTAATTGTAAGCTCTTGGCTCAACTCGACAACCCTAATAATGGAGGAATTGTGGCTCATGCTACAATGGCCAAGGATGGAAGTGGCTAGTTTAAGACCATTTTGGAGGCTATTAACTTCTACCCTAAGAACCACCAAGGTAGATTCCTCATCTAAATTAAGGCTGGTGTCTATACTGACAATTATATTACACAGTTGATTAGGACAAGGTGAATCTTCCCTTGTATGGTGATGGCCCTACCAAGACCATCATCACTGACAAAGAGAACTGCCACCTTTAGTAGTCAAACTTCCTCTTCTCTCAATTCATCAATTTTATTCAATTCCTTGAAATTTGGATAATTATAGTATAAATTAATTAATGAAGTAAAAATATGTATCTCCAATTAATTAACATAAATTTAATATTTGTTTGGAAATTAAAAAATGTGTAGCTACTATTGTTAATGATTTGATTGCCAAGTCAATTGCATTTAAGAACACGATTGGTGTAGAAGGATACCAAGTAGTGGCATTTTGCGTGCAAAGTGATCGTTCAACTATTTTTAGATTGTGCAATGCACGTAGAGTTGTCAAAATGGGTTGTTTAGCCTGGCCTAATGAGCCAAAGTGTGAAAAATGACCAATTTGGCCATTGGGTTGGGCTAACATTGCTATCTCTAAATGTGTGGTTACCAAGACACATTGTTGGCCTATGTCCACCGTTAGTTTTACTGAAATTGTGAAATCTCTAGAACAATCGACTTCATCTTCAACTACTCCAACATCATCTTGTTCCAGAAGTCAAAGATCATAGTGAGAAAGCCTTTGTCAAACGTAGTGGTGCCAAATGGCACAACTAAGAAGAACATGCGCACAAGAATAGTCCTCCACAACTACGAGATCATGTCTAACCCTACCTTCTTCACTGACCGCTTGACCGTGAAGACTTACTTGGGTAAGCTATGGAAGACATTCTCAAGGGCAGTGTTCATTGAGGTAGTTATTGGCAACTTGATTCAACCAAAGGGCTATATTCCTTAAAGCCTAACTGAACCACACACTCAACACGGTTACTTTGTCGAGTTTGGCAACACTAGATCAGGTGTTGTTGCTCAAGTAAGGACCAAGTTTAGCAAATGTCTCATTAGCAAGAAGGTAGGCTGCGAAATTCACTGTTGAATTATGGCTCTAAGCTAGCACTTGGTTGCCTACTACTAGCAATGGGTAATGGACTTAGTAGGTACCCATAAAAGTTAAACACAATGGATATGGTAATTACCCACTTAATGGATAAGGGTACAAGTAATTACCCATAAGATTTGATGGGGATAGGTGCTAGTACGGTTACCTTAATAGCCATTTCGCCTTATACCTGCACTTATGTGCGCATACGTGCACGTGCGTGCGTGCTTTCATGTACAGACACATATCAATGTATGTACACACACATATAAGTTTTTTTACTCTCTTTATATCAAAGTCAATATATGTTATTTATAAATGATTTATAAACTTCATAGTTTTTTTTTATGCTTTTATACCATTTCTTTTTCCTAAATTTTTTCATAATAAAAACTAGGATATTTTTTTATAAGGAAAATAAATTTATTGATAAAGGATAAACAATAACACCAATAATGTCAAGCTTTAGGCTACCAAACAATAAAATAAGTTACAAACTCCTGCCACCACATGGCTATTAGAACATGTCGAGATGTGAAAAGGTAGCTGCAAGCCCCAAACCACCTAATAATTTGTTCCTCGATGACAAGGATTTTAATCTTTATTTAGAAGGGATGACTTCAACGTGAGGATTGGCTGAGTAGTAGTTTGTATAACGAGCTATCATTTTAAAACTCGCGACAAGTTAATGCATAATGCATAAGAACTAACAAATTACCTCTTCACACGAGTTCAAGGATCGATTGTATGTGTCACTCAGTTGATTCAAATTAGCCATGCCAAATCAGTTTGTTGTGTTTTTATTTTATTTCTCCCTCCTGGGGTATTCATGTTCTCTAAAAAAAAGATTATAACACTCAACATATGCAAATTAACACACACGCTTTTTTCTCACACCCAAGTAAGCTTAAGCTTTAATGAAGCCAGGACCCAAAGGAATTCTGGTAGCAAGAAACCAAGTGTTAGCTTAGGAGCCATGGTTCATTAGTGAATTTCACAGCCTCTTCCTCACTAATGAGACCTTTGCCAAACTTGGCCTTTACTTGAGCAACGACATCTGGTCTAGTGTTGCTAAACTCGGCGAAGTAATAATACTGAGTGTTTGGTTCAATTGTGCTCTAAGAAAAATAGCCCTATGGCTGAATCAAGTCACCAATAACATTCTCAATGAACACTGCCCTTGAGAATGCCTTCCATGGCCTGGTTAAGTAAGTCTTCACTATCAGCAACACAGGTTAGGGTTACTGGGTTAGCATGATCTTGCAGATTGGGAAGACAATTCAAGAGGGCATGTTCTTCTTCGTTGTTCCATTTGCCACCACTACATTCTATTGATTTGGCAAAGGTCTCCTCACAATGATCTTCGACTTATAAACCAAGGTGGTGGAGTAGCTAAAGATGAAGTTGATTATTCCAAAGATTTCACAGGTTTAATAGAAATGACGATAGGCGTGTGCGTATAATGTGTCTTGGTAATGGTGCAATGTGCAATCTAAGAATGCTAAATGATAACCTTGAACACGAAGTGCTACTACTTGGTATCCTTCTTCACTAGTCGTGTTCTTGAATGCATTTAACTTGGCAATGAAATCATTAACAACAATAACTATACATTTTTTTAATTTTTAAAAAAATATTAAATTCAAGTTAATTAACTAGAGATACATATTTTTGCTTCATTAATTAATTTCTATTATAACTACCCAAATTTCGAGAAACTAAATTAATTTGAACTTTTATACATATTTTCCTTAAATTTTGTCATAATCTTTGCACTTCAATAAAAAAACTTTTTATTATTTATTAAAACATTAATAAAATGTAATTCATTTAATATGAGAATTCGACATATACGAAACGTGTTTAGGTTTTTCCAATTAACAGTTGATTAACTAAGAGAAAAGGAAGTCAGACTTACTAAAGGTGGTAGTTCTCATTATATTAATACCCTCCTTGAGGTTTTTATGTTTAATGATGATGTTGTTGGTAGGGCCATCTCCATAGAAAGGAAATTTTATATTCTTCTTGTCAACGGTATCATACTCATCATAGACATTAGCCTTATCATAGACGAGAAATCTACCTTGGTGGTTCTTGGGGTAGGAGTTTATAGCCTCCAAAATGGTCTTAAATTGACCACTTCTATCCTTAGCCACTGTAGCATGGGGCAAAATTCCTCCATTACCTGGGTTGTCAAGCTAAGCCAAGAGCTTATGATCAACAGCGTAGACCCAATTGGGGTATCCTTCATGATCCACCTTGAGAAAGTGATGAGAGGCGGGTTTGAGAACTACAGTTTAAGTCAAAGTATTAAAAAATGTGTGAAATCCTTGACATGACATCAAGTGCCAAGCCAGTGAGCTTTCTAACGTTGTCCAAGCTACTTCTTTGTAATGGTGGCTACATTTGCTTCTCACCTTCGATGTTGAACTCATCGAGGCATGATTGTTAGTAGGCAACAACAACACCTAACCAGTTCTTCAGTTTTGCAGCACATTGGTTAACGTCTTCAATGTTGCTCTCTTGAACCAACACACTTAAGGCCTCAAGTTTGCCGATTATGAATTGCAATAAGTCCTTAAAATCCTCAGAAGCCATCTTCATGCCTGCGTTACTATTACAATCTTCCACTAATAGCTTGTCACTCACATTGAAGGCTTTGATGAAGTTGTCTATGGAGGTTTTCACCATGATTGTGATGTATTCCTTTAGGTATCTGGTTTTCACAAAAGACAACATATCCTGGCATAGTTTTTGGTCGATTCAGTTTTGGCACCCATTCATCTTAATTCAAATACTTGGTTTTGTGATTTGAAACTTGATGACTCATTATCTAAACCCTACTCTCTCTCATTCATTTCTTACATATACAATGATATTGTTTTTAATTAAAACAAATTGACCATCCATATATAATTAAATGACTAAGATTTATTCTTTTCATCTTTTACATTCTCACTTATATGTTTTATACATTCACACACATATATAATCTAGTAAATTAAATGAAACCAATTTGTTTTCCCTATGGATTTATTTGGTTCGAATTTGGTAAAAATAATTATAAAATTAAACCAAATTAAAAAATTATTTTAATTTAATTGATTTAATTTTTTTATAAAATAAAACTAAACTAACTAATAACTTCTTTTTTTTAAGGAGTTCCAAATCCAAAGTAATAACCTCTTAGTACTAACTGTCAATTGGTGTTGAGCCTTGATTTTCCCATACCTATCTTTCATCTTTCAACTTCCTAACTTTTTGTCGTTTATTTGTTTGATCAAAATACCTTTGACAAAAACTCGTTTCTGTTGTGTAGTGTGTTGAGGAGGGGTGTCAGTTCACAGTACAGAACAAAAACAAGTTTTTATTGTATTAATTTTTCCGTAAAAATTTAACACAACGAATTCTGTTTTGCTGCTTGTTTTTCATAAAAATTTAACATAAGGAAACAAGTTTTTGTTGTGTATTATAGATTGGCACCTCCTTGTGTTGTGTCAATGAACTACACAACGAGTAGTTAATTCAAAATACAAGTTATCTTTTCTAAAAAGTTGCCTTTTAACATTGAATTAATTATGGTACAAATTAGATTTTTTAACAAAAATAAAATTAATTATGATACAAGTTATCATTTTTAATAGTAATTAAATTAATTATGCTACAAATTACCTTTTTTAATTGAAATTAAATTAATTACTATAAAATTTACCAATTTAATAATAATCAAATTGATTATGATACAAATTATCTTTTTTAATTGAAATTGAATTAATTACGAATTTATGATACAAGTTATCATTTTTAATAGTAATCAAATTAATTATGATATAAATTACTTTTTTAATTGAAATTGAAATAATTAGTTTGATTATTATTTATAACAGACAAATTTAATTGAATTAAATTCTTTGTGAAAAATTAATACAACAAAAAATTGTTTCCATCAAGAATATTTTTATAAAAAAACAAAAAGTTGGACAATGGAAAGATTAACACGTGGAGTGCAAAAATCGGGGCCTTGATGTTTTGTTGTGATTGGCTCTTAATCATAGCAAGCCCAAAACTGGAGCCAAATCTTGGGGGGACCTACTATTCTCACCTTTTTTTTTTTACTAAGTTCACCCTTACTTTATCAAAAAAAGAGTAAAATGTTGATTTTGCCCTCACTCTCTTTTTACTCTCTATCTTTCTCTCTCACCCCACCCCCTAATTTATCAATAGAAACATGCTTTTATTTTGTTAAATTTTCAATGGAATTATATTTCTATCATGTAATTAATTTACAATATAAGTTACCTTTTTAAAAAGTTACCTTTTAATATCAAATCGATTATGATATAAATTACCCTTTTAATTAAATTTAAATTAATTAATTACCATACAAGTTACCATTTTTAATAACAATCAAATTAATTATGATGCAAATTACTCTTTTTAATAATAAACAAATTAATTATAACACAATTTGAAAAAGGTACAATATATGTTACCATTTTTAATAATAATCGAATTAATTATGATTCAAATTCCTCCTTTTAATATTATTATAAATTGTATCATAATTAATTTGATTACTATTAAAAAAGGCAATTTTTTTTTAAAAGCAAAGCAAAGCAATCCATTCACATATTAAAAAAGGTAATTTATATCATAATTAATTTGATTTTTGTTCAAAATGGTAACTTGTCTCATGCCTTTTTTAAAATTGTATCATAATTAATTCTATTATTATTAAAAAGGTAATTTGCATCATAATTAATTTGATTACTATTAAAAATGGTATCTTGTATTGTAATTAATTCACTTTCAATTAAAAAAGGCAATTTGTATTAAAATTAATTCTATTACTATTATAAAAGGGTAAAATGAATTGTAATTAATTTAATTTTAATTAAAAAGTTAATTTGTGTAATTGATTTAATATTAAAAGGTAAGTTTTTTTTTTAAAAAAGTAACTTCCAAATTAATTAATTATACAACAAAAATATGTTTCCATTGTGTTATTTTTTTCGAAAAAAAATTACTATAACGAAAACATGTTTTTGACACAACGAAAACACGTTTTCATTGTGTTATTTTTTTTTGAAAAAAATTAATATAACAAAAACATGTTTTTGACATAACGAAAACATGTTTCCGTTATGTATCGTAAACAATAAAAGTGTTTCTGTTGTGTTAAGAAGATGTAGCCTCTATATAATGGAAACATGTTTTCATTGTACAAAATACACAACAGAAACACATTTTTGTTATGTATGGAGGCCACACCCCCTAACACAACGAAAAGATATTTTCATTGTGCATTTTGTATAATAAAAACGTATTCTGTCAAAAGTGTTTTTGGCAAAAAAATAAATAAGTAACCAAACAAAGTATAAGGTGAAATTAGCCAAAAATGGGGGTAAGAATGGCGGCCCCTAATGCTAAGGTTTGTGTTTAATATATGGTCATGGTTGATCTATTGTGGACTTTTTGTGACCTCAAACACCACCAAACCATCCCGCCCAGAAAAAAAAAATGAAAACGAACTTTATATGATTGCGACTAGCACAACTATGGTATCGTAACTTTCATATAAGTGAATGAATGATGGTAGTTTTCTTGTGAGTTTAATAGGGGCATCTATATGTCGAATGCGATTTTTACGGATTCTGTCACCAAGGGTTCCATTGTGGAACGACTTGGGCAGCCAGGCAAAGCCATTACTATTTATGTCGAAGGTGTCACGTGATCAACCACATAGTCTGTGGACGGTGATTGATAAAAGAGAATATTAATTGCACACTAAGAGGAAGTGGGTTGAGGATAGGGCAGAGAAAACAATCTATTTATTTAATTTATTTATAAGTAAATTCATTTAATTTATTCATTGCACAAAAAAATAATAATGGATTGAATCTAATTCATCCATTTAATTTTATGGATGGTTAGTGATCCATTCACTATTTTTTAAAATCCATTGGATTACATTAAATAAAAAATAAAATTTATTGAATAAAAAAAATAAAACGACATGTTTAATTGGTTATTTTTTTTTCAAAATAATTTGTTTTTTGGTCTTATAATTTGATTTCCATTAAAAAAGTAGAGTAGCCATTAAAAAATAAAAGATTTCTATTTAGGTTTAAAAAATAACTTCTTAAACCTAAATGTTTATGATATAGTTAGTTGGTAATTTAAATATGTATCCTAGTTTTTATGTGAATTGTTAAAAAATTATATTTAACTTTTGTCGATTCTCCCTACACAAAATTAGAGTTATTGAAATACGTTTTTATTTTGAATTATGGTAAAAAAAATTTCAAGTATCTATATTTTAAAGATTCTTTGGTAATTGTTTTCCATTTTTTCTTGAACATAATTCCTGTGGTAACTTAGAAAAATATTATTTTAACAAAACATAATTGAAAAGAGAGTGGGAGAGAGGAGAGAGAGAGAGGTTAGAGAAAGAAAAGAGAGAAAGGAGAGAGAGGGGGAGAGAATATTTTAAAAATAAAAATTATTTAATTTTTAAAATATATTATTTTTGTGAATGGATTAGATATCCATTTATCAAAAATTATTAATGAAAGGATTAAGTTGGATTTTATTAAATTGATTATGGATAGATTGAATTTTTTAAATAAATTTTTTAATGAATCAAAATAGATTAATAAATTGTTTTTATCTAATTTATTATAATTTAACTAAAAATTTATCCGATTCATACGTTTGTTAATTGAGGGAGTATTCATTGAGCCTCACCTAGAAGAGTACAGTTGCTGTGGCATCTCACACATGGCCTCTTTTTCTAGACGGATTCCACGGTGGGAAAGTATTACAAATCTCCCACCGTGGGAAAGTATATTCTGACTGTCAGATATACTTCATTTAAAATCAGCGGCTGTGGCTTGTTTAGGGAAACAAGGTTAAAAATAATTGTGGCACTGATATTTTAACAAAAGAAATACTCACGTGGAATTATAGTCGTGTACACCCAAGTATGTGGTCTCTCTTTTTCACTCTTATCTTTTGACTTAGCCCTGCACCGGACTTTTGTCGCCACTCGTATAATGATTTTCAGTTCTTTTTTTTTTTTTTAAATCAAAGCCTCTCTTAATTTAGCTTGTTACGCGTGTATAATGCGTTCACTAATTCTTACATAAATATAGCATATTTCATTTACTTTTATTCAAGTCAATTAGTATTACTCAAATTTATTAAATATAACTTCAATTTAAATCTTCACAAATCATATTTTAAAAAAAATGTGTGCTGGGGCTTAGGCTCCTCACTATCATATAACAAAAAAAATAAAAAATGTAATAAGTCTCAATTAACGTAAATTTTTTCATAATTTTATTATTACTTTTAACAGTGACATATTTTTTATATTATTCTTCCATAATAATAATATTTTTCATATTTATTTTTTTATTCTTATTTTTTATTTAAATATCAAAATTTAAAAATATCCATGTATTTTATGAAAACTAGCTTTTTGACCTATGTCTTGTACGAGTCAAATCTATTATATAAATTTTATGAATATAATTAACAAAAAAAGTAAGAAAATATCTTCTTTTTAACTTTTTTATTTTTACTCATTCTATTTTATCGTTTTTAAATATATATATATATATATATATATATTTATTTATTTATTTATTTATTCTTATTTGTTTGTTAACTAATTTTAAGAAAATAAAAATCATATATACATATTTTAAAATCGACATGCATTTTCAAAGAAAAAAATAACAAAATCTATTCTAACACACTCAATTTTATTTTTATTTAATCTTTTTATTTTTATTTTTGTGAAAAAAGACACCATTGGTGAAAAATCCAACACTTACACGTAGATGCAACTAAAAAATAAAAGTTAAAATACTAAGTAACAACATAAAACCTGATTCATAAATAAAATAAGAAAAAATTAAAAGAAAGCACACAACTCTTTGTTGTATAACTAATGTGTTGTATTTCAACAACTAATAGTATAATACCTATGTGATTGCACGGGTATCATTGATTTCCACACACATTTCTCTAATTGATCTTTTATTGAGTACAACATGCATAGTAATTTCAAGGACCAAATGATAATCATAATTACACTACATATTTTGTAGAGGCTTAACAATTAAAAACATTGAACTTCATACTAACAATAATATTTATCTTACAAGTTCGCATGTCATCCATAAGTTGCATTTTAAGACAATAAGGGAGATGTGTCACTTCATATTAATCATTTCGTAGACCCACTGAAAACCGATTCAAGCATTAAAATTGAAATTCATGAGAATACATGTCTTACGAAGGGCTATTCCTATACTCAACTTAAAACCTGGTAATCAAACCCAAATCAAAATATGTATAAATGATTCCTCAAATTACACACATTCTAAATCATCTCAATAACGATCAATTGCAAAAAACATAAAAAACATAATCGATTACTCATAAACCAAGAAATTGCATTAAATCCAAAGGTCAATACAAAGGAATCTTACAAATTTTGTTAAATCCTAACTACAATGACTAATTAGCAAAACATGGAAAAGGAAAAGGCAAAAGAAAGACAGAAATGGCTATGGATGATGATAAATACACTAAATCTTCAAGATCCTCTTCTAAAGGTTGAAGCTCCAATGGTGGAAATGAAGAGAAAACCTTAAAATAGGGCTAGTGATGGTGAGATGCATCTTCCAACACTCCTTTTTCTTCCAATTAGCCTTGCAATTGACTTTTATATTAGCTAGAATGGGCCCAACACATCAATAATAATTGTTTCGCGCTATCAAAAAAATTATCATCAACATCCTACGCTGGCTAGGCTTCTGGGATGTTGATAGTGGATAGGCTTCAAGAATTACATGCTACACGACTTGTTAGATGCTAATATACTTGAGAGGAATTGATACTCCAGCGTCTGATCTAGCGTCTCCAATCAATGTAGCGTCTCAAACGCTAGTTTACCCGAGAGATCTAGTACTTCCAATGTTTGACTTGGTGTCTAAAGCACAATCCTAGCATCCAACGTTGGACTTCCTTTGGAGAACTGCTTTTTGGGATGTCGTCCAACATTTTCATATGCTGCACTGCTAGATGCAAGAGTTTTGTTTTATTTACTTATAAAAATATGCAAAAAGATTCCTCATGAGCTTATTTATTCACAAATACTGAAAGCAAAATATTTTTATTTTTTTCTAATCATTTTCTTCTTTTTATATGGCTTTTTCTCAACTTTTTACGATGGAATCATACACTAAAACTCATTAAATAGATATTTATCATTGAAAACTTAACACACGTTAACACTAATCTTTTCTTTGTTTTCTTGCATCAAAATCCAAGAAATCTTAAGGTTCTTTGGTAGAAAAAAAATTCAGGCTTCCATCTCCTCTTGTTCTCTTGTTCTCCAATTTTCGTACATATTAGCTTGTGCACCACCCTGACATGGTGAATGGTTGGCTGAGCCTTGCATCTTTACCCTCCAATGTTTTAAGGCAACCTCTGTTAAAGAACAAAATATTTTCTAAATAAAATCAATTAACTTTAAAATATAATCTAAAAAGTGTTAGGTTAGGAATTAATATGATTGGGTGTCACACATATTCTTAACAAATAATCACAACAGTTTATTTTTCACACATTTTTTTAGGATAGCTTTTAAATATTAACTAATTTTAACAATGCTAGATAAATTCATTTTTATTATTTCTACATGTAATATTTTTCTAATATTTTAATTTTATTTGGAGATATATTATTATAGTTTATCACGTCATTTTTTTTAAACATTTATTTGTTACTATTATATTTATAAAACAAATGTTAACACTCTTTATTTTTTTGTGCACATTTTTAAATAATGCTAAAGTTTCATATTAACATAAAAAAATAATGGCCCTCTTTTCCATTTTTTAAAATTTCTTTATTGCTTTTCAGTAATTGAAAAAAATTAAGTAACCTCAAATAACAAATAAAAATGCAAAAAGGCCACAAATATTTCAAAAAAGGGTCTGTTTTTTGGGTTAGGCCTTTCCTTATACCAAATTTTGAAAATTTATTTTTCGTTTGGACTTATATCCAACTTCTCATAATCTCCATTTTAGCTTACCTGTATCTATATTTGAAGTATGCAAATGACAATTTTCGTTGAGCGTTTTTCGTTTCTTTTGCTAATGACAATTTTCCGTAGCCAACATTTTTCCAATTATGCAATAACAACATCCTATACATGTACTGTTTTGATTTCTCAAATTACACAAGTTACTTATTTAATATTCTAAAACTAATTTAAAAAATTGCAATATTACACACTATTTACACATGATGTGCGTTACTAATTACGTCCTACAACAATTATTATAATCCATTACGTGCCAATCAACCATTTTTTCAAATAACTGCTTATCAAAACACAAGAACATTCCTATTACATACTTACAATATAATAATATGAATAAATAAAACCTCTGTGCTTCGGCTTGGCCTTCTCAGCAATATTCTGGTAATCGCCGCACATCGTTCAGTAAGACTTGACCTTGGGTTGCGATTCCGTTCCAAAACCGAAAATCACTCATCTACATCTAACAAACTAATTGTAAAAAAATAATGGGTGATTTAATTAATATGAGGGACGACATTTCACAGAAGGAAGTGAACGAACCTTCAAACCCTACAGTGATGGCGATTTGCGACTTACACTTCAGTCCACGTCACATTCTTTGTTCAAAATTGTTGCGTGCAAAAAAAGGGGCCAAAGGTGTAAAGTCTTTTAATTGGTATATTTTTCCACACCAGAGTATATACTCACCAGAAATAGACTCAGTCATTTACAGGTTTAGAAACATATTGAAGCATAGAAAGGAGGGGGAATGAGAGAGAGAAAGAGATGTGCGTAAACGATAAATTGTGATCGCAAAAGAAACAAATAAGCAAAGACAGATACAAGACCACGATTAAAAAGGGAACAAAATGGTACGCTGCTGATCCTGTCCCCTGACCACTGAGGTTCGACATCTCCCCAGTGATAGCCAAGCTTAGAAATGAGTGTTAGAAATCTTACATCGACTAGTAATATAGCTAAACAAGTATATATAAATGAGGGACAATCCTCACTTTATAAACCGGTTTTGTAAGGTTGAGTTAAGCTCAAACCTACATTCTAAAATGATATCAGAGTCTATCCTAGTGATTGTTGTTGGGCCTATTGGGCCACCCACTATTAGGTTATTATTAGACCACCTGCAGATGTTTAGTCCTGCAAACTTCATGCTTAAGATGTCCAATCTCAGCACGACAGGAGTGTTAGAGATCCCACATCGACTAGTAATATGACCAAATAAGTGTATATAAATGAGAGACAACCCTTATCCTTACAAGCCGATTTTGTAAGGTTAAGTTAGACCCAAACTCACGTTTTAAGAATGGGAAAGGAAATATGCCTTTTGTTCTTTGAGAATCCAAGTGAGGCGGAAATAGGGATGATGAAAGGGACACGGTTGTTCGCTATTGAACTCCGGCAAGCATGTCAAAAGATAAGAGAAAAGAGTGACCGCGTAACTGGGGATACATGAATACGATTCCACGTGGAATATTTCTTTTTTAAAAAGTCGGTGCCACAATTATTTTTGACCGGTTTTCCTAAACAAACCACAGCCGCTAATTTTAAACGAAGTATATCTAACGGTCAGCATTTACTTTCCCACGGTGGGAGATACGTAATACTTTCCCACCATAGAATCCGTCCTTTTTCTATAGCTTTAGATTTTAGTATGATATGGAAAATTATTAATGGAGTGTAGATGTGGAGAGAAGCTTTGACCACAAGGGAAAGTTTTGATTCTTGTACTATTCAACCCTTTGTTCTATCCTTACTTGGAAGTTGGAAGAGATCATGCAACACTTTCATTATTACCATTATTCCAAACAGTTGGACATTACAAGAAAGTAAATGCTGAAGGGCAGGCAAACAAATTGAAGGACAGATGGAATATCTAGATGCCTCCATTTTCCTTGGTTTGTATATCAGGCATATTGCGAGGTCTTGGACAAGGTTAACTTTCTGGTTCTTTCTTCGTAAAAGATTGCAAAAGATACCAAAATGAACTTTGAAATTGCTAGAATAGCTTTTCCTTCGTTTCTCTGGGAACAAAAAAGATGCTATTATATGATTAAAATTTGTAGGCCGTTGTCCTCTTCGAACTTTTTGATGATCCAGGCTTTGCAATTGTAACATAAATAAACCTGCCATCAAAAAACTGCATCACAAAACCAGCTCCCAGGTCAATAACATTTTAGTATGGATTGGATATCTCCTATAGTTGGAAACTCTAAAAAGTCATTCAGACCTTTCCATTCATCTCTTGCACAGCCAATTGTGCAGACTCTTCCTTGACAAACCAAATGTATGCAAATCCTAAAGACTGCCCATATTCTTTATCTATTGGAAGCTGAACTGCAGTAAGATAAAAACAATTAAAATTAATGGTCCTTAATAGACTCAAGACTTCCAAATATTGAAATTCCATTCATGGCAAACATATATTTTCTAGCAAGAATCCCCCAGAAATAAGGGTTAAATCCAAAGATAGCCTGCCTGAAAAACATTCCAACAACCCAAAAAGGATTTATTATTACCTAGAGTAACTTCACCAAACTCTGAAAACACCTTCTTCAAACGTCCTTCAGAGGTTGAGAGAGGAAGCCCTGCATTGGCCCACCATGAAGACTTAAGTATAATGATTTATCACTGCAAATGGAAATTGAGAACTTATTATTAAGACTAACATCGATGGTAGTGGATCAATCAAAATCAACTCAACATGTTATCATAGTCCAAATGCAATAAAACAGAATTTTTCTGATGATGATACAAGAGTGGAATGGATCCAATGATTTCTAATCAATCATAAAGATCATTTATTAGACGATTGGCGGCATCTACAAAAAAATCTTTACCAACACTGAAATAATACTTGGTATTGAACTAAAGGACACTGCCCAGGATACTGAGTATAGCCTCTATTCCCTAGAAAACTTCTGAAATTCCAGCATGTAGCTTTGCATTCCTAATAAAGCTGCAAAAATGGGTCAGGCCCAAATAACCCAATAAAATGTGTGGGCTACGCTAACAAAATTCAAGCCTGAAATTTGGTTAACTTCTAGGCTGTAGCTCAGCTCGAACTTGGGTTGGCCAGCCTTTGGACCATACTAGCAGGTCACCAGTTTTTTATTTTAAGAAACAAAGTCCAATTGCAAATAAGCTAGCTCCCTAATTTGTTACCATTAATTCAAAATCACTCTGCTTATGTTCATTAATTCTCATCAACTTACATCTTTTAAAGATTAGATTTAAGACATTTATTTTAGGCAAATAAATAAATAAATTGGGTTGGACTAGAATGACAAAATGCTAACTCAAAGTACATAAGACCTGAATTGGGCTGGCCTAAAGTTGCCTGTCCCAAGATTTAACATCTATAATTCCTAAGCAAAGGAATTCTATTCCATTCCACATACAAGTCTTCTTCAAAGGGAGCTTCTCTCAAAAGTGCATAAGTAACGGTGCATTTATCCTTGATGTAATTAAACATATATAATGATCTTAACCCACCAAAATTCAAGGTTGGATATAACCTTATTGGCTCACTTTAGAGACAATGTCACTTTAGATGAGATATTTCCCTATTTCACAAACAATTGTTTATAAATAATAATCTGCACAACCCATACAATGATGGGGAATTTTCAAGCAGACAGTTGGACTAGGTACGTCCCTTTTAGTGGAATGAAGTTTGCCATATTAACGCAAGTTAAAGTAAGAACTAGTCTCTTGCGTTAGATACCTACAACGGAAAAGAATGTAACGCCTTCTACAGTGCGTACATTATTATCCAGAGACAGAAGCAGGTAGCACCTTAATTATTATCCAGATACATGTAATTAATTTCATTAAGCAAGTGTTTAACTTCTCAACAAACGAAAGCTATTTAGAGAGTTGATTTCGACACAATTGAAGGAGACCTATTGTTGAATCGAAGGGCGTTAGACCGAGAAACGTTACCTTTGACGAAGATGTTGGCTGAAGAAGGCAAATTGCATTGGACAGAAGAGCTGGAGCTGGGGCCGCAGCAAAACGACGCGTAGCGAAGAGGAGCAGAGGCAGAAATTGATAGTGGAGGAATGGTAGAACATTTTGATTTTGTGACACACTTCGATGGCTTCGCAATTTCGATCCGGCGAAGCGAAACACACTGAGGTGGACATGTAGCGAGTACCTGTTGCGCCATCGGATTTCCAAACTCGAACTTCTGAATGTGGTGATGACAGAAAAGATAACTAGCAACTTCTACTACCAAATTCCGAACGGGCCCTGCTTTTCCCACCCCCTCTTTTTTGCTATTTTCACCTCCGACTTTTTCAAAAAAGAGTATAAAAACTATTTTATCCTCACTTGCCTATTCTTCTCTCTTTTCTTCTCACCTCAACTCTCTCTTTATTAATGGAAACATATTCTTGTTGTATATTTAGACAAAATCTTGTCGAGATACACAACGGAATAACGATGTTATGTATCTTGACAAGATCTTGTCCAAATACACAATGAAATCATATCTTAACAAAATTTTGTTAAGATATACGAGACAAAATCTTATTAAAATATATAACAAAAGTATGTTTTTATTGTGTATTTGGACAAGATTTTGTCGAGATACATAACGGAAAGATCTTGTCTAAATGCTTAACGGAAATGTGTTTCCGTTAGGGAAAATTTTAAAAAGAAAAATTAACAAACAATGGGAAAAAACTAACAAAAATTGGGGTGAGAATAATAGGCTCATTCCGAACCCCTTCTAATGGCTTATGGACGTCGCCCATGTAGGTGACCATGGCTATTCTTTGGGCCAATCTGGAGTGTGACAGCCCAAAATTGCTGTCCATGGTGTGTGATGGGCCCGCCCGTAAAGAGTAAGCACTACTAATAAAAAAAATAAAAAAACTTTTTCACAAAAATTCTCTATTGTTTTTTCTCTTTTGTTTTCTTTCTTAATTTCCGACCAGGATTAACAATTTCCTCGAGTTTTCATTCTCTTACAGGAAAAGGAAGATGCTCGAGCCAGCCTATTCTACAATGAGACGGTGAAGATTAAATTTAGGAATGGGGAAATAACCTCTTAAATATTGTTTCACTATATATGTATTTCTAAATGCTGTTTGGGCTATTTGTTATTTTTACTTTATATGTTTTGATTAATAATGACAAAAATATTACATATTCTTTCATTTTATATTAAATATACAATAATTAAAAGCAAAAATAAAAATTAATCTCCTAACAGCAAATAACTAATTAAAGACGAAACATACTGATCTAATTTTATATAAAATTTCAAAACATATGTGTCGTAATAAAAAAAGGCATATAAATACATGAAAAAAATTACATATAAAAAGTATTCCATTTTAAAATATGAGGCGATTCAATTTTACTATGTCAGGATAGATTATTTTCTTGTAATATATACACCTACTTTGAAATACAAAGAAATAATCTAAGTTTAAAACTTTACCAGTAACTATCTTATACTTTGTACATATAAGGAAAATGTGAAAAAAAATAAGAGAAATTTAATTTCACTAATAAAATATTATTTTACAATCAATGAAAAAGTTAAATACCATTTGAAACTTTAATTTTAAAAATTAAAGAAATTGATTTGATTTGATATAAAAATTTAAAAATGTGTTACCAAAAAAAAAAAAAAACTGCGGGAACAAGGATAGTGGAGTTATATCATTTTTTTAAGAACAAAAACTCAAATTTATTATACTAGGGTTATTATTTTAATTTCCTTCAAGGTGTCACTCTTTTTTTCTTGGGTAATGAATTGGATTATCGATCGTTTAGAAGAACACGATCGAATTCAACGTGTTTAATTAATCCGTTCACATGCGCATGCAGCAAGACGGCAGAACATGATAGCATGCTGAATTAATGAAACCATAAAATCTTCCAAGTCCAATCATATGTCTAAGTACACTAAAAGGTAGTTAGCAAGACAAAGATTCACAAATCCCACGATTCAATCTGCTAAAAGTTCTAAAAGGAATGTTATAATGCATGTGTGTCTAGTTTTGAAGGCTTCAAAGATTCTTATCTTGTCTTGAGTAGATACAGATTATCTAGAGTATGAAAACCACAATGTTACACTTTGCACCTTCATTGTTATCACGTTTTAATTATCAATTATATATATACAAACGCATGCAAATCTAAGATAACGGTGTTTGGAAGATACGATGACTGTGACAGACCCCAGAAGATTTGCAAAGAAATCCAATCTCAAAAATGATCAGAGAAAAAATCTAACTGAAAGATATACATATAGGAATAGCATCAGATCTACCTAAGATAACATAACAAAGATTTTTATAGTGAAAAATTGACGTAACAAATATACTATCAAACCTAACTCCAAGCTTATAAAAAAATAGTCGTTTGATATTCGTTGAAGATTCCATCCAATGCCCAACCTCCAAAACCGTGTGTAGCTAGCTAGCTTGCTACGCGTTTCTTAGTTGTAATAAGGCAACTAATGAACGTGGACCGTGTAGGACAATTAATCACCCACTCTCCTGCTAAGGACGCATGCTACGTAGAAGACCCAACAACCTTGCTACAAATTAACTTCGCCAGAAAACAAAGTAGGAGCTGGGAACAGACAAAGTGAAGGGCCAAACCAAAATAAATAATTTCCTCGATGGTACGAATTGGGTAGACTGACGTATCAAAGTGGAGAGGTGATAGGAAGGAAACAAACAAATCAATTCGGAATCAAGCAATAAAAAAAAAGCTGATCAAGACCCCAAAATTGGCAGCTCCTACCACACTTTTTGACTCCTTAATTTCTTTGTCTTGGCCAGCATGCACACGTGCACACTGCTTGTAGTTATTTGATGAAACAGGAGTGGTAGATGTAGATTGTCAGACGATATGTATGTAAAGTATACATTGTCCACAAGCTACAAAATGCCGGCACCGTCGGGTTTTCATCACATACAGCTTCCCTGATTGAATTCACGTGCCCAAAAATACACTCAAAGTGGCGTTTGGTATACATGATAAAACTGGATAGAAACATAGCACCAATATTGTTATTTAGTATACTTAAAAAAAAAAAAAGGAACATCAAAATTGAAAAGTGGGAGATTTTAATTTTACTAAAAAAAAAGAAAAAAAAGAAAAGAGTGAAATCACTTTATTATTTATTTTTATTGACAAAAAAGTACAACAAAAGTTTTTGTATCTCTTTTTCTGCCTCATGCGCTGTCCCCGCGTGGCTCTCGATCGCGACGACCTCTAAGCTCTCGTCGCTGTCTAACGCATCCTCTAAGTCTAAGTTGCAAGTGCAGCGGCTCAATTGTAACAATTCTTCACCGACAAATACGTATATCTTTTGATCTTTTATGTTTCATTCAGGATCCGGTCATTGCCTTTGGCCTTTTTCAGTTGGTTTTATGGACATTTCCCAATTCTATTTTGAATATATAAATTTGGAGCTTTGGTGATGGAAATTATTATTATTATTATTATATGTCAAATATTACTAAAGCGTCACGTCATAATTAATGGTTATTTTATATAGTCAAATATTAATATAGTACCGGCTAGCGAGTATATTTCTGATTGTTTAATTAATTTGGTTGTATATTTTTTTTCAAATTTATTCTATTTTATGCTTTATGAATATTGAGTTTTACCATTTTAATTGTTATATTGAATGTTGTTATTAAATAGACTAAGTTTTCAAAATTTCATATAACTTAAAAATTAATTAATGTTTGATAAAATAATTTTATTTTAATATATAATCATTTTAAGTTACGACTAGCCATCTCTATCCCATAATTTTTTAAAACCTGTAGAGTAACTAAAGTAAATATGATCTGTTACCTCCAAGCTTCAATATTTCTATAGCTTTTTTTATGTAATATTTCGATAGTATTCATTTATGTAATATTTATATAGCCTTTATTCTTTTGCACATTTATTGTTTTTATAGTTTTTGATACTCTAATAAATATTTTTGTTTTAGCTCTAGTCCCTACATATAATATATTTTAAAAATAAATTAAATATTTACTATAAAATTACATATTTATCTATGTTGAGAATTTTATATGTATAATTACCATAAAAAATTGAACGCATATAATCATTAAGATATGCGACTGTGTCTTCAATTATATAAAAGACACTGTTATTGTTTTTACACACACACAATTATATATATATATATATATATATATATATATATATATATATATATATATATATTAATGAGTTTAGTTTGAATTTTATCTATTTTTTATTAAATAATAATAACAACATATGCAATCTTCGTACATTTTTTAGTTAATAAATGACCTTTTTTTGTATTTTTTACATAATAAATTAAATAAATAAAAATATGGTACGAAGTATATCCAAGAATTTATATTTACCATAAAACTTGATCATTTTTAAAACAAATAATTTCATTGATTTATTAATTTTGAATTTTTTTTCTTACATTGTTAATAGATAAATTTAAATTCCGATAATTAGGTTAAATAACTTTTTGCATAAATATATTTTTAGTTTTTGTAAATATGATTGAACTTTGTTTTAATCTTCTAACAATTTTTTTAAGTTTTAATTCTTATAAATTTTAATTTTTTCAAAATAATTTTTGTCACTGCTTGACAGTGATGTAACATGCATCACTCAGCTATTGTTTTTTAAAAACATGTAACGTGTGGAATCTAGAAACATGTTACATCATCTATAAATTGCAATTAAATTATTTTTATAATTTTAAAATTTATTAAAAATAAAATATAAAAACTAAATTTAATTATATTTACTGGAATTAACAAACCATCAATTTAGTTTCTCAAGTATTACCCTCTCTTATATAGTTCTTAAAATAATAAAATTATATAAGTAGTCTCAAATATTAAATATCTATCAATTTAGTCTATGAGTTAGTATTTTTTTACTAATTTTGAAGGACCAATTTGATGAATTTTTCAATACTTAGAAGACTACCTATAATGATTTTTAATACTTGAGGAACTATTGAAGTAATTTTATTAGTTTAAAAACCAATTAAGAAAAAAAGAGTAACACTTTAAAGATAAAATTAAGAGTTTACTCAATTAAAAAGTCTTTAAATAGGTTCTCAATGAATCTCATCATTCTCATGACTAACTCTTACAAAAAAACCTTATCTTCAAACACATTGAAAAAATAGTTTGATTTATATGGATCGTCAGTATAAAATAATTTTACATAAATATCTAACAGAAATTCATTTTGTTATCACATCATATTAATTAAGAAATAAGATGACGTAACGATATAATTGCTATATAATATCTGTATAAAAAAGTTTTATACTAATAATGTATAATTTTTTTTTTCTGGTTCTGAAGTTAAAGGGAAAAAATTATACCATACAATTGGAAATTCCACTGTTCATTTCTAATAATTATTTTATTTTATTTTATTATGTAATTAAGTATTTTTAAAGGATGATTAGATCATATACAACTAAAAAAAATGTAGATTATTTCAATCTGGTGAGAGAGGAGACACCAAAACCAGGACCCATCATCTTTAGCGACCACTCAGCTCTTCTCTTAAAGTTTAAGATTTCCCTTTATTCACATATACATTTTATTATTAGTTAAAATTTATGTAAGATTAATTAAATAAAAACGACACTCATGTTATTTAATAAAATTCACCTAAAATTTATTTAATACTTACTCTGGTATTTTTTACAAGAACCAAATTAAAAATGTGTCTTGACCTTTTTTATAAGGAGGAGTGTTAGTAACACACTCCTCCTAACACACATTCTATTATTGGTTAAAATTTATTAAAAACTAAAAATCATGAGAAAGAGTCATTAAATAAGATATGAGACCCACAAATTTTTGTAATTTTCAAGAAATTTTAACCAATAAAATAGGGTGTATTCAAAAGAGCATGTCAAATAGTGTATTGCTAGCATTTCTCTTTTATAAGAACCAATATAGAATATTTCATGCATTAATTATTTTTTTACAAAAATACCTTTCGTTATGAGTTTTTTTCTCTCTATATTCAATCAATATAAGACAAGATACATTAATGTCTTAGACTCTTTGAGAGTCTAACCTTGTCTTGTGTGGAGAGAATTTTAAAAACCTTACTTTGCCTTTTCATATTCATAGTCAATAAAAATCAAGACAATAAATATATTACTAATGAGAGAGATTAAAAGAATTAAATATTTTAAAAAAAGAATACGAAAATGTCTTATTAATGTTAAGAATAATTTTGAAAAGAATATGTAAATTTAAGTCAAATTTAATGCTACTAACTAAATTAACTAATTTTCTTAATCTTTATGAATTAGTTGATTGGATGTTATAAAAAGGTCTAGAAGGAGCAATAAAGAATTTGTGTTTGAAAAACGTAATAGAGGTCTCATTAAACACTTTTTTTATGATTAAATTCGGGTTTATAATTAGAACTCCCTTTTAAATATTAAATCCAACTGGCAAACCACTTTTTTTGGGTCTTCTTTTCTAACCATTTTTTTTTCATCTGCAAAATTCAAACTTGAGACTTGTTTAAGAGATTCAAGTCCAGTACCACTTGAACCAATGACATGTTGGTATAAAGTTATCTATGTCTATTTAACAATATATATATATATATATATATATATATATATATATATATGTATATATATATATATGTATATATATGTATGTATGTATGTATGTATGTATAGCTAGTAGTATTTAGTATGGACAATGTACAAGATAAATATATATTTTTATATAATTAAAATTTATAATAAATAAATAATTTTGAATATATAAATTATATTATAATTAAAATTCATAATAATTAAATATATATATAGGTATATATATATATGTATTTTTATGTATGTATGTATGTATGTATGTATAGCTAGTATTTTAGTATGGACAATGTACAAGATAAATATATATTTTTATATAATTAAAATTTATAATAAATAAATAATTTTGAATATATAAATTATATTATAATTAAAATTCATAATAATTAAATATTTTGAACATAAATTATATCTTTGGATTTGCAATAAATAATTTATATTGTGATATAGGGTTATTTTTAACTATTGATAATTTCTTTAAAAAAATATTAAAATTCAATTTAAAAATAAAGATGGAAAAGATAGATTAAAACATATAAGCAATTAAGAAAATCAAGTATACAAATAAAAATTAAAGGATAGTGGTTTAAAATAATTGAAAAACAAATTTTTTGAGCTAGTTGTTAAATTAAATTAAATTTGAAATTAAAATTAAGAAGTATATTTGAAAGAAATAAAAATATAATTAAGTGGTCAATATATAAAATTAAGATAAGACATGTAACATAACAAGAGTAATTACAACTCTTAAAAACACTTATTTAAGAAAAATTCTTAAAACTATTCTTATTGAATAATAATTCTTAAAAACATTCTTATTTAAGATAAAAAAAATAATATTTATAATATGTAGGAGTAGATTCTTTGTTTCTATCTAATTTTTTTTTATCATATTACATAACTTGTTATTATTTTTCACTCCCTTTTTTTTTTCAATCTCTTCCTTCCTTATAGCTCCTACACTTAAAAATGGATTGTATAAGTTATTATAAAATCATGATAATAAAAAAATTATCCTTTATCAATCGTTTGATAAATCTAAAAATATAATTGATTTTATATCATGAAAATTGAAAATACTTAGTTGAATAATAGCATTAGGTAAAACCTTGAACAAATTGATTTGAAATTTAAACATAAAATACAGAAACTTAGAATAAAAATGAAAATTTTGTAAGACAAAAATAACAACTAATCTAAAATGGTTTCTGTTTAGAAATTTCAAAACTATTTAGCTTGAACTCTTCTAGTTTTTCTCAATTTTGATGTTTTGTTTAGGAATCTTTAGCTGTGCTAAATCCTCGGCCTCTTGTAGGATAGGTCTTTTTCAACAATAAAGCATCAGGAGAATCTAAACATAAGTCTACGACATCTGCTTCAATCTTTTCCTTTATAGAGTCAACCATTGATTCATTAAATATCCCAATTAGGTCCTATTTACGTAATATGACACATGTGTTGATTGTGTGTTGAGCATTTGTTTATACTTAAATAAATAAATTATTTACAATTTGTTAATAATATAATTACCTATACAACCTTCTCAGCTGCTCTTGCATTTGATCCACCAACTTGTGGATTCAAATCTGTGACACCTTTGTGTGAAGCCTTAATACAAACAAAATTTTGATATATTAAATTTTGAAGTCAAATTAGTCAAATTTATCTAATCAAATCATTATAATGTAATCTAAATGAATAATTACTATAAATTATTTTTGTTTTATCCAGACATTACAGTTTAAAAAAAATAATAACCTTAACAATCTTAGAATCTTTGAACTTTTAGATTAAATCAGAATCAATTGTAACCCTCTTGACCATATAGGAAGGCTTAAATCTCGATCTAGACCCCTTATCATAGCCAACCTTGAACAAAAAGGTTTGATCCTGCAAGTTAGACAACTCCTTAAAGATACCATGCGAATCAGTTCTCTGTAAATTTGTTTGTTAGAATAAAAATGGAGCATAAGAATGATTAATAGATTGCTAAAATTAATTTAGTAGTTTTATAGCACACAAAATAAATATTATCCACCATGTTGACAGATTCAAGCAATTCCGCGCAAGTTTGGTTTAGTAAAACAAATGCATCACGATCAAACATTACAAATATGGCAGAAGTAGTCTCGTCATTGATGCACAGTCTGAGGAAAAACCTACAATACAATTAAGTATACCTCAATATTTGTTTAGTGCTTAATAAACTATCATTATTATATGAATAAATAAAAACAAAAAACTATTGGAGTTGGTGAATAAATAAAAATAGAGAACATTTAAAATATGTATTAATTACCTTGGGGGGACATTTATGATGTGCTTGTACATCTACCACAATAGTACATTATAGAGTCTGGGGATACCTTATTGTAGTAACGACATGTAATGTAATACCAATTCTCCTCATCAACAAAAGAATTGATAGTAGCTAGTATGACAAAACTCAAACCTTGCAAAAATACATTTAATAACAATTAGTAAAGAAATATGTTGTGAAAAAAAATTCTTATTCCGAATTCAAAAGCTTTCAAATACCTCTTTAGAATCCTTCATATAATTTCGTTGGTAGGTTTCTTTCATTGATTGAATAGTAACTCATTTTATATGCATGTCTTGTTGTACGATACTCTTCTCCATTTGAATGCACATTGAACTTTGATAGCACGTACACCTCCCCCTCTTCCAACTTAGACCGGAAGATATAAATCAGTTGCTTGCGAATTGTCGCGCCAATTCTATCTCTTTGCGTAACCAAACAATTCTTGACTAATATTTGGTAACAAAACATGAATAAAATGTGAAATAAAAGTAAAATAAAATTAGTTCCAGAATACAAACCTTGTGATCCATAAGGACTAATTCTAAAGAAAATGTATTTTTTTCATTGACAAGATCCAACACGAACCACATATGGACAATCCTTACCAATATATGCAAATTATCATGTTTGGGAGTTATCTGTGACACAAAGCCATATTTTGGGGTCATTTGTTCAAAGAAGATGAAGGAATGATACACCTTTTCTAATTAATTTTTGAAAAAGTTAATGAGTGTTTCATTTCACTTTGGAATCATTATAAATAACATTTACACTACTTGCAAATAATGGTCTTGCAAAAAAGAAACTAATTAATATAAAAAATACTAGTTATAAATTTTTGGAAATTAAAAAAAAAATCTTCAATTAATTTATAATAATTATACTCACAAATTAATTTAAAAATTATACACAAATATCTTCCCAAATTATACTTAAAATATATAATATATAATTATTATTATTTTGGCCATTGAAACTTATATTAAATTTTTTTCATAAAAAAAAACTAGCTTTTAACATTAATTTTTGCCCTAAATAAATTATTTACAAAAATTAATTAATATTATTGTAATATAATTAGAAAAGGTATAGAATTAATGAGATATAGGATTTAGAAAGGAAAACAATTTTGTCCTAAATATATTTATCTCCAATTTCATGACATATAGGATTCAAATTAATGTTATACAATATTGGGGTCTGGTACGCTCTACCATAATTTACGAAAATTAATTGTCATGAAATTTATTTTTATAAATAATTTAATTTGAATGCTAATTATAAATGTAGAGCAATATTTTATATATTGTTCATGGCAGTTTATATTAAAACAATGTTAATATAATTTTATTGAAAAACGTATTGATAATCATAATAGAATTGAATTTGAATAGTATTTATGACAATAATTTAAGTGCAGTTTTATGGACCTTTATATATTTATGGAAATTTGGAATTATTATAGATAATATAAGATTTCATTCTTAAATTATAACATTTACACTACCTACAAATAATGGTCTTGCAAAAAGGCAACTAAATAATATGAGATTTCTTTCTTAAATTATCACATTTACACTACCTATCAGTTCTATAATTACGATTTATTTTAAAAAATAATATCTTAAATTAATTTATAATAATTATACTTACAAATTAATATAAAAATTATACACAAATACCTTCTCACATTATACTTAAAATATATAATAATAATTAATTTGGTCCTTGAAACTTATATTAAATTATTGTTATAAATAAAATCCATTTTTAACATTAATTATTGCCCTAAATAAATTGTTTACAAAATTTAATTAATATTATTATAATTTAATTAGAAAAAATATAGATAATCATAATAGAATTCAAATTGGATTTTATTTAGGACAGTAATTTAATAACAGTTTAGTGGACCTTTATTTAGGACAGTAATTTTAAAAAAATTAATATCTTAAATTAATTTATAATAATTATACTTACAAATTAATGTAAAAGTTATACTTAAAAATTTTACGCAAATATTATATACTTGGAAATGTTAATCAATATACTTAAAAATTATGTGATTTCTATTTAGGACAAAATTAGGGTGAAGGTAAGTAAAAAATTTATTGATTATGTATATAATTTTTAAAAAAATCAAAAATAATTGTAGTTATTAACAAATAATAAAATCAAATGACCAATATAATTTTTAATTATAATTAAGGTAGTTATTTAAAAGGTAAGTATTTAATAGAATTTTCAAATTCAAAATTCAAATATAGCTATTTAAAACTCATTAATGCAATAATTATAATGATTATGATTATAGTCTGTAATCGAACCAAATATTTGCAAAGCATCATATAACGACACATGTTATCTGAATCTCTCTGTAAATGACACATGTCATTCAAACTTTGAAAGTTACTCTTGATTCGTCACGTGTAATTCGAACCTGTGAACGGATTCTCAAATTTATTTATAATGATGATGTGCACATTTCTTTTTTAAATATTTCTATTTTTGATGTACAAGTAATTTTTGTTTAGGGGTAAATATATTTTTTTGTCTTTCAAAATTTGGTCAAAATTAGTTTTAGTTCTTATATTTTAAAAATAGGAATTTTGTTCCTTGTATTTCTAAAATATGATAAATTTTGTCCTTTATCAAGTCAAAATAAAGTATAAGGTTAGCGATCAAATCTATCACATTTCATAAATATAAATACCAAAACTATCATTTTAAAAATATAGTGACTAAAATCAATTTTGATTGAATCTTAAGGGACATAAAACACATTTTACTCCTTCATTTATTTATTCTTTAAATGCTAATCTATTTTCGTATATTTTTAAGTATTTTAATAAAATATAATATAATTGTATTTTTTTATATCTAAAGTTATTTAATAAAGAAAAAATACAAATATATATTCACATTTTCTTCTATCTATCTCATTTTTATTCTATTTTCTTTTTATTAGGTTATTTATATTATCATTTTCTTTTTTTATCTTTCTGTTATTTTTTTCTGCCCCAATCCATTTTAAAATGGAGTGAATATTTGTCACCACTCTTGAACAAATTTTATAAACATCATAAACAAGAGTAATTATGTTTTGTCTACATTGTAGCCAGCGCTTTTATTGTATCGTTTCGTATTCATTAATCATGACCGACACTTTGGACGAGAAAGTGTAAATTAGATTTGGGACAAAACTCCGTGTGGTAGAGGAGAAATGGTAGGAAAATAGAAAAGAAGAAAAAAAAAAAAGAAACGAAAAATGGGGTGTGCTTAGTTGAGGAAAAATAGGAAGAGAGAAAAAAAAATGTTAATTTCACATTATTTATTTATTTTTTTCAAAATTGCACGGAAATAGATGGTGGGAGGCTATATCTTTCGCGTTTTGTAGCAATTTTTTTTTCCTGGTGATTAGAAACTACAAAAAATTGATCATTTAGTCACGGTTTTAAGTGTTACTAGAGATTTAAAACTGTAAAAAAAAATGTATAACAATCAATTTTACTGCAACACAATCAATTTTCACATATCAAAAACGATTATTACATATCATAATCGATTTTCATATATCATAATAGTTTTTTTTTTACTTTTTTTCTTTTCTATTTCTTATTTATTTCCCTAAAACCAAATATTCTTAAATTTAATCCTATTTCTCATTTATTTCTATCTACCTTTTTTATTTCTATTTATCGTATTTCTTTCTCTTCTACCAAATACACCGCGAGAGTAATGAAAATCATTCATCCCATTTTGGGGTAGATGAGAGAGGGAAGAAAAATGAAATAGGAAGAAAGAAGTAAAAATATAGAGAAAAGGTAATAGATGTGATAAAAAAAATGGTTCGTTTGGTAGGCAAGAAATAGGCTAGAAAAGAAAAGAAGAGAAGAGAAGTGGAGGAAAACATACAAACTTGCCTTGTTTGGTGAAGGAGAAGTGTGGAAAAATATTTGAAAATTCTTGTGAGATCTACATCAAAACACTTCCTCACAAAAGTAAGAAGAAGTTTGTGGAAGTTGGACACTACTAAACGTTATTATGTGAATGCCCTCGTATGCAACACGTGACACTCATTTATAGGGGGCAATAATTGATTATACACATACAAATAATGGACTATAGATGGGTTATAATGGATTATTTGTATAATGAAAGCGAAAATCAATTATGCCCCCTAATTGATTAAACTTTTTTTTATATAACAACCACTGTCTTATAACAACCCCTCCTAATCGAGTATTATGGCCTGCCTAATCGATTAAATGTTAGATTATGCCCTCTTATCTTATATAATAATAATAATAATAATAATACATGGGAGTTATGGTAAAAAATGAAAAAAATTATACTTAGTAAGGGTAAAAAGGTATTTTTATAATAATCTTTATTTCTTTGCTTCTTTTTTTTTAACAAATAACCTTAAAAGGTTAACTTCTACTCTATTTCTCTTTTATTTATCTTCAATCAAACAATCTTTATTTCTACCTTGTTTATTATCTTTTTATCTTCTCTCCACTTCTTTCTTATCTACTTCTCCTCCCTCTATTTCATTCCTCATTCCAAACATAAAAGATAATGTGAGTGCGCCATTTTTTTAATCCATTACTTTTGGATGGAAAACAAAAGAAGGCACCTCAAGCCATTAAAATGACAAAAATACATTTATTATTATATATTTTTTATTAGAGATATTTATGTTATTTTATATAATTTTTTCCACTTTATTTTCTACCAAACAATCTATAAACATGACTTTCTACTCTCTCTTTTTTCTTCCTTTTTTTCACTTCTCCACCCCCCCAAAAAAAAACCAAACACACTGTAAGACATCCTTTATTCCCGAATTTGGATTCTTATTATTAGTAGTTACTTTGACTAATCTAAGACTAGCGGTGTTAGAGATAGCACAAATGATGACATCCCAAGACAAGCATGATAGTTTGGAGGCAGATATGTGCAATGCATCTTCTTCGTTGTTCTATCCCTATCAATTTCGTCCAGCCATTTCCGTCGAACGGCTTTCAATTTAGGAAGTCACCATCTAAGCTCTCAACTACATAGAGTCATACAGTCAACAATTTGACTTTTACTACATTCTCCTTATAAATTTAACAAAACAGAAATTTGTTCTTTATTCATTTGTTTCAAGGGAATTAAATCTGTTGTCACCTTTTTTTTAATTTTCTATCTCTTCAATGGATAATAATAACTTTGTAAAAAATTAATAATTAAATAAAAATATTAACGAATTGTTATTATTCAATTAAAGATATAAAGATTTAAAGAAAAATTACAAATTCGAAATCTTGTTTCAAGTTGCTCTCACTCTTTCTAGTAAAATTAAATTATAGCTTATCAAAGTTCATTGAGCGAGTAAAGTTACTGATATGTCGTATATAGATATTATTATGCGTTTTGTTAAAATTTATGACATATTTAAACTTTAGAATGAGGCAACATTTTATTTAACCTTTTTTGATGAAAAAAATTGATATCGAATACAGTATAAATATTATGCTCACGTTTATATAAACCACTGGTATCCTTCATGAAAGACAATTTTGTTTGAAACGGAGATATGACAAGTTGAACCCTATTGATGATAAAAATATTAAATATCCCTTTCAGCATTTAACGTAATTGCATAGCTAGGGTTCAAACTCAAGATTATTAGTTAAACTAGAATAACTTCATGTTAGTTGATCCTTTTGCTTGACGGTATGTTTCAATCATGGATACTATTCATCCCTTTGGCAAGCGTACCAAGTCGTACAAGTAGTCAAATGATGAGTAGGGTATCTTTTCCTCGAAAACTCGTGTGATACTTAGCAATATGTCACAAATTTATACTATCAAAGACTCAAATTAATACCATTTGACAAAATATACTAAAAGGGCAACACTTTTTATAAAAATAAAACTTAATAAAACTAAGCTAACTCAAAGAACTATTTTTAGGTTTTAAAGAAGAAATAAATGCTGAAAGTTTTGGTTTTTAACACAATGAAAAGGTTGTTGGTATTAGACTACACCAAACTTCACTATCTTTTGTCATTAAAATAGAACAACATCTTGAACTTCCATATTAACATTAATCAATAATATTACTCTTACTTTAATCCCTTAAATGAAAGAGCCTAAGCTTCTTTACTAAGAGTCAATCCCTTGAACACTTAATAAAGCAACTTGCTTTAGGTTTTTAGACTAAAAAGATGATTAACAAGTCAAGGACTATCCCTAGCCTCAAGTTTTGTTGAGTGTTTATTTTAATTCATAACATTGAAAGCATTTTCTAATAGCATTCAAGCTAAAAGGAATAAGTTATGTTTGATCAGTCCACAACAAGCATTAAGCGTAGAAGTAAAACACTAATATGAAGAACAAATATACATTCATTACTCAAAATAAATACAAGAAAGGTGAGTTTTGGTTACATCTTAACCCCAACAAGGAGGAATTTAGCTACTCATTGTCATTTGTAGCATCAAAATACACTTAGAAATGTAGAACATTAAAAATCTAGTCTTGAGAGAGCTTGGAGAACAATGGAACAGTGTATCACAGTGTTTCTTCGTGAAAATCTTCATATATCCAAAAAATGAGGCCTTTCCCCTTTATATCTCTTTTGAATCCTACCAAAAATGGTAAGTTCGAATGAGAATTTGCTCAATGAGTCATAATCTCGCTAAGCGATTTCCTATTTTTCCAAAAGGGGTCTTCAACAAATTTTACATTCATTGAGCGGTCCATAACTCGCGGAGTGAGTTAACCACATGGACACCTTCTGGTCTGAATTTGCTTCTTGAGCCAATGACTCGCTGAGAAAATCCATGGTAGGGAGACTCATCCTAAATGCTCAAATTCGTTGGGCGAAGGATAATTCGCTTACACTTTCTGCAATGGAACCTCTAGCTTTCAATTTTCTTCAATCCATTGTGCTATCTTCTTCATTTTCTACAAAAACTAAACAAAAATTCCTAGAAATCAGATTATCTACAATTCTATCTAAAAAGTGATCAAACATATTTTTAAATAATGGGAAATATGGATAATTTGTTTAAATATGAGTTCTTAAGAAAAGTATTTATAACAATTATAAGACACTAGACATAATAAATCAAGATTTTTGAGGAAATTATTTCGTTTACGCTATACAACATGAGTGTAGCATTTTTTTTAATAACCCTAACATTTTGATTTTAATATGTAGTTCCATAATATTCCAAGCTAAGATGTACTAAAGTAACAAAATCAATGCATTTGCATTGCAGATTTGGCCTTTTAGGCAGCATGTTATATTCACGTAAAACTATGTGAAAATCTGTTTCAAAAAAAAAAAATGTGATAAAATTATCTTATTCTATCTTTTATGGAAAATAGGAAAATTTATTGTATTTTTTGGTTTGTGTATAAAAACCTTAAACGATTGATAAAAAGGAATGGAGGTAGGATAAATTGTATAATTGGTACACGCACACATAAGGAATATATCTTGAGAGAGGTGAAAGGAATAGTTAATATTAGCGGAAACACAGACACTGTCGTGCTTGTATGTTTGTTTTTCTATTACGCTAATGTATTTTTGTTGCGCTAAATTTGATAATTTTAGCAACTAAGGGATAAATCATAATAAATAGTTTAAATATATTCAGATAGTTAATTTGATGCAGATTGGCAATTTAATTTTGAAATTTTAAATTTTAAAGTAACTTAAAAATTAATTTTGAATTACTTTCTATAGAAGAATTAATTTTGAATTACTTTCTATAGAAGAATTAATTTTGATTCTTTCAAAATTAATATCTTGATAATTTGGAGAACATATTAAGAATTTTGTTGTGTGATCGAAAAAAGTTAATTTCAAATTAAAAATTAATAAAAACAACATATGTCGTGTGGTTAATGACAGTAAATTAAGTGATAAGATAAAAACAAATCTTTCAATTATACTGAGATATTTAATTTAATTTTCAAATTTTAATTTTTTAAAATAATTTAAAATTTCATTTTGAATTACTTTCTATAGAAAAATTAATTTTGGTTCTTTTGAAAACTTTGCTGAATAAGAAATTGATGTGATAGACTAGTACACTAGTAGAATATGATAAGAGAAAAAAAAATCAAGAAAAAATATATAATTTATTGGTGGCCGGTTAAATTCAGATAAAAACCTTTTTTTTCAATCTTTATTCCTCACGTATTTTATCGAGGAAATTGAACATAGATTTTCAAATCTAATAAAAAGTCTTGCTAATTAGTTATATAAAAATATTGATTAAACAATCAATGATGTTTTATTATTTAAAATCATATTAAAGATGTATTAATTCAGTAACATAGACTAATAATATTTTTAATAAAAAATTTAATTTTAATTTCTTAATTAAAAACTATCAGCGGTAAAAAAAAAAAAAAAAAGAGAATATGACTAAGTAGCCAAAACGGAAATTTAGAAGGAAAAAAAAACCCGCAAAAAATAGCCAAAAAAAAATATGACTTAGTCGAAAATTTAGAAAACGGAAAAAAAAATTGAATAAAAAACCAAAACTTGAAATTTGGTAATGAGCATATAAAAAAAAGTCAGCCTCTACGGTTCCATGCTGTTGTTCATAGATAATAGCAGAAAAGTAACAAATACACATTTAATTTAATTTAAGAGATAATGGTAGTTACTTTCAAAGGTAAGAGCAAACCACCCTCTAGCAAAGCCACGTACATAGGCCCTGGAGCATTCCATTCTTGTAATGGCAATTCATTGATTCAAAAAATTGGTTCCTCATAAAAACAAAATCAGAAAAAAATTAAAAAAAGTTAAAATTTGGGAAATAAAAAGAAAATATGAAAAAAAAAATAAGAAGAGGGATGGAGATGAAGCGGAATAAATGTGTTTTCAAATTAAAAGTTAAATAACCTTCTTAGAATTTGGAGTTTCAGATTTTGCAAAGACGTAAACTTGGTTAACGGTGTATCACTCATGATAACACTGGAAAAAAGAAAACGCATTTAAGAGATAAGGGTGGTTATTTCATTTTAGAAATAAGATGCATATTCAAATAAAGAAAATTCATGGAGAGTCAGAAGGCCAAAGATGATAAAATTGATGAATCGGAAGAATTCAATAATAAAAAAAGAACACGAAGAGGAAGAAACATTTAAGAAAGCAAATTTGAATTTAAGAAGAAACACTATCAAATAGGTATATTACGAATTGATTTTTAAGAAAGCACGAGAATGATAGTGAAGAAGCAAGAAGAGAATTACTCTTGCCCCTAAGAAGATTTAATATAGTTTTGATGATTTAGCCTCTTGATGAGTGCAAAGTTGTAATGTGTGCTTATGCATGTGTGTGTGGTTGTGAGTCTTGCATGATTTTTTTCTATCCTTGATGGTTTGATGGTGATGGGCTCAAAGTTTAAGACTTAAAGGTTTAATAAAGTGGAAACATATTTTTATAAGTCTAAAATTGAGTTTAAAGAGAAAGAATTGGATAAAATTAAGTTTTAAATTGATAAGAAGAAAGAGCCACAATATTAAAGCTTTAGAACAATTCAATCTTATGTTTAAGAACCATTTAATTGGTTAAGTTAGCTTTGTAATTGATTAAATCCATTTAAATTAGTGTAAACAGTGGAAATATACACTGCTTTAACTAGTTAAATTGATATGTAGTCAGTTACATGTTTTTTGTTTTAACTAGTTATAACATTATGTAATCAGTTATTTATGCTGAAACTAATTACATAATTCTGTAACCAGTTACATAATATAAAGCTGTTTTTGTCTTATGCGAAAATGACTAGTTGCAAAGTTATGTAACTAGTTATTCTAGTAAAGACAAATTCATATAAATGTTGTTTTAACTAGTTACACACGAAAATAACTAGTTAAACTCATTCAAACTTCATTTTTCATATTTCTAATAACAAAATAACTGATTACTAGACAATATAACTAGTTATTCCAATGAACTCTCTATATAAAGTGAACCTTAGTGAATCTTTCAACATCACTTCACATAACTTCAATACAACTTCACTTGTCTAAATTTAAGCGAGAGCTTTTTTAGAGAAAATTCATATCATTCTTCTTCATCACTACAAGTTTTGGATCAAAGTCAAAGAACTCATCATGGATCAACCTTGAGGATAAAGAAAGTATTTTCTTGGGTAAAGTTTGATTGGTTCTTCATTGTTTTCCATCTATCACAAATCAAGGTGATATCTAACATTTTCGTTCTTGAGAGGGTATCTCTCTTATCTTCCTTGTGGTAGGGTTCAAGAAACTTGAGTGTATGGTTTGTTTGATTGTAATTCTTGTGTTTGTGCAGTGTTTATAAACATTTGAATTACTTAGTGATAATACCAATTGGTTTGATTGGAAACTAGATGTAAATCACAGTGGTGGTGATCGAACCAGTATAAATCTTGTTTGCTCTTTTCTTTCCTCTATTCTCTTGCTAGCATATTGACTCTTGATCACTAGCATTTAAAATCATAAGGCTCTTTGCATAGAAAAGTTCAAGATAAATTGATCCAATCCTATTTTATTCGTATAACCAAATCAATAAGATTCAAAGTTTTTGAAAAATCTAGTTATTCATTATTGAAAAGAAATTTGGGATTCTTGAAATTTTTGAAAGATCCAATTCACCCCCCTCTTGCATCCAGCCCTTTTGTTTAACAGATAGTTATATCATTGTGATTTTGCTGTTCATAACTCCACTTTTCCAAGGTTCCTTGACCATTTTTTTCTTGAAAGTGTTATGGGATGTAGAGGAAAAAAGAGATAATTAAGAAACGAAAGAGAGCCCATGTGTGGGTAACTTACGTAAGTCAATAGTGGGAGTGGAGATTAAATTTACAATGAATCAGGGAAACGAACTTACATGGGTAGAAGGATGCCAAAAAAAAAAAGTGAGAAGAAAGATGATTAATTACTAAGTTCATAATATTTTGAAGGGTACAATAGTTTAATAAAAGTGGAAACTAAAAGCAGTTAACAGAAAAATTATTTTCTTTATAGAATAGTACAAATTATGATCATTCATTTTAATTATATGATTAAAATTCGCTCCTTTCATGTTCTCATATCTTACCTGATAAATATGTGCCCATCCTTCTATCTTTATATATATTGATGATATACACTTTAAGTTGTAATCTAGAATTCGCAAATGTCATGCAAAAGGAGCCTTAACAACTTCGTATATATATACTGAAAATTTTATATATATATATATATAGAGAGAGAGAGAGAGAGAGAGAAAGAAATTTGCTAATGTAAACACACTTGTTTTTTAATTGAAGTATGTTAACAAGTTATAAATAAAATGTATCTTAAAATACACCTATAATATAGTTTGTCCCCCCCCCCCCCCCCCCTCTCCCTCTCCCTCACCCACACCACACACACACACACACACACACATATATGTATATATATATATATATATATATATATATTAATATTTAGTTCCATAATATTCCAAGCTGAGATGTACTAAAACAACAAAATCAATGCATTTGCATATCTGATTTGGCCTTTTAGGCAGCTTGTTATATTCACGTAAAACTAAGTGATAATCTACTTCAAAAAGTAAATAAATAAATAAATAAGCACAACTTTTTTTGCGATAAAATTGTCTTATTCTTTTTTTTTTTTTGCACTAATTAGTGTCAATAATGTTTAAATCTATTATTTTATGCAAATTATTCAAGCCCTGCACCATTAGCCCAATCCTAGTCAATGAATTATCTTAATTGAAATGCATGTTTCATGTAAAAAATAGATATTTTTTATTCAAGTGTTTTGTTATCAATGTTTTTAAGATTTTGTTGTTGTTGTTTTCTATTGTAATATAGATGAATTTGAAGTGTATAATTTTGGCTCATTTGGTTGCAGAGAAGCTGCGTTGAAATTTTTAAAATTTTGGTGAAACCCACTTATGCAGACTTCCATTCAAAATTGCAAAAAATAAAACACTCGTGATTACTGACTTGATAAAATATACATAATAAGCGATTATATAGATTTATATAACATTTATAATATTTATAATCAATTATAATATTTATAATATTACTACATGATTGATATATATATATATATATATATATATATATATATAGTATATATATATATATATATATATATATATATATATATATATATATATAGTTTTATATAGAATTATTATAATATTTTGAATTTAATACGATTATCGTTATACACAAAATCAATTATGTGTGTTATATAATTGATTATGTGTATAACATAATCGATTATTAAAATTCAAAAAAAAAAAAACACTTTCACTTTATTTTTTTTAACTAAACAACTTTTATTTTTGCTATATTTCTTATTTATTTCTTCTTTTTACTTATTTCCTACCTACTTTTTTTCTTTCTATTTCTTTTCTCTCTACCAAACACAGTGTTGATGATATACACTTTAAGTTGTAATCTAGAATTCACAAATGTTATGCAAAAGGAGCCTTAAAACCTTGTATACACACTGATATATATATATATATATATTGTGCGCGTGTATATTAATAGAGATCACTACCCAGGCTGAAATGCAAATGAATCACTTTCATACACTGAATGTAATATATAAGAACAGATACTATACTTTTTTTTTTACTTAGCAGATATATTCTATGCATGTAATTTGATGTGGACGACCAAGATGCCCAGGCAGCATTGTAAAATCATTACTACTTTTATCTTGTCCTTTTTTATTAATGGGATGCGGTTATGCGAAGTGAAGAGACTATGCGCCTTTGCTAAAGGTGATTTTGACCATATATACTTGCACTTGCTGAATCATATATGTGACATTCCTTTATCAATTTTGCAGCAACATGTTGTCAAAAAAGAATAGCTGCAAACAAATTTTTATAGAAGGCTGGCTAATTATAAGCATTTTAAAGGGGGGAATAAAAGTTAAAAGGGAGGTTGAGAAATTAAAACAAAAGCGCCTAAGAAGGAAAGATGTTTTCTTTTTTTCTTCTAATGCGGGTCCACTTAATTTAACCTTTTAAAATGATGTGGTGAGTGGGAGTATAAAGGCAAACTGTGTTACTTATATATTGGTTGGAATCGTGCGGGATGAAGCACGTGAATCAACTGGCATAGAATTGTTTTAACTTAATTAATAATTTTGAGTTCAAGTTATAAGTATGAAATTGTGTTAAATATTTTGAAATTTTTTGTTGTTGTTCATAATGATTCTATTTGTTCCGAACAAAATACCTTTTGTCTTTAAAAAAAAAAAAAAGTTCATTGCCACCTCCATTCTTCCCCGCCTTTTGTCTCTTTTTCAAGATTCCCCATAAACACTTGGCATAAGAATATATCGAGTAATTAGTTGAGTATTTACTCACAAAATCAATGTACCTGTAAAAATAATTAATTGAATTGATTTAACATGTAGAATCAGTTGTCAAATTTTATAGAAATTAAGGCTACATGCGTAATATTCTTTAACAGAAATTTTACGTGACAGTTTTGGCATACAACTGTTGAATTTGATCAATACCCCTTCTGAACTCTTCATTTATCCATCACAGTTTGTGTACATTCAATTTCATCGAAATAATAGGTTCTTCTATTTATTGACTCCAGCATTGGAGTTGGCTTCTCAGTTCTCGCATCCGCTCGATATTGAATGGGCGGTGATTAAGATTGAACAAGTTCATGAAACGGACACCGATTCAGATATTCCAGTTTCAATATCTTACGTAACTGTGGACTAGTACATATTACAACGTAGCGTTGGCTTCTCTCATCCACTCGTCTCATGTCTATTATTAGTAAAAAAGAATTTCGTCAATGTCCAATGTTAGAATTTAGAAACATCAGACCATAACGCCACAAATATCTCTTTCTTTCTTTTTTATCACATTACTCATAATATATAACACTATCGCTTTCTACTTTCTTTCATTTTTTTTTTGTCTCTCTTATTTTTATCTCAATCCACCCGATTTGGGGTGAACGAATATCAAGACTCAAAACGCCACTCTGTTGCTACTTCAAAAAAAGAGGCCAATTGGCCCGTCTCAAATTACTGAGGATTACCACCATGGATTGGACCCCATAAAGAGATAACATTATCATGTTTAATGCAGGTGCAACGCACCCTATTGGTATGGAAGATTCAGAAAAGGGTATAGAGCAAGTGCCAAACTACCTAAGTAAAAAGGCAAAAATAAAAATAAAAAAAGGTTGGTTGTGTATTTTTAACACATTATTTTAAATACATTTTTTATTATTAATAAAATATTGTGAAATACTATAAATTTTATTTTTTCCATTTAATAAAGTACACACCATAAATTTATATTGAATAATATTGTACTATTCTTATTTCTGGAAACATTTGACTCTTCTATGATGAAATTATATAGTGTACTACCCTGATCTGGCCGAACAGGCAAAAGATGGCCAATCGATAGAACCAATCAGCCGTCCTGGCTAAACGTCCTGCAAGCGACTGACCAACCTCACCACAGGGCATCCTAAAACAGGAAAGTATGAAACTAATTTAATAAAGGAAATCGGGCGACAAATCCGAGAATGAAGGCGAAGGTACTTCATAATATAGGTAACGAACATTTAACATTAAAAAAGGGGACTGGTGCACACTTTCTAACCCTAATCTTTCTATCTAAAACCCTGCACCCCTTGACAAGACCTCTATATCTGACTTGAGTGTTAGAGTGTCTTTGCAGGTACCCCTACCAATCTGTGTAAGTCGTTTAATACATCGGAAGGAAGGAGCACGGCCATGCGAGGCGAAGCCTAAGGAGGAGCATATTTTCGGCAAGAACAATTGGTGCCCATCGTGGGGTGAGGTAAAACTATCCCTCGACCACTATACAACGAAGATGGTGAGAATCAAGAGCGTAACGGTGGACAGCCATAGCCATGGCGCGGAGCTATCCCGGGACCCCTTGATCCAGGCCCTGCACCAGGAGATGGCGGACATGCGAAGGAAGAATAAGGAGGAAATAGATAGGCTGCGGAAGGAAAATGCCGAAATACGTCAACAATTGGAAAAAGAAAGCCAGCAAGTGCGAACTGTTCATGAACAGATTGGAGAATTGGAGCACCCCACAAACCAGTGATCTCCCGCAGAAACCAGTCAACATACCGGGACGCATTCGAAGGCATTAGCGGAATCGCGACCCAAAACCCTGGCCAAATCACACCTTCAACCAGCGGGAGGGGCAGTTCGAAGGCACCTTTTTGTAAATGGTATCATGGAGACTCTTTTACCCCCGGATTGGAAAATTTTGAACCTAGAACGCTATGATGGAATGACCGATCCCGACAAGCACATCGATGTGTACACCACTCAGGTAAAGTTGTTTACAAACGATGATGCTATTCTATGTTGGGTCTTCCCAACCTCTTTTAAGGGGGCGACATTAAGCTGGTATACTCGGCACTCCATGATCATGGCCCTAAAACTTGAACCCTTCTCCAATAGTCTCTGCAAGAAGCCCCCGTTGGATATGGATGAACTCAGGGCCCGAGCAAGAATGTCAAAGAGAACCATCGACAGCAAAAAGCCACAGTCAGGTCGGGAGAAGAAGAAAAGGGTGGAGCGAAATACCCTCGGTTCCGAAGTACAACTATTATACCCCGCTCATTGATAGTAGAGCCCGTATCATGGAAGAAGCTTGCAGCGCGGAACTGCTATGGTTACCACCTAAAAATCGCTCCCTAGAAAGGGCGGACCGAACCAAACACTGCCGGTATCCTGGAAACTACAGACATTCAACGGAGGAGTGTTGGACACTCTATGATAAGATCAAGGAACTTATTCAGGCCAGGCACTTGCAAAACTGCATCCAGAAGGGTCAGGGAAACCGGGACAAAGGACGAAGGGATAATAGACATCGAGGTCGTAAGGAGGAATGGACGGAGCCCTAGCCCGCAAAGGAAGATTGACGATAAAAGCCTCCCCCCTTGAGAGAGTGGACACCCATTTGAGGGGAGTCATCAATACTATAGCCGGAGGATTCGTAGGGGGAGGGTTCAACTCCTCTGCCAGGAAACGTCACTTGAAAGTGGTACCATTAGTCAGTACGGTGGGAAAGGCCTTGAAGACGCACCTCCCAATAACATTTACAAATGCCGACTTTAGTGGGGTAGATCCTGAACAAGACGACCCGGTCGTCATTACGGTGGAAGTTGTCAACTTCATCGTGTGAAAAAACTGATCGACCAAGGAAGTTCGGCTGATATCCTGTACATGGACACCTTTTGAAAGTTGGAAATCCCGAAGCACTTGATTCAGCCATACCTGGAGCAGCTAGTAGGATTTGCGGGAGAATGAGTAGACACTCACAGGTATATCGACCTACTAACCACGTTTAGAGATAAGATTGCTTCTCGAACCATTTTGGTAATATACTTACTAGTGAATGCGGACACCTCTTACAATATTCTGATAGGCTGGTCGGCCCGCCCTTAACCAACTCGGCACCATAGTATCAACCCTCCACCTAGCAATGAAATTTCCCATGGTAATCGAGCAAATAATATCAGTTAGTGCAGATCAGAAGATGGCTCGGGAATGCTACATGGAGAGCCTAAAGGTAAGAAAATGGCCCAGGCCACAGGGTTGGCCTGTATGCTCGACGAACCCTTGCGTGCCAAATGAATCGGTTAAACTTGACCCTTAGGTTGAGGAGCCAAGAGCAGAACCTAACGAGGACCTGCAAAAGTTTCAGCTGGGCAAGCACCCTAACCGATGTACCTGAGTTGGCCTTAACTTGCCGGAAGAAGTGTTGGCCAAAATCACCGACGTCCTCAACAATAATGTAGACCTGTTTGCATGGGCGACGACCGATATGCCTAGGATTGATCCCAGTTTTCATTACCAAAAACTCGTTGCATGCTCGAAGGTGCGGCCGATTGCTCAACGAAAAAGAAGGATAGGCGAAGAGAGAAGACAGGTGGTGGAAAAGGAGACAGCAAAGTTAGTGGAAGCAGGGTTCGTTTGGGAAGTAGAATACTCGACATGGCTAGCCAATGTGGTATTGGTGAAAAAGGAAAACAGTAAATGGCGAATGTGCACGGATTACACTGACCTCAATAAAGCCTGCCCTAAGGATGCCTACCCGCTACCGAGCATTGACCGGTTGGTCGACGGCGCTTCGGGGTGCAAGCTTCTAAGCTTTTTGGATGCTTATTCGAGGTACAACCAAATACCCATGTTTCCGCCGGACGAAGAAAAAATAGCTTTCATGACGAATGGATTGAACTATTGTTATATGGTAATGCCTTTCGGGCTGAAAAATGCAGGGGCCACCTACCAGCGCCTGATAGATAAGGTTTTTGCAGAGCAAATAGGCTGAAACTTGGAGGTGTATGTGGATGATATGGTGGTGAAATCTGGGGACGTGAATAAGCACACTGAAGATTTGGAAGAAGTATTTGGTTAAGTCAGGCGGTACCACATGAGGCTGAACCAGGAAAAATGCGTGTTTGGGATTCAAGAGGCAAATTCCTAGGCTTCATGCTGACTCACAGGGGGATCTAAGCTAATCCCAATAAGTGCCAGGTCCTTATAAAGATCATAAGTCCCCATAATATCAAGGAAGTGGAAAGGCTGACCGGAAGACTTCGCGTCCCTTTCACGCTTCCTTCCCAAGGCGACCGAGAAAGCATGTCCCTTTTTCAGCGTCCTAGAAAAGCCGAACGTGTTTCACTGGGACGAGCAATGCGAGTTAAGGTTCAGAAAACTCAAGACATTCTTGGCAACCCCCCATCTTAACTCGATCGGTCTTGGGACAAGACTTGTTGATTTACTTAGCAATATCTGATCAGGTCGTCAGCTCGGTCATTGTGCAGGAGGTAGGGGGCCAACAAGTCCCGATATATTATACCAGCCATATGTTGCAAGGGACAGAAATTCGGTATCAGATCATCGAAAAGCTAGCTTTAGCACTGGTAGCAGCCGCTAGAAGACTACGACTGTACTTCTAAAGCCACCAAGTGATAGTAAAAACCAATTACCCCATTCGACAGGTGCAAAGAAAACCAGAACTAGCGGGAAGAATGATAGCCTGGTCGGTCGAATTGTCTAAGGTTGGATTAAAATACAAAGCAAGGGCCCGATCAAGGCACAATGCCTTGTCGACTTCATAGTTGAGTTATCATTGCCAGCAAAACTGACTTCGTCATAGTGGATTCTATCTGTGGATGGGTCATCGAACCAGCAGGGAGGGGGAGCTGGTGTCATCCTGGAGGGACTCGGGGGGTCGTGTTGGAATAGTCTTTAAAGTTTGATTTTTTGGCCTCCAATAATCAAGCAGAGTATGAGGCACTTATTGCAGGACTGAAGTTAGCAGGAGAAATCGGGGCCAGCAAAATTGTTTGCAAAAGTGACTCAAAGTTGGTAACTGGGCAAGTATCAGGTGCATTCCAAATCAAGGACACCCAATTCCTAAAATACTACCACATGGCCATCCAGTTGATAGCTAGATTGGAGGAATTTAAAATAGAGCACATTCCAAAGGACGAAAATGGGAGAGTCGATCTCTTATCCAAACTGGCGATGAGCACAAAGAAAATAGGGTAGCGGCGGATGGTCATACAGGAAACCATGACAAAACCCAACATCAAGGAGATTTTGAGTGTGGATAGAGATGAAGGCGAATGGATGGCCCCTATCCGGAAATATCTCACAACCGGCGAGTTACCGCAGACATAAACGCGGCAAAGAGGATCCGACAGAGGGCCAGCTACTATGTCATTGATGGTGCGAACCTATACAAGAGAGGATTCCATGCCACGCTGCTCAAGTGTTTGGACCCCGACCGAGCCGAATATGTCATGAGAGAAATCCACCAAGGCATCTGTGGCATGCACATTAGATGGCGGGCCATGGCACATTGCATTATCTGGGCTGTTTATTATTGGCCGACCATCCGACTGATTGCTAGAGTACTTAAAAAAGTGCAAAGAATGCCAGGAATTTGATCAATGCACCCCCAGAAGAGTTACAATCGGTTTTATCCCCTTGGCCCTTCGCCACATGGGGCTTAAACATACTCGGACGGTTCCCTGTGGCTAAGGGCCAAGCAAAGTTTCTGTTGGTGGGAGTCAAATACTTCACTAAATGAATAGAAGTTGAGCCCTTAACCCGGATAACGGCTGCAAATGTGCATAAGTTTGTGTGGAGAAACATCATTTGCCGATATGGAATGCCGTATACCATCATTACAGATAATGGACGCTAGTTTATAGATAGGTCACTTGTAGAATTCTATAGAGGGGCTTGGGATCTGACACTGGACCACTTCGGTGGAACTCCCGCAAACTAATGGGCACGCCGAGGCGGCAAACAAGGTAATCTTAGGGGGAATTGAGGAAGCAAGTGAGGAAGGCAAAGGGAAGTTAACCTGAAGAACTGCTTGAGATCCTTTAGGCCTACCATTGTACCCGGGAGACACCTTTCAGATTGGTATACGGAACAGACGCCATGATTCCAGTGGAGTTGGGGGAATTGTCCTTACGCCGCATCGTGTTCGACCCCGAGAGAAATAGCGAAGCACTTAAGGTAGAGTTAGATCTGGTGGAGGAACTAAGGGAGAATGCAAGAATATAGGAAGAAGCGGGAAAGCGGAGGGTTGCTCGCAGGTACAACAAGAAAGTGAAGCCAAAAGACTTCGAACCTAGTGACTTGGTATAGAGAAAAAGGGGGGGAAGCGTGAAAAGAAGTTGGAGAAGGAAAGCTAGTTGCCAAATGGGAAGGGACCGCTGCGAGTAGTTGAGCGACTGGGAAGTGGAGCCTACCGATTAGAGCAACTCACAGGCAAAGAAGTCCTACATACATGGAACGCTTCCCACTTGAAGATGTATTTCAATTGATAAATGTAACGACGATGTACTCTTTTTCCTATCTCGGTTTTTGTCCCAAAATGGGTTTTTGCCTGGGAGGTTTTAACGAGGCACATCAATAATAGAAAGCAATAAAATTATTTCAAATCCATCTTGTTATCACTCCCAATTTGAATAACCAAGCACGAAGACTAACAAGTTTCGACCCACTGAAACCTGACCGAGTTGACCCACCGTACTCGAAGACTTTACAAGTTTCAATCCACTGAAACCAAACCGAGTCGACTCACCGTGCTTGGAGACTTTACAGGTTTCGACTCACAAAAACCTAATCGAGCCGACCCACCGTGCTTGGAGACCTGACAAGTTTCGACCCACAGAAACCTGACCGAACCAAAATTAAAGTTAACACGTAGCAATCCACTAAAATTAAATCGAGCCGGTGCATATAATTAAATTGGAATAGTAGCAACAGAACAACTAAATATGAAAAACAACTTGCATTAAAAAGCTTGGTACAAATTATGCTCTGAATACAGAGATTGAGTACATCTTTTGTTAACAAAAGATCCTACAAATAAAAAACCTAAGGAGAAGAGCCATTGAGGAAGCATTCCAACTTCAGGGATCATAGAGCGCCAAAGCTCATACAACGTTGTCGTTGTCGTTGTCGTTATCGTCAACCTACTCGGCGTCCCCACCTCCTTGCACTTCTTCCTCTCGTGGTTGGAGAGGTTGACCACGTCAACTACCACCCCCTCCTTGAAATCTTTTTCTACATCAAATACCGAGGTGTCGGTGTTGGGGAAGAAGTGTGAAAGCTGTCACAGTGCTTTCTGGAAGCCCCCGATGTGCTCCTCCATTATCGACCCCTTAGCTTCCTCCAGATCGACTTCGAGGCACTTCATTTGTTCAATCGCCCCCAACCGACTCGATTCCGCATCGAAAATCCTGGCTCTAAGGAGTCCCACCTCTGCCTCTAAGGTAGCAGCAGGACTTTTCAGCTCGAACCGCTTGACCTATTAAAGCCTCACTGCAAACCTTGGCATCTTTCAGCTCAACCCCCAAATTCTCGGCTGTCTTCCTCGCCTCGGCGGCCTCTAGAAGCAATGTCTCGTTGGCGCTAGAAGCTTTGGCAAGGCCAATCCACGCCTCTTCAACAGCGGCCTCCAGCCTTCGGATCTCGACTTCCCTCGACTTCAACAATTTGGAAGAAGTTCGGGCGTTCTCCAACTCTACCACCCAAAATTGGGCGATCGCCCAAGAGTGAGCCTGGAAGACAGACAGTGCCTCCAAGCCCGCCTGGGGACCGGCCTCCCTTAGAGCGTGGTAGTTGAGCTCTGATAGGGAGCCAAGGCCTAACACCTTGGCGGGATCAAAATCCCGACCCTAAAGGGAGCCAAGACCTTCAAAGGCAACAAAAAAGGCCTGGTGGACGTCGACGGATGAGGAATCCTCGGCCGGCTCCAAGGTGGGAACAGTCCTTGGGTGCTTGGTAGGAGGGCTACTCGAACGAACCACCACGACTGGAGTCTTTGAAAGCGGAGCAGTTGTTGGCGCGTGGCTGGAGACTTGGGCTGTTGGAGGAGCGTGTAGGACAGGGGAAGCGGAAGCGACGCCCGCTTCGGCCTTTTTGGCCTTCTCTGTGCGCTCGGCATGAAGTTTGGCGAAGTTGAAGTGTCCCATTATCCCTACGAAAGAAGCAAAGAAATGTAAGAAGCGACAGGTTATTATTAGATAGAGACAAAAAGTACTCACGCTTCGTGTCCTTTAATGGCTTCTTGGAGTTAATGAGCCTTAGCACAGCTTGACATAGGAGCAGTCGAGGGAGCCTGTGCAAGTCAGCATATCGTCTTGATCAACTGCTGACATGTCTTGTACTCGCTAGACTGTATGCTTGTCCGGATTCTTCATCCAGTAAAATGGGAACCTCGGACGGCCCCGGCTATCAAAGAAATTGCTCCTTTTTAGCCGTACTTCGCCTAGCTCAGAAAAACACCCCTTTGAAATCCTTGTACAAGGAGGTGAAGGCGGTGAAAAGAGAGATACCGCTAACACCCAACAACGATACCCAACCACCCTTCTTCCTCTCCTTGGCTGCATAGTGATAAAGGAATTTTGGAGCGGTTGGCACCATGTAAATCATGTTGTAGAGGACTCGGAAAGCAGTCATTGTCGCCCAGCCGTTGGGGTGAAGTTGGGTGGGTGCCACATTCAGAGTCGTCAGGACGTCCACTTCAAACCCATTGAAAGGCATTAGGACTCCAAGGTTTCAGAAAAACGTCTCATACGCGTAAGTGAAATCCGTTCGCCCTGTCGCAGTCGAGAGGTAGCACGTGCTCATTCGGACAACACGGCTCCACTATGACTTCGCCCTCATGGTTGAGGGGGGCAAAAAGTGATGGACTTCATCAACTCGACGATGGTAGAGGCCGACTGCAACTTGGAATGGTAAATCCCAACCTCACCAAAGACCCAGTCATACCTAGGGCGGGTAACGAGAAGAAAAACCTCCTCGACCTTTCTCTTTCGTCGTACCACCAATGGCTGCTCTGGTGTCCCCTTGGATGACTGGTTTGTCGCTTGAGTTGCCAATGGACGTTCGACCGTAAGAACATCCGCCTGGACTACATCGCTGATGAGTGTTTGTGGGGTGTGGAGATCGCTGTCAGACCTCTCCAAATAGGAAGAATGCATAGACTGGTCAAACACTAGAGAGCTGCCACCAATAGGCTCGATTTTCAACGAGAGCATGACCCTAGGCTCAGAGTTAGGAGAACCCCTAGATTCATGACTTGAAGCCATTGAGGGAGAAGAAAGCTAGAAGTGAGGGGGCGTACCTGCGAGGTTAGCGGAAAGGAAAGGAAGAGAGATGGCAGTAGCAACCACAGAAGATGCTCCGGCACGACGAAAGTGGGAGGAAAGAGAGGCACAACGAGGAGATAAGTGGCAAACAAGGAAGGAGAAGCACGGGAGATGCGCCACTGCTTCCCTTTTAAATGGTTGGAGGGTGGCACAACGGCCTAAAGGACCAAGATCTTCCTACCATCAGATCTTGAACCATCATCAACGAGCCAATGGCTCAGATGAAACGACGGTCGGGGGTTTTAGGCCATCATTAGCGTGAAGTCTTATCAACAGCCAAGCGTTAAATGCATTCAAAAGCGAGCGCAACAGTTCTTAAGGAAAGAAGTGACCTTTCAAGATCTCGACGCTTTGATCCCTTGGCAATTGATGACTGTAGTTGAATGCAAGTCAAGTGTGGACTGACCAAGGCCCACGTGGACTGAAACCACCTCAGTCGCGAGCTAGCCTTGGAGGACCGCCTGTACAAATCGCGTCCCATGCGGTTGGATAACACACTAGAACTTCTCCACATGTGTCGAAGCTCGGGGGGTTGGTGTACTACCCTAATTTGGTCGAAAAGGAAAAAGATGGCCGATCGATAGAATTGATCAGCCGTCCTGGCTAAACGTCCTGCAAGTGGCCAACCGACCTCACCACGGGGCATCCTAAAACAGGAAAGTATGAAACTAATTTAATAAAGGAAATCGGGCGACAAATTTGGGAATGAAGCAAGATACTCCGTAATATAGGTAACAGACATTTGACATTAAAAAGGGGGACAGGTGTACACTTTCTAACCCTAATCTCTCTATCCAAAACCCTGCACCCCTTGACAAGACCTTCATATCTAACTTGAGTGTCAAAGTGTCTTTGTAGGTACCCCTACCAATTTGCGTAAGGCCGTTTAATATATCGGAAGGAAGGAGCACAACCGTGGGAGGCGAAGCCTAAGTAGGAGCAGATTTTCGACAAGAACATATAGTACTTCATGTAGTAAAATTATGTATTAATCTATATAAATAAATAATTATACACTTTACTATGCTAAATTTAACTGTGATAAAATAAATTGATATCAAACTAATGTCAAATTCAATATGAATATATGATAAGGTACACGGGAGTCAAACACTTCCTCAAGGACTAGAGGAAAGAAAGAACCCATTTGCTCCACTCACGCAGCACCGGTCGCCTTTTTCCTTATCACCTGGATGAATGGCTGATAGATTTAATAAATAATAGGTTAAATTAATGCGAAAGTCCCTATTTTATAGAGTTTTTAATTAAGTCTCAATAGTCAAAAATACTTTAAAAAAATTCTTATAGTTCAAAAAATTTGTAATTAAATCCTTATATGCTAAGGTGTTATAACTCCATTAAGTTATATTTAATTTAATTGCACTTTTAGTCACCCAACTTTTTTCTCATTTACAATCAAGTCTGAGTGTAGGTGGTATGAAAAAATAAAAAAAATATTAATAAAGGTGTTAAAGGTGGGAATTGAACTGCCAACGTTGAAGTTTACTAACAATACTAAAACCACTAATTTGATAACTTTATTTAATATATGAATAAAAATTATATTATATATAACTTAAATGGGAAACTAAAATTGTACATATATTTATTATTACTAAATTAAATAATATTAACATTATGTAAACTAATAATATTAAAATTAATATTAATAAATATAAATTAATAATATATACTTGTTAGCATGAATGGAATTTGAATTCTCATCCTTAGAGTTCACAAATATATATATAAATTAGTATATATTAATAAAATTCTAGAAAAATTTAAATATAATATAAATATATCAAAAGAAGGTTAATTGAAAATATACGATATAAATATACTTTTTTTAGTGAAATATATATAAAGAATTATTTTATCGATAATAATATTTTATTTTAGTCACTAAAACATGTAGAGAAAAAATAAAAAATTAAAACAACACAAATTTATGAAAAAAATTATTTAAAATAGAGTAATTAAATTATAATTAAGATATATGGTATTAAAAAGTATAAGTTATTGTCTGTTTTGTTTTATAATATTATGTTGTTTATTTACTGGTAGTAAATATATGTGTAATTTTGCTCTTTAGTATATATTATTAATTTATATTTATTAATATTGATTTTAATATTATTAGGATTTATTAATTTTAATATTGTTAATATCCTACAAATATATACTAATTTATATTTATTAATATTATTAGTTTATATAATGTTAACATTATTTAACATTATATAAACTAATAATGTTCCTGGATCGACGAGTTGCTACAATGTTCCAACAACAATTTACATTTATGCAAACCTTCTTCTTCCCGCATTTCTTCTGCTTCTCATATCAATTTCTTCTATCTAGGACCCTTTCTTTTTTCAATAACTCTTCCTTTGCAATTTAATTTCAATCTTTCTATGACCCTTTCTTCTACTAATGACCTTTTTTTCTTTCGATAACTCTTTTTTCTTTTGATAACCCTTCCTTTTGTCTATGACTTTTTCCATTGTCTATAACCCTATTTTGATAATATTTATGTAATATAATGTATGTTTTAATTTAGATGTTTTATCAGAATTAATAAAAATTTAACCATAGACCCATGATAAAGGGCCTCCAAAGGGAGTAAATATTTTCTTCCGCAAAATCTAGAATGAGATTATGTTTGTTGACAAAAAAGGTATAAAATTTCATTATCAACAGATATATTAGAAATTATGATAGAAGTGTATTGGTAATATATTCCTTGAATAAAATTTTACTTATAATTAATCTTCAACTAGTACCTTGGAGAACTTGTTAGCATTCCACATAGAAAACCAAAGCTGACGAGCATTAATTTCACATTTTCACCGGTTCAAGTTTGCAACAGTTACCTTACCCCATAACATTAGCCAACATAACAATGTAGTGTAGGCATAAGCTGAGCTTCATTCATTAATATATTTAACTCATGGATCACTGTTAAGTATTTCGGTGACTGTTTGTAACACATTCCACATATAGTAAGTAACAAAAGAGTATAAATATAGTAGCAAAGGTCTTTTCGATACCAATGATATGGTTCTAAAGAAAGTTTCAAAAAAAAAAAAAAAGATATCAAATGGCACGTAGTGTCATCGGAGGCATGTCATTTGTGACGTTTCTCTATATTAGATTTCTCTGGCCCTATCTCTAGTGTGTTGCGGCGGCGGCGGCGGCGGCCATGGCCGGCGGCGAAGAAGCAATAACGGAAGCAATACCGGCGGGAACATGCGTGTCCTCGTAGAGGAACTTATGGAGAATCCTTTGACTCTTGGCGAGCACGTGATCCTGCCACGCTTGCTCTGCCTCGTGGCGAGAACTCTTGAGGAAAACCTCGGTGGCGTCGAGGCGGTGCATGTTCCGTTTCCAAATGCCGTGAAGGCGGTGAATCTTGTGGAGCTGTCGGTTGGAGAGGTTGCAGTTGTTGATTTTGACGGCGGCAATGGCAGCCTCGAGGAGCCGCTGCTTGGTCCTCTCATCGGCTTTGTCGGCTTCGGCTCTGAAGAAATCATGAAATTCAGGAACGCCAACGGCCCTTCGTATCCCTCTCGCGTAGTCCTTTTCCTTTTGGAAGAATTGTCGAACCTCCTCGACTTGGCCGGCGCGGATCATGCGATCTACACGTGCGGAGAGAGAGGAATGGAGCACGGGGAGTGAGACGTCGACCCAGAGGAAGCAGCACTCGTACCTTAACCGAAACTCGGGGTAATGGTTGACCAGCGCGTCGAGGAAGGAGTTGGACCCACCCGCAATGATGGGTAAAGCATCCCTCCCCAAGATGGACCCAATGGCCACAGTCGCGTGGTCGCAAAAGTCGTTGGCACTGAAATTGGTGTTAGGATCCACCGTGCCCAAGAGATGGTGTGGGACCCCGCGACACTCCCGTTCGGTGACCTTGTTTGTGGTGATGTCTAAGCCTTCGTACACTTGTATTTTATCCGAGTTGACTATCTCCGCTGGTGGGAAATGCGTGGCCAGGTCTATGGCTAGCTTTGACTTCCCTGTGCCCGTTGCGCCCATGATTACGACAACCTTTTCCTTGTTGCGGTGGCGGAACAACGACAAGGACTCCATCGTGAGTGCCGGTTGGAAATTACTCGCTAGGGGCTTGCACAACGCTGATACCGAATACATGCTCATTTTCTCCCAACTCAACCTGCCAAGTTGACCAAACATTTTTTATTCGCTCTTGTTATCTTTTGCACTAGCAAAACCAGCTCATATGGGGATTAATTTATTACGCCAAGTCACAAATGGAAAACTGCAAAGAATCTAGCGAGCGGGGGAATGGATTAAAAAAAGAAAAAGAAAAAACATAACAATGAGCTTAATCTGCAAGCAATGCCATGTACATATGAAATGAAGGAAATTAATACAAGAGTTTAATTTCCTTCAATTCAACGCTAGCTGGGACAACGAATGAAATGAACACATAGATTTTGAAGCAGGGGACAAGCATATCTATGTTTTATGTCCGTGTAAATATCAAGCATACTGACAAGGATTAAAATTTTAGAATTCCATGGACCAGCGTATTTATTCGTATGCGCGCGGACAAACCTGGAATTAATTTCAAACACGCGGCGAGCTGTAGAATATTTGTAAAGTAGGCCTGTGACTATGGCTTGCTTGTTATGCTTTCTTTGCACAGATTAATTAATTACAGAAGAGGAGGTGTGACTGTGGAGCGGTTGGGGGAAAGAGCATGTATGACGATTTTTGTTGAATATGAGTTGGTGATATGATAATTGAGGAGGACTCGAGAGAAAGGAAAGGAACTTGAATATTGAAAACAAACTCGCAGCAAATTAATGTTTGCGGGGGAATTGAATTGGAAATGGAGGATTTCTGACCGGAGTTTGTGACTTTATGTATGGCAGATGCAGGTTACGCTGCTATTTATATGAATCAAACTAGCTCATACTGAATGGCCCACTACATGATTTTGATATTTAAAAATTCATTATCGGAAATGTGAAATAATCAGTGTATTTAAAAATAGTAGAAAGAATTTTTATATTATCATTTGATCACAAACCGTTATATATAATAAATTTATAAATTTTTATAATAACTATTTTAAAAATCATATTAACAATGATTTTTTATTAATTGACAATGAATTTTTTTTATACTGACAATGAATAAAAATTAAACTCTTTAAAAAAATTATTATTAACTCATGTATCAAAAAATATTAATATCTTATTTTAGTTTATTTTATTTTATTTATGATTAGGGGTGAGAAAGTTATATTCTCATAAAAATATGGGGAGTTATTTTTTAACCCAATTATAGCTTTTATTTTTATTCTAATTATTTTGAATTTTAAAAACTAGTCTTAAGAAGATAAAAATCTAACCAAACACAATTTGAATTTACTCAAAAATGTTATTCCTGGGCATAGTATTTTAAGGAATGTCATTTCTTAAAAAACAATATTATACCTTAAAACAAACGTCACTTAATTGTTTACAAAAATTTATCCTTAATATAAACAAAGAAATATTAGATAAATTTTATATCTTAATTATTAAATAATATGGACTCACTTTCTATTTACTTAAATTTATTTTAAATTCGTCTAATATAATATTGTGTATTATTAGCATTTTTTTAAAAGAATTATTAACAATATATTCTTTAAAATTGTCTTTCCATCCCATCTTTTGGAAGGAATAAAATGTCATAAAAAAATTTAATTTTAAAAAGTATAACTTTGTTGGAGTTTTCCAAGTCTGGTAATACATTCTTTTATCTACATAATAAAAGTAATCACAAATAAAAATAAAAAATAATTACTATTATTTTAGTTTTTGAAAGAAACAGAAAGTTTTTTAAAAAAATTACAAATACTGATATTATGAAATAAAACAAGTATAATAAATATATTGCTAAAATTAAGTTTGGATAACAAGAAAATAAAAATAGGTTCCCATTTTTTTATTTAATTTTTTTTATTCATCAATAAAAAAATTCCTACAACACTTATTAAAATAACAAAAATAAAATTATATTTACAAAAGAAAGCAATATTTATTATTTCTTTCAAATTATTATATCTATTTAAAGAATATGTTAACTTTTATTCAAGTAAGATAAGGGTCTCCCATTAGAGTTTTATGTCAGGGAATTGCTAGCTTTGCACAACATGTTATTCAAAAAAGAGAGGGATCGGAGAAGACTAATAGAAAAAGAATTGTATGATAAGAGTGTGTGAGAGAGAAATAATATTATATAAAAATTTATTATATGAATAGTATAACTCTTTATTTTATGAGTTTAATGGTCATGCACTGTCAATGTAAAAAGTTTTACACTGTCAACCAATCAGAAATTACCATTGATATAATTTTTAAAGTATTTATTACAAAAGTCAATAGACTTATAATAAATAGTAATTTGTAATTATATAACAATATAAAACTACCTTACATTGTCGGTGCATGACCTGTTTTCTCTTATTTTATTATAAAAACAGGAAAATATAATGAATTAAATATTCAAAAGCTTACATCACGTACCAAAAGTGGTATTGGTAAAAAGATAGAAACTCAAAAAATTAATATTCTAAATAATGTTCTTATTAAAAAGAAGGCTTAATTGCACTTTGATCCAAATTGTGTTTCTTACAAAAATAAATAAATAAAGTTATATGAGTCCAAAGACTCTAAGATCTTTTTTAATTAACATGATATCATATTATAATATTAAAAAATGAAAATCTATTTGTGTATAGCAACTCATTATATATGTTAAAAAATGTCAAATTTTCTCTAAAGTAGTGTGTAATTTCTCTCAAATAAATTAATTTAAAAAAAAAACACTTTAATTTAATGATATATGATAAGACCTTAGGTTCTATTTTGATTATATATCAAACTCTAGATTATAACCTCGACATATATTGAGTCAACCGCATAAATAGCAATACATTAATGTATTGTAAGTTGTAAAATCATAGCACAATAAAAGAATTCATTTGAAAAATGTTCATTAAGTCTCCTTCATCTTATCACTTCAGCAATATGCATAAACAATTGTATTATATGAAATGTATTAGGCTTCGTGCCTTTTTCCAAAATTTTCCTTAAGATCTTTTTTTTCTTTTGTCAGTCTATGGAAATGAGGGTTAATTAGTAATAACTTCCCAAAATGAAGAGAAAAATAAAAGAATGCCATGTATTTATATGTTAAAAATTAGGATTTCGATAAACAATTTAGTTATATTTGTAATATGTTAAGTTACGATTTTTTATTTTTCAGTTGCAATTAAGGCTATTAGTTTGACTATTCCTTCCTCTTCCTTTTTTGGGTACAAGTTAAAATGAATCAAATTTAGGGCATCTGATTTTCTTTAAAAGAAATCTTAAATTTAAATCATACGAATAAAATAAACAGACATTAGAAGAATTTTATTCCTTTTAAATGTCTAATTAGACTAATGGGACTCTTCCTAAAAAAAAAAGATTAAATGGAACTCAATTAAATTTCCGTATGTTGTAAGGGGGAAAAAATAGAACAGATTATCTAATCCACACACAACTGCACGTGCATTACTTATATCTTGGAAGTTGTGACCACGGACGGCCGTACAAAGGTAAATTGCAATGTGTACCATACTATAGTTCCTAACTCCTCGAACTTACCAAAGGACGAAAAGGTGAAAAGGTGACATGGTGAATCTCATTTGTACTCCATCCGCGCCTTTGTAGTGTTTTGAATTGAATTGATGGCCATCTTTCTATTCTGTGTTGAGGAATATATCTTTAGAAGTGACCTACTCATGATTGAATTCATGTACCAGCATAGATCCAATTTGGAAAGTTACCTTGATTAGAGATGCAATGTTGTTGACAGCAAAGTCGAATAAAAAGAAGTCACAATTAAGTTTCCATCTGTCCAATGAAAAAGGGGTTAATTAGATACCATTTAATTATATATTTTTAAATAATATGTAGTGGGGCTCAGCAACAGCAGAGCGCAGCACAATACCGTGGCGAGGGGGTCATTAGATATATCATTTTCGTTTTGCTATTTAAAGTAACGTCCACTTAATAGACATCAAAATTTATTGTCCAATTTCAAATTATAGTTAAGAGTACCAAAGTCATTCTTGGTTTTGCTAAAGTGCACCCACTTATTTTTTAATTGGAATACGTTAACAAGTTACATCATTTGTGTATTTTAGAATAATTTTTAGTTGTAACTTGCTAATATACTCTAACTAAAAAATAAGTTGATGTACATTAGCAAACTCCACAAACATTTGCTAACATATATCTATTTATTTTTTAGTTATAGTACTTTAGCAAGCTACACCATTGGTATATTTTAAGATAATCTTTAGTTATAACTTGCTACCATACTCTAACTAAAAATCAAGTGGGTGCATGTTAGCAAATCCCATATATATATATATATATGGGTCAGGATCTGTTGATACCAGGTGTCAAAGTTAGTCAAATTACACCTTCAATAATTTTTTGTAAAATGCAAATTTAATAAAGTCAACTGTTAAATTTGATGTTCTTATTAATTAAATTAAATATATAAAATTTCACACAATTCTAAAATTATTCAGTAGTTCATCGTATTATTTTATTTTAACGTATAATAAAAAATTAAAATATATGTAAATATTCAATGTTAGATGACATATTTAGAAAAGTTCAAATTATGTGAAATTTGATATACATGATCATGAAGATAATATCATGTAATTCAACGGTTGGATTGGTTAAATTTGCATTCTACAAAAAGTCAATCAAATTACACTTTCAATAACTTTTTGTAGAATGCAAATTTAACCAATCCAGCCGTTGAATTACATGATATTATCTTCATGATCATGAATATCAAATTTCACATAATTTGGACTTTTCTAGATATGTCATCTAATATTGAATATTTACATATATTTTAATTTTTATTATACGTTAAAATAAAATAATACGATGAACTACTGAATAATTTTAGAATTGTGTGAAATTTTGTATACTTAATCTAATTAATAAGAACATCAAATTTAACAGTTGACTTGATTAAATTTGCATTATACAAAAAATTATTGAAAGTATAATTTAACTAACTTTGATATTTGGTGTCAACAGATCCTGACTATATATATATATTTGTGAGTAAAAAGTTTAAGTGAATTGGGCTTCGGAGGCTCACCAAGGCTAGGGCAAGCCTTAAGGCCTAAAGAGCACTTACAGATAAGGGTGTAAATGAACTAAGCTATTTATGAACTATTTGAGTTTGGCTCGTTAAATGCTCGATCAAGCTCGTTTGTTTAATTAAATAAATAAACTCAAGCTTGAGATTGAGTTTGATTATTTAAATAAGCCAATCTCAAGCTTTACTAGCTCGACATTGATAGTTCGTAAATAACTTGTTTATTTAAATTAATGATGAGAAAGTTAATAGCTTTTTTTATTTATATATTTATTATAAAAATATGTAGAACTTTGTTCAAAGTGTTAAAATTAATTTTAAGTTTTTTTATAATAATCAAAAAGTTACAATTTTTTTATTGGATTATGAAAATGTAATAGTCTAGAAGAATGTTTGAATTCCATATGTTGCACTTTTTTTTTTGTGAAAAAAAAAATACCGCACGTCAAGTATATAGTTCTATATGTAGATTATTATCTAGTATTAAAATGTTTATTAAATACTAAATTGATAAAGTTAAATAATTTAAGAAATCTTTTATAAAAATAAAAATAATTGTTATAAATGAGCTAAACAAGTAAAGCTTGAGCTTTATTTTTTTAAACAAGTTAAACTCAAGCTTTCAGTTAAGCTCGTTTAAATAAATAAGTCAAGCTTTAATAACTCTTTTTTTGCAAGCCAAGCCTAAGCTTTTAATGTTTGACTCGACTCAACTCATTTATCCCCTACTTACAGAGATACTAACAGATTGCCCACCAACAAGGTCTTCACATCAACAACGGGAATCGAACCCACTTAATTGTTACAAAATCTTCAGTAAATATGAAAATATAAAAATCTTCAACAGCGGAATAAGTATCAAAATATTTGGCCATGAAGTATGTTACAGTTGTTGCTTACATAAATAAAGATTGAGATTAATAATGATAGTCTTATACTTCACAGTAAAGTGTGAGAGAGAGAAGAGAAAAAATAAATGAGAAATATAATAAATGTTGTGATGAAATAAATAAATAAGTAGAATAGAATAGATATCAAAAGAAAGTGAAAGACAAGTGGTTCGGCACTTGAGCTCTTTAACCAAGGTCTGAGGTTCGATTCCCGGCTTGAATATGGAGTCACGACCGAAAGTACCATTTACCTTCAAAGGGGCCGATCCAGTGGGATGAGAGATTAGTTTGGTGCAAAAAATAAACCCCAGATACCTCCTGGTCTAACAAAAAAAAAGAAAAGTAAGAGACATAAACGCAAATAAATTCCTCCCATTTATGGTTATGCAATGGAGACTTGGAGTCATTGCCGTACAATTGACGCTTCGCCAAGAATTATGTGTAAAATAAGCAAATATTTATTTTAAAATATGATTTATTTATGAGATAATTAAATAATTTTTAAAGATAAATTAATAATAATAGAGCAACAAAAGAGTATATTACTAAAATTAATTTTAAAAAATGCTAACAACACTCTTTTTTAAATACACTCTTTATTATTGATTGAAATTTATTAGAAATCACAGTCTTTTGTAAGTCACATTTCTTATTTAATGACTCTTTCCTCCTAATTTTATAGTTTTTAATAAATTTTAATCAATAATAAAGTATGTATTAGAGAATGTGTAGGTAATACTCCTCTTATTTTTATTATTAATATGAAATTATTCACAAGTTTCCACGTGTTGTTCCCTGGGTTACGTCTCTGCCCGTCCCTATCGAAGCGTGCATCTATTCTGTCCTATGGTAGAAGATGGTTAGGTCAATGAAATGTTTGTTAGGTACTAAGTTTTGGCTCTTCGTAATTAACTTTCATTTTGGGGCACGTTAGACCTCCTCGTTTCTGTATTTAGCTCAATTACTAAAAATAAGGAGAAAAACATTACGACCCTCTTCCCACAAGCTCAAGCTGGAGCAAATTCTGCTACTAGGTTTAACCGATTTAATGTCTTTAAGAGGTAGATTATCCAAGTTAAAACAGAAAGACAGTTATTATTGAGTTCGGCTCCTTTATAATGTTGAGTTCGTTTTCGGTAGTAGTAAAGATGTAAAGAGAAAAGATAAGCATATGAAAATATTAAACACAAATAAGAACGGATCTTACGTGTAAACATTATATTGGAAATGAAAGTTTTACCTCATTCTTAGTTTCTTACCTTGATTGGTTTTGTGGTTGTAATTTCGCAAATAACTACTTTGTAATTTTTCGTGTAAATTTTTTCGTAATAAATAGCAACTCTCAAATGTAAAATATGCTGGGTAACATACATCCATTGTTCAAAACAAAACTAATATAATTAATTCAAAATTTAATTATATAGCATATACCCCTTCGTCCCATAATAAGTGTCATTCTAAGTTTTTTTTTTTATACAGATCAAGAAAAACTAATAAATAAATAAAAGAGAATAGCAATTTTATGAAATTGACTTTATTATTACTCTTCTTTGTTAAAAACGATGCAACACAACAATAACATTCTAAAAAATATTATTAGGGGTATAAATAAATAAAAAGTAATTAATATTACATTGAAAAGTTAAAATGATGCTTATTTTAGGACTTATTTTTTCTTTTAACACAATACTTATTATGGGACAGAATGAGTAATTTTTTAGTCAGGCAACACACATATTCAAGCTACATTTAGCAAAAGCAACTGAAAAGTTAGCTAGAAACTGAAAAACTAACTAGTAGCTGAAAGCTAATAGTTAGAAGCTAAAAGCTAAAAATTATTAAACTAGTTTATTGAATTATAAGTGTTTAATAAAATTATTTACTACAGTAGTTGATAAATATAAAATGTCAAAAATAGATATGTTTATATGATATTTTTATATAAATTTTAATTTTATTTTATTGATAAAATATATTTTAGGGTAATTATAATTTTAGTTTTTTGAATTAACGTTAAATTCTTGTAATTTTTTATTTGTAGATCAATTATTTTAATTTTATTTTTTAGTTTCAATTATTATTGTTTTTTCATATTATGCATTATATTATTAATCTTATATTATATCTTAAAATATTCCCAACCACATTTAAAATAAATAAATTAACACACATTTATGAAAATGTCATTTTTTCATTACGTTGCTTAGTGTAATAATTAAAATATCTTGAAGTATAATGTTAAAATAATATAATAAATAATTTAAATAGTGTAATGGTTAAAATGAACAATATAAAAAGAAAAATAAAAAATAATAATAAAACTCTACCATTAGTATAAAAATGGCTTTTTACATTAGGATTTTAAATCAATTATGTGTGAATCGAGTTAAAAAATAAACATGGTGGCATTTTCATAATTATTTGAAAATCTTTTAAATCGGATTTCTTTTAACCAATTTGAAAAACTATTTTTAAATCGGTTAGTTTTTTTCAACCTATTTAAAAAGTAGTTTTTAAATCGATTCTTTTTCTAATCAATTTAAAAAATCCAAACCCTCTTCTGCTAGTTCGAAGCCACGTTTTAAAAACAATTGTAGATGAAGTGAAAGCTCATTTACGCTCTTCTTTTCTAAATTTTTGCCTCGATGGGTTACTCTCTAATTAACTCTTTCTTAATTTATCGCACAAGGAGAAAACGTAATTGTTGTTTTTTTATCTCAAGGTGACAAAGATAAACTCTATGTTGATAATCGTAGATGAAGTGAACGCTCAGGAGAAGCAACGAACAAAGTTGTACCATAATAGGATATTGTAGGTTTGTATTGGATCTAAAACTCATTTTGAGTTTTTAACTGAGTGTTTGTCTCACTAAGTGGTTTTGTTTTAGTTGAAAGTAGAGATTTCAGAATGCATTGAGGCGAAGAAGAGAGATGGGAAAGTTGAACAACAACCAGATGTCAAATTCACAAGTGGCACTTGCGGAGGTCAAAGAAGCTATCGTGGAGCTAGCGGAGATGAGGCGAATAAGGTTGTTGTTATGTTTGACTTTGGCGGGGGCTTCATGGACATTGTGCGAGATAAGGTGGAGAGGATGTGGCGGTGGCAAGAGTCCTCGTTGTAAAGGTGGTGGACCAGATCTTGTTATAAGATGGTGGAACTCGTGAGAGACTTTTAGGCTTGTGGCGGTAGTGTCCTTTACTTACATCAAAGAAGGGCTTGTCGCAGACCAAATCTCGGGCCAGAACTCGCAAGAGTCCTCGTCATTGAGGTGGTGGACTAGATCTCATTTGAGCTTGTCGCGAACGTTGTGCAAGTTGCGTTGCAGAGGATGTGGCGGTGGTGTTCCTTATCGTCGAAGTGGTGGTGAGGACCTCGTTGTAAGACAGTGGAACTCATGAGAGATGTTTGGGAAACACATACTTTTTAGATCGATTCTATTAATAACCGATCTAAATTATTATTTTTATATCGATTTAAAAATTGATTTAAAAAGTTCCTACATTTTATATCACCTAAATCTATAATGCGCTCGGAATCGATTTAAAATGTCATTTTTCACCGATTTAAAAAGTCTAAAGTGCAAATGTAAAAAAGGTAATAAGAAATTTTAATAAATATTTTAACCATAAAAAAAAAGTAAAAATTGGCTGAAAGTGCTTATCAAACATAGTCTCAATCTCCAATATTTGTACTAAAACTGTTATGCAAAAATTATATATTGACAAAAACAAAAAGTTAGCTATGCTTTAAAAAATAGAAGCTGTTGTTTTCTTTTAATTTGCTTTTAATGTATGATTTCAAGTTGTTTTATTTTGGAAAAATATTTTTTTTTCGTGCAATATATGTCACTAGACAATTACAAGGTCCTTCTTAAAAGCTACAGTGATATATCGATAAAAGCTTGAATTAAGTATCTCATCAGATAATGTTGTGTGGCTAATTCTTCATAAACTGTTCCGATTAATTATTAATTATAGGATATATTTAAAAAATAAGAAAAATTTAACTCCACCAAAAGAGACCAATACAATAACATAAATTCAGCATTAATAATTAGTGAGTTGCTCTCTAGATTTTTAGGATATATAATATTAAATTGTTTTCAGTGACTCACAACTTTTTTTTTTGTTTGAATTTTCTGTTGGGAGTGATGGACGAAAAAGCTTCAATTTTAGGATATGTTTAATTTAAGAAAGTAGGTGAAAGAAAAAAAAGGAGGAGAAAAAAAGGGGGGGGGGGGGAGGAGAATAAAAATGAGTAGAAAATGATATTATTTAAAAAAAAATTCTTTTTTTTTGTTTGGTTATGTAGAAAGTAAAATTGACATAAAAGTATAAAGTTTATATATATATAATAATAATAATTAAAAAAAAGAATAGACAAAAAAGAAGAAGAGTATTTTAGCCTTTTTGTTATTTAAACTAACTTTTCTTCCTTCCTCCTTCTAAATTAGGATGGATCCTAAAAGTGTGAGTCCTACACTTTCTTACTCCAAAAAGTGTGTGTATGCCAATGCTGAATCTGTATTAGAGCTCATTCAATTTAGATTTTGGTCTCGGTTAAATACAAAAATGAAGGGTTTTTCTTTTTCTTTCTTCCAATGGTCAATGAATCCTATGTATTGCTTGAAAGCCCAGCCTCTAGCAAATATGATCTTCGTATAAGGGTTGAGGTGGCCCTTGTACCTCTTATTAAATATATGATTATCTTTGCTGATTAAAAAAAAAAAGGAAGGAAGAGATTATCTAATGTTTTCCGTCCCTGCTTGTTTCGTCTGTCCATTTTTAAGTGTTCCAAACAAATCATTAGAGATTAAAATTTCTTGATAAGTGTTAATTTGTCTTTATTCTCTTAAAAAAAGCACCTACATTATATTACCAAACAAAATTGGGTGGGGAAGTCAGTTGTTTTAAAAAAGAAGCTTTGTGATATTAAAGAATTTCCTTTTTATTGGTGATGAAGAGAAGCTTTGTGATATTAAATGGATTAGTCTGACTTCATTGCATTTTTTTATTAATTTAAAATTAATTATACTAGAGGTGCAATGCAACTTGTTAAAGATACATAGTTGTTTAGTTCAAATTAATGTCTTTATGTTAAACCAAATTATTATCCTTTTGTCAAGGGAGGATGCATTGCTGGATGAGTGGGTCTTGATGAAAGCTCACAGGAAACTCCATACCAAGATAAGGGAGAAAAATAAGAAAATGCATCGCAGACTAAACTTATACACAGTGACGGATTCTTTATGAAAAAATAAAAATAAAAATTAGGGTGCAAAAAGAGAATAAACTTTCATAGACATAATTATAGTGAATTACAAATTACATATAATAAATTAGGTTTAATTATCTTTTTGGTTCCTATATTTTTATAAACTTTATCTTTTAGTCCTTATAGTTAAATATCATCTTCTTTGGTCTTTATAATGTCATTTTAAATCCCTTTTAGTCCCTGTCATCTAAAATTGACTAATGTTGTTTGTGACGTGTCTTCCTTTACCACGTGATGCTAATGTGTTCGTTGAGGTGGATGATGACATGGCTTGTTATAATTTGAGAGGAAAAGGACGCTTCAATTCATCATTTGTTATTCGTTCGTCGATTAAGTGTGTAAAGCAAGAATCATCGAGAAACCTAGCGAGAACGTAGTGACTCTCATTCATTTCAGTCTCGATTGGCGGTGCTTGGTGAAAGTAGGCTACGTTCATCCCTTTTCGTCCCGTTTTGCAGTGGAGGGTACTGGTGTTGCTAAGTTGTTGGTGGGAAAGGTCGTTGCGTCAAAATCGAAAGTAGAAACACTCACGTCAAAAACACCCACATCGATATTGAGAAGCCACGTCAGTTGCACACAAATGATGTTAGTCAATTTAGGGACCAAAAGGGATTAAAAATGGAATGTATAGAGACCAGAAATGATGATTTTTAATTATAGGGACTAAAAGATAAAGGTTATGAAACTATAAAGACCAAAAAGGTGATTAAACCTATAAATTATTAAAGAGGTAGCTTCATATGAGGTATTCACAACGTGAAAAACAAAAAAAAACTAATTAATATTTGTCAACTATACGTCCATGTGAGTACGTGTGATATTTTATTTACTTTCATTATGAAATTTATTTTTACCAAAGCAATTTATTTTATAATATACGTGACAATTTTACTAATTAATTTATACATGTCGCCGTCATTTTGCTGCGTCTTCCTGGTGTACGAGGAGTGGACAACATGAAGAGATTACATTGTGTGTGCATTTAGGGACTATAGAGAAGTCCATGGTTTTGTAGCTGTGTGTATTTAAATCGTATACCAAAGTGGAGTACTTTTTTAGGTGCAACCTTAATCAGAACTTTGGAAAACTGGTGCAGGATAATTGGGCATTTTCAATGACAATGATATGTTTTTTGTTGATGGGGAGAACGATCGATTCGATCTTTCTTCTTCTCTATTAAGTACTGTGGGTAGATGAGGTTCTATTTCTTAACCGGCCTGAATTGCATGCTTGCTTGCAGGGTCGCGTTTGTACCGTGAGGAGGGTGTTGGCTGGGTCTTTCTTACGCATGGATGGCTGAAATTTAATGTTGGTGTGTGAGATTTTGCCTAAAAGTCAGTCACTGACAAATTTATGTAAACTTTGTTTTTCTATTCCTTATATGGTATTTGTATTTTGCTGATATGGTGATATATAGCATCGTCATTACTCGATTGTTTGCAATTTCTGCTTTGACCTTTTGTTCATACATTATATATTATTCTTAATTATAATTACGGCTAGTGTGACTTGCTTGAGTTTATGATATCAAATATGACAATTAGACCACTGCTTGTGGTTGGTCTAAATCAGTTTGACCGATCTTTGATTGACAGCGAATGTAATTAATAATTTTTTATTTGTACATCTTTGAAATTAAAAATTAAGGGTAATTGTATATGTAGTTGCATACTTTTAAATATATAGATATGCCTGCTGATATTGACAAATTGCATGAATCCCTAGCTTTTTCTGCTTAATGGAGCACTTAAGCCTACGGACAGAGTTAAAATTCTATTTAATTATACTCTTGTAATTAAATGATAAAAAATAAAGCGGCAATCGATCACTAAAGATTGTATCTTTTCTTAGTACACTTGTCAGCAATTAATCTCCATTACTTGGCTTAAACAATTAAGAAAAATCAACATCATGTTGTAAAATCACGAGTCTAAAGCACTCAAGTGAATTGGTCATGATACCATGCTAATAATCATTAGGAGGAGAATAATTTACATTATCTAAGGGTACCAACTTGTTGTAAGCTTTATTCTAGAGATTGTGCCAAAGACAGGTGAGAACTGATGAGTCGAGAGTAGAGTGTTTTGCCTTACATAAAACGAATAATCAAAGAATGCAAAAAAGAAAAAAAAAACTTGTGTCATTATATTTGTTTTTTATTTTTTAGAGAACCGTATGGTCCCATTTACTTATAAATATTAATCAAAATAAAATTTAATAAATTTAAATGAAAAATACTTTTATTTATATACTTTTTGTCCACTTAATATTACCCTATATAAAAGAGTTTGTTTTCTCATGGCTATGATTGATGGTAGGGTTTTGTGTGTTGAATCAAAAGTTGCTTTCCTGTATTTCAAATTCAAAATGGTAGTCGCACTAATATAGTGAGAAGCGATAAAAAGCACACTAGGAATTAACATCTCTGAAGGATTCACCAAAAACCCGATTATTGCCGTGAATATTCAAATGCCCATCAATGCCAAAATCTAATCATTAATATCTAAGAATGTGTTTGATAGAGAGGAAAGAAATAGAGAAAAAGGAAGAGAAGAGAAAAGAAATAGGTGAGAAATAGAGTAGAAGTTAATGTGGTTTAGTTAAAGAAAAATAAAGAGAAAGTTAACTTTTTGAAATTATTTTTTATTTTAATTATTATTATTAATATTATTTTATTTTTATTATTAATATTATTTTTATTTTTATTTTAATAATAATAATAATATTATTATTATTATTATTATATAAAGCAATATGTAAATCGATTTCACTTCAAGTGAATTGATTGACAAACATGCAGCTAACAAAGAGCACATGTCGCGAAAGGTTGCACAGTGATTTCCATCTATTTCTTTGCTAAATAATAAAAAAATAATTTAAGGTGGGTCTCACAAATTTTTTTAAAAATTTCTTTACATTTCCACTTTACCAACACCAAACAACCCATAAACTTTATTAGGGTGTGCGAAATATAAATATTACATTAGCAGTCTCAGTTAGATGCTTCCTTTTAAGCTAGTTGATTTACAATTTTGGACGGGTCTCTCTCATCCTTTGCATCATATCTGCTACGCACGTGCGCAAGGAGAGAGACATGTATAATTTCCATGAAAAAAAAAAAAAACCTAATGGACGGTTATTATTTACATAAATTTAGTATGATGTGAATGAATTGAATTTCTCAAAACTGAAATATTGTGATACAGGTTTTTTATACCATGCTAGGATACAGCTTAGCTACCTAATAAAACTAACTGATTACAGCTGGATATACAGATACGACGTTTTACTGCTTGTAACTAACAACACTATCATTTTATTCCTCTGGTGTGAATAAAGTATGTTTTTACAAATAAACACAAATATATCTATCAAGGCAACTTCATTTGAACTAAAAGAAAAAAAAATTGGGGAAAAGGTCCTCTCTATTTCTTTTATTATTAAGCTTTTGAAAAAATAAATAAAATGGAGATAATACACACTTGGTGGAGAGTGACATTTATTTTCTCAAAAACTTAATAATGAAAGCAATGGTGAAAAAAATAGAAAGAATTTTTTCTTAAAAAAAGTGAGTCATGCCAAATATAGTTATAAGCAATTGTGTTTGAAATGATTAAACTTGTAAATAGCATTACGCGATGTCTAGTATTTTACTATTTTCACTAATTCACATCTATCAAATCAAAAAGCATTATAGTCATATACTGATATATACTTCCGAACTTTTGATGTTTAGTTATTCTCTCTCTCTCTCTGTATAATTTATATATATATGCAAGGGGTCTGGGGATCACTATATCCTCGGCGCAAAAGCATTGGTGTTGAAATGCAATCATGGGCAATCATAAAGTCAATAATAGGATTTCATAAATCTGGTTTAAATTTAGTTGATATGATAACCACAAAGTATCAACCCGTGCGAAAACCCATTATAAATATGATATAATAATGAAAGACTTTTAAGAGGGCATCAACACATTAATGTATATATTATTGAAGTGTTGTTTCTTGATATTTCAGCCACTTTCTTTCGAGTTTTGATTCCTAACGACCCCACATAATTGTTCAGTGCATTCGTCCTAGCTAAAGTTCCATTTTAATTAGCAGCTGCCATATGCGTATCTGTTTATTTTCTATATAAAAAACTCGTACATATAGTAATATATATCGAAGTAGAACCTGGTTTAACCCTATAAAATGTCACAGAATGACAGAACTCAGTGAGAACATGATATTTGTGTTTGAAAGCCATTTCCGGGTGCCAGTATGAGCAGATTCCGGAGTCTATTGCCTACTTGTCCGGTTTTGTGCTGCAATTAATGTATACATAATTACATATATATTGCGCTGCTATATAAATAATCTTGCTAGACCATGACCAATAATTTAAACGAATCTTCCGGTGTTCGATGTGTATATTTATATATACTATGTCGTTGTCATCGCCTTGATCATGTGTAAAGGAATAGGGGTTCTATTGAATTGTTAGAATCGCTGAATGGCTTATGCAGATGAAGCTTGACAAAGTGGTGCTGGTGCGGTATCAGCCTCAACATTTTCTTCAACGAATTACGAATAACCATATTTATTTTGAAGCCAAATAGCGGCTTAATTACATGATGTGGTGAGCCTAGTGACGCTTAATTAATGGCATCAATATTGTTCGTTAATATATATGCTCCCTCGTTAATCTACGTTTGATACGTTTTAATGACAATTAAATCTAAACTCAATAGATTCTTATAAAAATTACTTGTAATGAATATGGTATTTACCAACCGAATTAATTTGGGTCAGGGTATAAGTAAATTATCCATAAAAAAATGGTTGGTATGAGGTTCCAATCCTACTCATACCATATAATTTATTTATTGTATTCATAATTAAAATTTGAAAGTTTTTAAATACTAATTTAAAACTTTTTATTTGTAATACTTTATAATCAGGAATTGAATTTGAATAATTTCTTCATTTAAGTTATTTATTTTACTTTTAATCAATAATATTTTTATTAGGTTTTTTATCATCAGTATTAGTATTATAATAACATCCAAATTTTATTAGTTTGTAAAACAAACATATAATGATATACCATATTCAAATTAACTAAAATATGGGTAATATGTCTATAAGGTAAAAAAAAAGAAAAAGGTAATATGTCTAGATAAGAATATATAGTTACTCAACGACAAGATATATTTATTGAAATTGCTACCCACATAAATATAAGAATAAGTATTTTTTTTATTTATAAATGTAGATACAAGAGTGATTATACCCTATTTAAAACTCTACTCTACCCATTACCTTTCCAAACTTAAAATGGTCAAAGTTGTAGCAGATTGTGGTGTCACCGCTGGGTCTTTGGGAGAATTTCAAAATCATTCTAAATCAACTTCTTTTGCCAATGATTGTAACTTTTATTTTGGGCCCAAATTAACTTCCCCTGGCTTCCTTCTTCTTTTTTTTCGTGGGAGGGGGAGGTTTAAGCATTGCAAAATTAATGAATATAAAGAACATATATTTCAAAGTATTTATGAATTATATTTAAAAATAACGGAGTAGGTCTTTTTTATATAACTTCTTTTTTTCGGCAAGGCCGGTCCTGACATTTTATGGGTCTTAGGCGAAATAAAAAATAAAGGCCTTTTATGTATAAGTATTCAAAAATGTAAAAATATATTACATAAAAAAATAGACACATAATTTAATTTAAAATGATATTTTTATCACATTAAACAAATAACATAATTTTAACAAATCTTAAAAAGATGTATAATATTTTTCATTCAATTTACTTCTACTCTATCGTCTATCATTGACAAAATATTATCATCTTAAATTAAATTTTAACATGGATTTTTGCTCTTTATTAATATACTAACTTTTAATTTTATCTAGTACTTTAGCCTATATATTGTACAAGTTAAAGATTTATTTTTATATAATTATAATTATAATTCATAATAAATAAATATTTTTAAAACTTTAAATTATATTATTATTAAAGTTTATAATAAATAAATATTTTTAAATATATAAATTATATTTTATATTTATGATAAATAATTTAAATTGTGATATAATGTTATTTTTAAATTAAAACGAATAGATGATGAAGAAAATCAAAAAAAATAAATGGAGGGTAGTTTGAGATGATTGAGAAATATATTTTTTGATTAATTGTAAAGAATGTGTGTGAAATGCACCTTTCAAGAAAAGGAGAGAAGGGTTGAAAATTTCTAATTGAGAGAGTGAGGGCTATACTATCCAACTTAGGATTTTTAAAATAATGTGTAGGAGTAGATTCCTTTATAATTAGAGTTTTTGTTTGTGTTTTTTATAAAAAAAAAAAAAAAACTTTAAGTCTACGCATTATTATATACCCACTACATGTTTGTCACAATGAGCTAGAAATTCATTTAACATGAACTTATGGATGTAATACATCATAAAAAAAATTAACAATTAAGATAATAGTAGTTTATAATCACATATCACATTTTTATTTAAATATAAAAAAAGAGACATGATAAAGGATAGTAATTTCAATTTATTTATAAAAATAACATAAAATAATATAGAATTTTTTTTATCACACAACTATACAACTTTTTTCTAATTTTTTGGGCCCCTCCCAGCCATAGCCCTAGGCCATTGCACCTCTGGACTAGGCCCAAGCCGGCAGTGTTTTCTGGTGAAATAGATCAATTTTAAACTTAAATAGACGCATATAATTGTGCATAGTGTCATTGTTTTGAGCGACTTAAACAAGTAGCATTTGTATAACAATATGTGATCCAATTGTTTGGACCTTAGTGATGGCAAAGTGTATCCAAATCTTATGGATACTTGTAAAAATATCTATAGATAGGTAAGATAAATGCTCGCTTATTGGGGATGGGTATAGAGGCGAGTATTTAGTTGCAAATTTTATTAGGGATGGATGCAGAAATGGATTCTATAATATCTAACCCGCCTCATACCCGCACCTATTATATATATAATAATTTAATTCAAAAAATATTATATATATATAAGGTGGGGATCAAGTTACTCCAAGAGTAACTCTTGGTAGAATTACTTCACTTAATAACTCTTGATATGTGTTAAAATTCAATGATCCAACCATTGAATATCTTGATATTATATCAATGATCATGCACATCAAATTTTAGGTGAATCGGATATTTGTAGCTAGTTAATATTATAGTGGACATTTACTTATAATTTAGAAAAATATATTATCCGTCAATTTGAATCTATTTAATGAAGTATTAAATAGTTTTCAAACTTTATAAAATTTTCTAGACTTGATCTACTCATTATAATCTTTTAATTCAACGGTTGGATCGTTAAAATTTAATATATACCAAGAGTTATTAAGTGGAGTAACTCTACCAAGAATTACTCTTTGAGTAACTTGATCCCCACCCATATATATATATATATATATATATATATATATTATTGATTATTAATTTAATTACTAAAATATAGTGTTGATTATTGAAGACATGAATTAATTATGTGTTTAATAAATTAATTATTTATCCTTAATAAATTGTCCACGTATGCAAGTAACCTCTATGCAACTAATTGTCTATAATCTACAACTATTCATTATAAGCAATATAATTATAAGATAATTAGTGTTAATGTATCATTTTTTGGTATGCCTTGAGAGTACTAGCGGATGATGTTCAAGTGTTTAATGACTATGTTAAATGATTTAAAATATTACATTTAAGAAGGATTATGTTTCTAATGTTGTTTGGTTATGACTTATGTTTGAATGATTTAAGGTTGTGTTTGGACGATTTAAGGTTATGATTAAATGCTTTTAATATTATGTTTGAATGATTTAAGATTATGTTTAAGTGATATAAGAGAGAATTTTTTATTTAGTTGTATTAATTTTTTTATTAATATTTTTTATTAATTTATTGACTATACACAAATGCGCGTAGTAGGTGTGAATATGGGTATATAAGTACCCAACGAATATAGGAATAAGGATTAAAGTTGTTACTCGCACGGGTATAAGAGATAGGTACAAATATTTTTTTCAAACACAGGTATGGAGACGGATACTATAATACATATACAAACCCTAGTGCTATCCCTATTTGACCTATGTGTTGGGGAATATATTTCATTTCTTTTTATATGTATTTACATAAATATTATTAATTTGAAAAAAAAAATCTCACCGTATACAAATTTAGTATGGTTTAATTCTACATGTTTATATATATAAGCTCTATACTAAAATAAATAAATACTATTTTTTAACTCTATTATAATTAAAAACATTATAATACAACTTTAAAAAAATATCTTCAATCCCATTCCATAACGATCTCATGCCTTAACTTTTGAGCACAAAGTTGGAAATTCCAATGTTATAATAATGTAACTTTAGAGGATATGGTTGCAACTTGTAAAATCAGCCTAACGTTAAGTGAAGTCTAAAACAAACTTTGAAAAAGACTTTTTTATTTAAAATGAAAGAGCTATATGTTGGGTATTTTTGTTAACATATGTAGCATTTTTGCTTTATAAAAACTAATAGTAAATAATTTTTTGTTGATAGGCCTAAAGCTTAAACTTTAGTAGCTTTACTTTTGGGTCAATCCTGTAATTTGCAACAGATTCCATGTCATTATTTAAGACTCATTTGCATTTTAATGGGTTTGATTGACCTAATTCGTACAATAAAGACTCGAGGGGAGTTCTATCAACATTCTCTTTAACACTTTCTTTTTAACATTCTCTATTATTAGCTAAAAGTGATTGAAAATCACAAATTTTAGCGGATGCTAGCACTCCTCTAAAGACTTTACTTTACAGTCAATGTCTATCTCGCATAACCCTTCGATTAAATGGATTGGCTTATGAATCAGAGATAACAAAAGAAAATTTTGAAAAAAAAATTAACTATAAATCAAGAAAATTTATATCTATATTATAAATTAGGATGCATTTTTGGATGTGTATTTTATACACTACTTGTACAATATCACTTTTCACATCTTTTATTTCACCCAAAAAAAAAGTCTATCATCTTTTATTCGTCTCTATATATTGAATTTTAATAATTTTTTAAAAGAAATTGTTAAGAATTACTTTATATCACAATTTAAATTATTCATTATAAATTTAAAATATAATTTGTATATTCAATCCATAGATATTTATTTATTATAATTTTAATTATAATATAATTTATATTTTAAAAAATATTTATTTATTATAAATTTTAGTTATATATATATAAAAAATTATCCTATGTAATACATAAGCTAAAATATTAGTTAATCAAAAATCTAAAAAATTAAATTGTGATTTTTATTTTCTTTTGTGAGTTATTGCTTATTAATAATTGATTAAAGTTAATAATATGGTAAATATATTAATAAAGCACAAATTAAGTAATTAATACAAAATCTCAATAACTAAAATAAGACAGCAAAAAGGAAGGCAAAGATTACATTATCATTTACCAATAACTAACATCAACAAATGTTTCTAACAGATCAATCAAATAGTAAAAGTCCCAACAAAACAATTAACATTCTTAAATTAATTATATAAATACACCAACTGAATATAAATGTCTAATAATATCTTAACTCATGCAAGTATAAATTTCAAATGCATACATAACACTTAATATAAATGATAATAAATGTGCAATAGTCACTCACGCAATTCTCAATTTCCATTAAAAAAATATATAATGATCTACCACTCAATTTACTAACCCACAAACCAAACTTGATAGTTATGTAGATCAAGTAGGTTGAAAAAACTTACCTTTTAAATAAACCACATTTCACATGACATGTGACCTACACGAATCGCAGGATCATGTCTCATGTACCCAACTCTACAAACAAATAATTCACAGTATTACTCACAATTTCATCTAGTTCATTTGACCTATACTTTAAACAATTCTGCATCACAATTACCTATGTATAATTTCCAAAAACTCATACACTTGACAAGCAACTACCCAAATACATTTATTGTGGCTTTTCCTGTTTCTTATTAAAAATAGTTTTCTCTTCCATATCTGTCATATTTGTTATGTACGTTTCACATAATTAATTTACCTTTTGTATAATAAATGTGATATATTATTTTGAAAATGATATAATATTTATACAAATTCTCTGAGCATCTTATTTATTTTATAATATATATCTTTCGAGTTTTTATGTTTTTAATTAGTTATTTGAATAAAAAGGTTTTAAATTTCTTCATTTTTTTTTTCAATTAACGCTCAATTTATTCCATCAACATTGAACACAATAGGATATTTGTAAATTATTATAAAAATCATATTCTACTAATTAAAAAAATTAAGTTTTTTAAAAATAAAAGTTTTAAACATTTGTATTTTATATTTTTAAATATTATTAATAAAAAAATTCTATATATCAATTACTTTTTTTAAGTTTATATTTTTATATTACACTTATATTTATAAATATTTATGTGATGTGTGAGACATTTGTCAATGTTAATTACAAAATATGTATCTAATCATTAAAAAAATAGAAAACTATATATGGGTAACAATATTCAAATAAAGAATTTGGGTCAAACCCAATTATTTCCACCTTGAATATTTGCATTCTATCAACCACAATTGTTTGGTGTACACCAGATAACAATAAGATAAAATATAAATTAAGTTCAAATGACAATTGTTTCATAAAATTACATATAATTTTGTAAAAGTAACTTTTAATTTAATTTTTTACTTTTTTACAAAAAAAATACAATTTTAATTAAATTATACAATATTATTTTTTATTTATGTAGTTAATTTTCTTAAAATTATAAAAAAATTATATAAGATTTTTAAAATTATAATTATTATTCAAATAATTTTATTTAAAAAATATTTGAATAGTAATTATTTAATTTTTAATATTTTAATTAATAATATATTTTAAATTTACATGTCTAAATTATCATGATTATATATAAATTAATATATATTACTATATATTATATTTTGTTATATATATATATATATAAAGAGAGCTTATCTTATCTTGTTATTTCCTGACCCAGCTTTCCCCTTAGGATAAGAAATACACTGATCTAACAAGACAAGATAAAGGATAGGATAGCATTATCATATCTACTAACGCAACAAACAATGGATTACAACAGGATAAGATAGTTATCTTATTCTATTCTATCCTATCATATCATGGCCACCAAATGTACCCTAAAGGAATATCTTAAATAAGAAATGGGTCAAGCACATTGTTTTGGCATGATATGTAGATGTCTAAAGATAAATCCATCACCTTATTCAAAGATGGGTGGACCAACATAGGTGCTAAACAAGTAAGTCGAGTCGAGCACTTGAATTTTAAGTTTGACTTGTGAAAAAATTAAGTTGTTCAAGTTTGACTCATTTATTTAAATGAATCTAACTAAAAGCTTGGACTTGACTTGTTTAAAAAAAGTAAAGTCTAAGCTTGGCTTATTTAGCTCATTTATAACTTAATTATTTTTGTTTTAATGAAAAATTTCTTAAATTATTTTTTAACTTTACTAATTTAGTATTCAATAAACATTTTAATACTATATGATAATATACAAATGGAAATATGTACTTAACATGTGGTACGTAGAATTCAAATATTCCAAATTATTACGTTTCATAACCTAGTAAATAAAAAATTCATAACTTCTTGATTATTACAAAAAAAAAACTTCAAAATTAATTTTAATGCTCTTAACAAAGTTCCACATATTCTTATAATAAATATATGAACAACAAAGGCTAGTAAATTTCCATCATCAATTTAAATAAACGAGCTATTTATGAGCCGTTAATGTTGAGCTTGTAAAGCTTGAGTTTGACTCATTTAAATAATCAAGTTCAGTCACAAGCTTGAGTTAGTTTATTTAATTAAACAAACGAGCTTGTTCGAGTTTTTAACGAGTTGAATTTGAATAGTTTACGAATAGCTCAATTCATTTACACACTTTAGATGGATGGAATGGAGAAGAGTGAGTTTTTTTTTTGTTTGAGAGGAAGATCATTGGATACTGAACTTATTGGTCTCTTTCTGAAAGAGTAGGGATGACGGATGGGTCTGGAAAAATTATCTGTCTAGAATTTATTCGGTCAAAACTGCATATAGATTGTTATTGGACAAGCTACAAACAGTTGGATCGCCTAGATTTAATCGATACAATAATTAATATAAGTAAAAAAATCTGTTTATTTATATATTTATATATAAATACTACATTAATAGCATTAAATATTACATTAATAATTACTCTATGGTCTCAAATTTATGGTTGGCTTGGTCATTTTATGGTTCTGCCTCTCTTTCTTCGATCACTTCTCTTTTAAAAGAAGATTGGTTCAAGGTAAGAGAGGGTAAAGAATGTTTGAAAAATGTTGTGGACTTGCGGCATTCTATAGTTCGGGCACTTGGATAATAAGAAACAGTATAATTTTTTTATATTAATTTCAGCATTTGGGTCAGGTTTATAGTTATCATATTGGTGCTATTGTTCATTAGAATATATTAATGCTTTATGTAATTTGTCATAAAAATTGTATTTTGTATGAGGATTTGAGTCTCTCGTATATTGTTTAATATTAATTCTATTCTACCAAAAAGAAGAATATTTGTTATCTTTCATTTTTATCACAAAATTTCATAAATTATGATATAAAATAAAAATAAAAAATATAATTGTACTAATAAGTTTAGAAATTACAAATAACATTTTTTAAATTTAAAAATTAAGTCAAGGTCATCGCTGTAGCCACTAAGATGGTAATCAGAATGAATTTTATTGTGGAAGATGACCTAAGTATTGTATTGCATATCACCAACCCTAACTTCATCACATGTTATAAAATTGGAAACATACTTATTACTAAGTTGTATTTTCTTTTCGTCAGAATACAACTGAAATACGTGAAGCGCCGGGGTTGTGCACAAAACCTTGACATAATATAATAGGGTAGGTTATTATTATGTCGTCAGTAATTAATTGTTTTCTTTTCATCATTAATTAGCTCTGGGTTACAATCCTTACACGTGGTAGTGGGTAGGTTATTATTTCTACTGAAAAGGTTTCGTAGCTAGTCCAAACTCCTGCTTTAGCACTTGATGTGGTCCTATATGCTTGCTTTATATATAATAATCGAATGAAGCATTTGTCACCTCGGAATATCCTTTTACACATCCTTTCAATCTTTCCAATAAAAAATACAGCAAAGTTTATAATTTTCTTACCTTATAGGCATTGCAAATGTGGTAGGTCTCTCTGTCTGTCTTTGGTGTTTTCTTAAATCGGCTATGACAATAGCGAGGGATTTAATAACATGAATTGGGTGTGCGGACGATAAGCATTGGTGGCACCTTATATAACATACTTTGACCAACTTATAAATAATGTATATACGCATATGCATGATATCATTTTTAAGGAAGCGGCCTAAGTACCTTCCACCACCACCACCAATTGTGTCGACCTTTTGTTTTGATCTTTATTCTCTTATATATTAAGACACTACGACCCATAAAATTAAAGTTCAATGTTAACGTGGACAATCATAATGATAACCGTCTAGGCATTCCTAACTGCGCATCAAATCAACAAATTAGTCGCATTTTGATGTTTGTCTATGTGTATTTCCAGGTTCTGGAAGCTTCTGTTGTTATAAAACCTGTAAGTAGGGTAGGATTAGCTTTAAGCTTCATCATTATGAGTTTGAGAAAGACTTGTCCCCAACTCACTTTCCGCAATTAAATTTCATGGTGAAGAAGTTTGGACAGAGCTTCAACTGGTCACAGCTGCAAATGTGACATATATATTTGAGATTAACATGAAAAAGTAATAACGAAATCACTTGCACTCAATTAACAATGTCTGCAATTGCATTTAGTTGCAACAAGTGTACACCTAGCATTGCTTTCTCTGAATGTTGGATATCCGCCGTTACTTAATTCAATCTTAGACAGATGAAGCTTTAGTACAATTAAAATTTTTTTGGGCTACCATATTGGTGCAAAGTATTTATTAATTTTATTGATGACTAATCTTTTTGCGGAGAACCTAATTGGTCACTTTTAGTGGGTCTTTGTTCCTAATCACATTATTCTATCTATAAGACTTAAATCCGAAACCTTACTTAAGAAATTCAAGTTCAATTTTACTTGGATTAATGACATATCGGTGGTATAATTAAAATTAATTAAGCAATAATAATAATAATTTTTTATTTTTTTCAATAAATTACTAAAACTAAAGTGACTATTTCTTTAAAATAAGCTGAATTAAATATATCTTAAGTCAAATAATTCTCCAGAACCAATGCAGCGGTAATGAGTAGTGTACATAATTTTTTTTTAATATTCAAAACACTCTCAGCACCCTAGCTAGCTAGATTTGCAACAGTTGTCTGTATGGTTAATATGATAATTCATTTTACATTGATTATATGTTAAAAAAATGATTTGTTGATATAATTGATAGCTTAGTTCATAATTATTGTCTATGCATTACTTCCCACCCCTTTGTTTACATAATTATTGTCTACGCATTACTTCCCACACCTTTGTTCTCAAGCTATATTTCCAAGTTTGTTTTTATTTTTAATTGTTTCGATCTATCCTCTTTTTAGCTGAAAAGTTTAATATAATATATATAATATGTGGGTGTATATACGTAGAATTTGGATCATTAATTTAAAAAAAAGTGTTATACTAAGTGTGTGACTGCGAATTGTTTTTAGAAAAATAATCATATTTTCAATAGTTTTCTTAAGAAGTTAATATAAATAAAAAATTATTCCTTATTAATGTGACGACTTGTGCAATGATCAGAGTTGTACTGCATATAATTTAAAAATAGAAAAATAATGAATATTAAAAATATTATACTTTTTCATGATTGAATTTATCAACAGAATATTTTATTTATATATAAAAAGTTGTAGTGTTAACACTATTAATTTTAAAATATATATTAAAAAAATGATGTAATAAATAAAACGTTCATATATGAATTAGAGTACTATATATGACAATAAATTATCATTTTCAATTTTTGAAATTATAATCTATATAAGAAAATAATCATGATATGAATGTGTAGTATGGAAAATTGTAAAAATAATAACATTTTGAACGAACAATGACAAAATAAAAATATAATTTAAAAAGGAATATGATCTGATACACACACACACACATATATATATGTGTGTGTGTGTGTGTGTATGTATATATGTATGTATAATTTTAGAGTATACAATATTGAATTAAATCCGTAATATAAAAGGAAGGTGGCAAAAGTTTATTAAAAAGATGAATATAGATTGCGTGTTTGTAATATTCTTTTTAGAAAGTTATAAAATAAATAATCTATTATCTATTATATATTATAAGAGAATGTTTTATAATATGGAAAGATGTCACGTGGCAACACCACATTTATTCTTTTCTTGCCTAAATTCTATTCTTTTTTGTTTTGTTTTTTTGATTCATATAAATACATTATACATTATTATATTAAACTATAGTAAGTAATTAAGACATTTATAATTAAGCCATTTATAATCTATTATATATTCTACTTAAATTCATCAATTAAAAAATTAAATCTTAAATTAATTTTGATTTTATATAACACGAAAATTAATTTTTTAAATTTTATAATTAAGGTGATTATAATAAGTACATATTCTGATTAAATTAGTCAATTAAATATGTAAAAATATGGGTATATATTTTGATTATACATAAAAATACATAACTACAGTAATTAAGGTGATTACAACGAGTATATATTATAATTAAATCTTATATGAATTTTATTTTTATATAATACAGTAATTGATTTATTAAATTTTATATAATGTTTTTATAATTACAGTAATATAATTTATAATAATGATAATGTTCTTTATAAATACAATAATGTTGTTTATAATTATAGTAATTGATTGATTTAAATTAATTGAGAACACTAACAAATATATATATATATATATATATAGATATGTGTGTGTGTGTGTGTGTGTGTGTATTTTATTCAAATTCAAATTTAAAACAAATTTAAATAAAGAAATTGTGTAAAATTTATCTTAATTTCATAATTAAAGTGATTACAATGAATATATATTCTAATTAAATAATTAAATCTTATATGATTTTTAATTTTATATAATATGATAATTGATTTATTAATTTTTTTTTTATAATTACAATAATATATGATTTATAATAATGGTAATGTTCTTTATAAATACGGTGATGTTCTTTATAATTACAATAATTTTAGTATTGATTGATTTAAATTAGTTGATTAATTCACAACACTTACAAATATATATTCTAATACAAACTCAAATTTATAAATAAAGAAATCATGCAAGATTTATTTTCATTTCATAATACAATATATAATTGGTAATTTAAAAAATATCTATATATACCTATGCGTGGATGACAATCTCGCATTATCCACTTTTTCATCTCTCATTTATGCAAACTCTTCCTTCTTCAGTATACTTCTTTTCCTCCTATCTCTCATTTTTTGATTGATCATAATTTTTCTTCTTTCATTATCTCTTCAAATTGACTCTTTAGAATTTATTATTATTATTAACTTCCTTCCTTCCTCTATGTTTTGATTTGTCTTATATATATATATATATATATATAAATTAGTTTCTTTTGTTGGTAATCCTCATGTTCATGCAATTGTAATTCCTTTCTATATTTTTTTTTATGTTATTTATAATCGAGTTGATCAATGTAGGTTGATAAACATCTGCAAGTATGCGAGACTCTTTTTGTGTATCATAGATAATTTCAAAGGTATTGATAGAAGGACATTTTTAAATCTCTCAAATTTTTCATTACTTTCTAATTGTTATTTATACATTATTAATGTTTGTCTCATCAAATTTCTTACACTTCAAATTTTTCTCATATAAAACTTTTACCTCAACTATTTTTTATTATTATTTATATATTATTAATGTCTATATTTCTTACTTGATATAATGCAGGAATTATATATTGTGATAAAGGTAGTTATCATTCTGACATTCATATAAGAAAAAAAAAACTACGTATTGCTTTATTTTCAATTTTTTCTCCTTAATTGAACAAGTCTCAATTATGTTTCAAGGATCAGTTGAAGACATAAAAGGTAAAGATATCAAACATGAAAAGATAAAATCCTATGCTAAATAATGGGAGACAAGTGTCATGTGTAATGAATTGAACCTCATCTTAATAAAAGTGAATTTAAATATATTATTGATTGTTATGATACAACAGACGTTTAATTATTTGTAATGAATTTTAATAATACAAGCTCATGTTTTTATTTCATTTTTAAAATGTTCTTGATAAGTTCAAAAGATATCAATTTTCTACAAAAAAAAATAAAATTGTTTGTTAATTCAAATTTAAAACATATAATTAACAAATCGTTATAATTAAGACATCAAAATATTGATCCCATAAGAGGATTGATTGCAATACTAATTTTGCTCCTTATTGATTATTTGGACATAAAAAAGAAAAGATAAATCTGATAATAAAAGGATGAAATAAAAAAGGAAAAAAGAATCATGAATTATAATGTTATTGATATTTTTTTTAAATTACTTATTATTTGTTCTTGATACATTACAAGGAAATGAAATTTTAAATAAATATATTATAGAAACATGTTATATGAAATTGTATTAAAATATAAGTAATTACATTTGGTGAATATTTATATTTCATGGAGTCATAAACCATATAAGAGAGGTTATTAATATATAGATCACAATAATTAAATATATTTTATACAAAGATTAAAAAAATGAATTATATAAATCACTTCTTTAAAATATGTAGATCACTTCTTTAAATGAATTGTAATTTTATTGATTTTTTTAAAAAAATACTCAATATTTGTTCTTAATACATTACAAGGGGTGAAATTTTAAATAAGTATATTATAGAAACATGTTTATATTAAAGTGTATTAATATAAAAAGTGATATCCGTAGTCTAGACCAAAAATATTAAAAAAAAAGTGACTATATTTATATCTCATAAAGATAGAAACTACACTAAAAAAGCTTATTAATATATAGATCGCAAGAGTTAAATGTATTTTATACAAGAATTAAAAGTAATACATGAAAACCAATAAATCGAAAGAGTTAAATGCATTTTAGAAATAAATACTTACATCATATAAACAAACTATATAAAAATACATTAATATTTAAGTCACAACAGTAAATATGAATAGAAAATAAATTATAGTTAAAATATACCACACAAAAATGAAGAGTTTACATGAAATTAAATTAATATCTACAAAAAATTATTAATATTTAAATTATAGGGTTAAAAGTACAACAAAATATTAAATATTTTACATAAAAGTACATATATTTATTCTCTTATATGAAGAAATGTTTTACCTTCTCAATTAATGTCACATGTCAACTCTTGCTTAATTCTTTTTTCGCCTAATGTAACCATTAATTTCATTTTTATAATTTTTAATTTTACATGAATTGTAGAATTACACTTAATTAAACCTATTGCAAATTTGTTAATGTTATTTCCACTTATTTATTATTAATCAATAATATTTTTTAAAAATTTAATTGATAACAACATATCTTATTACAAATAATTGATAACAAAATATTTTATATAAAAAATATATTTAATGAGACTCGAGATAATTTCTTAGTGCATTTCCCCTTATTTATCACTAACTTGGAATGAGGTTTATAAATTGCAATATTATTTGAATATTTAAGTGAGTATATTTTTTTAAAATAATATATTAAGTTGCAGCCTTTTTCATATCATTCTATAGAAACATTGTTCAATAAGTGTTTGAATTATGCTTTTTAATAAGTAAATAATGATATTCAATTTTGCTAACAATGTTTTTTAATAATCATTTGAAAATTTTCAATTTATATAAAATGCTTGAATTGTTTTATTATAAACAATCTATTAACATAAATTGTTTGGATTATTTAAATTTCAATCAATTATTATAGACTAATTTTAACCTGAATATATCTAAGTTCCAATGCAAATCTATTATTGTAAGAGTTTAATGGTCATGCACTGACAGTGTAAAATAGTTTTATACTATCATCCAATCACAAACCACCATTTATTGTATGTTTGTTGACTTTTATAATAAATATTTTAAAAGTCATATTGATGGTAAGTTTTGATTGGATGACAGTGTAAAACTTTTTACACTGACAGTGCATGATCATTAAACTCTTATTATAATCAATCAATATAAATTATTTAAATTTTAATAAATACAATATTCCTTTTTAATTAGTATAAATTTCTTTTAAATTATAATTAATTTAATGATTGTTCATTCAAAAAGTTAAGATATACATTGATTGATCTAGAAATAATTGGAAGTTATGTAAATATATTGATTGATTTGAATGCAATAAAGTTTAGAATAAATTGATTATCATTGGTTTTAGTAATTATTGTTGATATATGATTAATTTTTAACCAATTATTTTTAATATATGTATATATAATTAGTTTTATTGATATTTGAAAATAATAAAATTATAACATGGATTTTTTCTATTAATCTGTATTGATATGGTATTTAGTTAACTAATGTGTTACAGCATGACATAGTCCATAGTGGTAAAACCTTGCTTTTATATAGATAACTTTTTTACACACTCACATTAGAATAATTCTTTCATTTTGATTAACATGTCTTCCAAATTCTAATGTCATTGGAGACATAAACAATTTTTCTATTATTTAGGAATCTCTCTATTGTTATTAGCTTAAACAAAAAAAAAAAGAAGCAATTTTGAATTGTATTATATAAGTTCAAATATCCACAAATCTATTGTTTTAATTAATGTTAATGACTTCTTTCCTTTATGATGAAAAATGTTTTTTAAAGACAAATTAATAATTTCATAATATATTTTAAAATATTTTTGTTTATTAATATTTATTTTTAAAATTATGTGTATATAAGTTATGTACAAAGGTATATAAAGATAATATTTGAATTTGACTCAAATAAGGATAAATAAGTATAAAATAAGTAATGGTATGAGAATGAATAGTCCAAGTACATGAAATTTGAATCTTATTCAAATTTTTGTTAGTCCAATATAAGAGTTTACTCAAAGAAGTGCAAGGAAGTATTTAGTAGGTTGATTCAAACAACTTGGCTCAAACATTAAGGGAATTGCATAACAATTAAGTTTATTTTTTATTTTGAATTTTAGATTTGAACTTTAAATTAAGCAACAAAATTAGTTCAATTTTGATTAATAATATCTTATCAAATTTGTTTAGATTCGTTCAAATTTGATTAGATAATATCTTATTAAACTTGTTTATATTGGTTCAAATTTAATTAGATAAGATCTTATTAGATTTGATTAGATTAACTCAAGTTTGTTTAAATATATCTTATTAAAATAGATTAGATTTGTTAAGATTTTATTTCTTGATTTATTTCAAATTTGATTTAGTCTTTAATTCAAATATGAACATATGATTTCGACAAATTGTAGTTCCTTCATGATGAATCAATAGTTAAGTTGGTGCATTATTGATAATAAAAACTCTTGACAGAGTTTGTATCAAGTAATCTCTCGATTGTTTATGAAAAAATCAATGGTTGATATTCCAACACATTCATGCTTTGTTTTGCGTATACACATTTATATAAATTAGAATAATATAATATATTTAAAAATATGACACATTTATATAAATTAGAATAATATAATATATTTAAAAATATGAATTGTTTAAATACATATCAATTTCTATAGTTATTTATTTATATTTTTGCATATAAACTCATATATATATATATGTGTGTGTGTGTGTGTGTGTATGTATATAGGTATGTATGTATGTATACATATATATATATATATATATATATATATATATATATATATATACATGTATATTTGTATACATGTATGTATATATTTGTATATTCATATATATATATATATATATTTGTGTATACATATGTACATACATGTGTATATATATATATTTGTATACACATATATACAAATATACATGTACATATATGTATACATATATATACATGCATATATACGTATATATATGTACCTACTTATATTTATTTTCCTAAAATGAAAAATTAATAGAAAAATACATTAAAATTCATAATAATATAAAAAATTATAAATTCTAAACTTAATACTCATGCATGACATGGGTTGTTACACTAGTTATTTTTCTAAACTAAACATGCACTAACATTTTGTTTTGTTGAGATGAAAAGGAAAGGAGTGAAAAAGAGCTAAAAGAAAACTTCTTAAGTTTGTTTCTTTCCTTTGATGGGGTCTACCACAAATTTGGTTCCACCCAAACTTAAGAAAAAGGGGTGGAAAAAGACTTTTTTATTATAAAAAGACTAAAATGACATTACTTTATTATTTATTTTTTTAGCATACTTATGTCACTTCAGGTGCAATTTGTTTTACACATTTAATTTTTTTTTCCTTTTGTTTTTTCCTATAAAATAACTCAAAAAATCAACTCACTTTTTTTTTTGTTTTTTTTTTGTCCTTTCTTTTTTTTCACTTTCTTCTTTACACCAAACAAATCATAAAATCAAAGTGTTATTCATGATGAATAGAAAAATATTTAAGCATGTGCCCTTATGTACTGTTACCGGCCTATTACTTGAATGTTGAATTCAACTGTAATGAGGTAGGTTAAAGGGAAGTGGTAGGGAACAAATTTGAGTGCGAGAATGTTTGACTTCCTTTTTTCGGGATATGAATTTTCATAATGCAGGTTTGAGACGTTAGGCATTCACTTGTGGGTGCATGATGGGATGGGTAGAGCAAAAAGGTAAAACATTGGTAGACATTGCTTTCATAAGCATTGAAATAAAGTAAATTGCAGGTCTTAATCATATTTCCTTCATTTTAAAATAGCCATACATATATGGCAAGACTGATCTTAGCTTTCTTGAAGTCAAGAATTATATTTGCCTTTTTGGTCTGTTTTTCAACACCCTCAGATATCAAAATTCAAAAATAGGCTTAGCGGCTTCGACGTGGCTGTGTAAGACGTTGGGTCTGTTTCCCTCGTTCCCTCTAATCACAAGTTGCTAGTTAGCACTTAGCAGGGTGTAACTATTTTTTCCATCAAACAAAACTTCTTCCCGGTTACGAGGGGACAGTGTTGTTGCTTGTTTGGCTCTTCTAATGCAGTTTCTGTAGTATCGTTCCAAAGCCGGCCAAAGTCGTTAGAAAGCAAAGTTGATTAAGATTGTGTTTGTTTCACTTATTTTTCATTTTTTAATGTACTTCTAATGTTAATTTATATATGTCTCTATACTTATTAATAGATATTCAAACATACACTAAGACATTTCTTGTTTGAATACCTAATGAATAGAAGTGTTCATAAATTGATTCAATCTAATAAAAACTGATCTAAAAAATTAAAAACCAAATAAACCGAAAATCGAATAAACCAAAAATTGTAAAAACTGAATTTTTTTATTGGATTGGATTGGATTTTGAATTTGATTTTGAAAACCAATTCAATTCAATCCAAACTGAACTTATACAAACGTGTATATTTTTATTTATAAATTTTTGATATCACTCATATTTATTATGTAACTTATACTTATTTGTGAAAAATATATTTAATTAAAGATAGTTTTTAGATATATAAAAGTAATTATCAAATTGTGTAAATTTATTTTTAATAGTTTATATTTAAAGAGTTATACTACTATTAGCTATATAATGACTTTATAGATGAAATATTTGATATTTAAAATTATTTTTATTATGTTTATTATATATCTTACTAGTTATTTAATACTTTATCCAAAAAAATAAAAATAAAACAAAAACTGAAAACCAATTCGATCCAAATAGTTTTAGATTGGATTGGATTAGATCAAATTTAAATCTTAAACCAAACAGATTGGATAATCAATTAAGAAAACTGAAGTGATTGGATTGGATGGTTTTTCTTTTAAAATTGATCCAATCTAATCTGCGAACACCCCTACTAATGAGGGATAAGAGGAGAGAGCAAAATGAAAGTGATCATTAATGATATCTTCAATTAAGTAAATATTACATAAATAAAGTTAATTTTAACACTTGATTTTTTTTTTGTTTGTAATTTATTGTTATAGTAAAGTTAAGAAATATTAATTCTCCGCAAAAATTCATTGCGACATAAGGTATACTACTGACCCCTTGTATTGTTGAGATTGTTGATTAATTAGTATGAGTTGTTTTTATTCATTTTTTGGGTGAATTTACGGAGTTGTTTTAATTTAACCATTGACTTCGAATTTGAATCTTGAGTATGTCTAACTTAACTAATGATATCGAGTTTTAATCTTGTGTATGTAGCTGTGATAAATACTTGGAGGGAGAATTTTACCTCCTATAATGATCTTACTTGATTTAAGTGGAATTGTCTCTCCTGAATGATACCTATGATCTCTACAAAAAAAAAAAAAAAACCCTTGTTTGTTTGAGGAAGAATAGAGTGAAAGAAAATAGAAAGGGAGGAGATAAGATTGAAATACCAAATTTCTATCATTTGTTTGAGAGGGGAAATTGGGAAGGAAGTTATTTCTACAAAACCCACTAGAAAACATTTTCTTCCCAAATTAGAATGAAATAAGAGAGTAATGATCTCTCTCTCTCTTTTCATTTTTTTGGTTTATTTTTTAATCTTTTTATAATATATATTTGTTTTTAAAATAATAAATAATTTTATGTTAAGAAAAAATATTATATTTAAAAAATTATTTTTTAATTATTATAAAAATATTTTTTATATAATTCATTTATTTCTTTTGACTCTCTTTTACTCATCTAAATAAATGGAGAGAAATTGTTCCACTTCTTTTTATTTCTATTTGTCCAAACAATACATTTTTTTCATTTTATTTCTCTATTTTTTTCCTTCTTATTTCTTTTCTCTTTATTTTACTCTTAATCCAGACAAAATAAAAGAGATTGTGTGATTTGAACTAAAACCAATAATCGATTATTTATGGTTTGTTTGTATTGTTCGAAGTTATAAATTATAGGTTTGATTATACTTTTTGCTTCTAAAGTTTCATAATCTCGTAAATTTTGCTTCAAAGAATTTTTTGGTAAATTTTACCCCCAATTTAAAAAAAATCGCAATTTATCTTGTAACTGATTTAAAGGAAAGATGACTATAAAATTGTCTTAATTGTAACAGTTTAAAAGAAAAATCACCACAAAATTGTCTTAATTGTGACAATTTTTCTACATAGGGTCAAAATTCACAAAATTTTATAAATTGCGGGCAAGCTTAGCAAAAAAAAAAAAAATTAAAAACAAAATTCACGTGATCAACTAAGCGTAAATTATAATATTATTTTTTACGGAGGAATGTCGAAGCCTTCTTGATCTCGCTGGAGGGCATTCTCTGTTTAGGACTACGTTCTTCAGCAGCGATATAAGCCCAAGCCATAATTCTCCTAATCATTATTTTTTTTTTTGAAGAAACTCCTAACCATTAATTAGATAATGGTACAGGAGTAAAAATTGGGGCATGAAAGAATTAAAAGGGTAAATATATTTTAAGTTTTATAAATAAAGTAATATTTGTTTTTAGTTCTTCAAGAATAAATTGTCTATTTATATCTCTTTTATATAAATGTGTCATATATAATTCTTATTTTGATAAATAAAAGATCAAAATAAGACAATTTTTTATGAAGTATAAGAATCATATATAATACATTTTCATAAATAATAGACAAAAAAAATAATTTATTTTTGAGGAACTAAAAACAAACACTATCATATTTAAAGAGACTAAAAATAAAAATTATCTTATTTGAAGATACTAAAATGTAACTAAAATTAGAGTTTCATATTTTCAATGTAACAGCCCAGCCCACGTCCTTGAGGCTGGTTGGTTCTTGAGAGAAATTTGTCCATACCAAGTGCCAGCCCAATAGAGCCCATGCCCATTTAATGCTCGGGCCTTTTTTTATCATTAAAACTTATTTGGAAAAATGTTAGTAATACTTTTTCAAATATTTTTAAATGCTTTCTTTATTATTAACTAAAATTTATTAAGAATCATAAATTTTAATAGATTTTGCTTATAAATTAAGAGAAAAATTTATTAAATAAAGGGTAGAACCTGATAAAAATAGTGTTAGAAAGAGCATGTGTATCATTTATTTTTTAAGAAGCCAGTTCACCCACCGTGGAAGAGTAACCAAACCAGCAGCATATTCCGCAGGATTTAGTTAGACGCGCGTGAGAACCACGCGGTCACGAGGCAGTGACGGTTCTGATCCATCGCGCTGCAGCGGTAACCGGTAACCTGCTTTGTGATGTGGAAGGATCTTCTTCCGTGTTCGTTCTCGAATCGCGAGCCCTACACTGCGTGCACCATCACATCACCATGGCTATAATCTAGACAGAACCGCTCACAAGGCAATGAATCCTTCTCTCACTTCTTCCTCAAACTTATCGTCTTCGTCTTCTTCTTCTACTTCCTGGTTCTCCGGAATCGTTAGAAGCGGTCGTTCCAGCAGTTTGAAAATGTCCAGTAACTCCGCCGTCGTCGCCTCCGCCGACGCCGCCGGCCCCGTCGTCCGCAAAAATCAGTTCCGAGGGGTTCTTTTCAAGTACGGTCCAAATCCTATTCAGGTCCGTTACCTTGTTGCTTTATTTATATATAAATCTGATTCAATTGTGGATGATTCTGATTTCGAACTCATCTTCTATTCAGTAGTAGTAATATTCGCACCTACTTTTCTACATTGTCGTCGACCTTCGAAAATCGAGATCTCTGATTTTTCAAACGAAAAAAATAAGGATCATTCAGTGAGTGTGCTGCGTAAGCGTTAATGTCATCATGCTTTTTCTCTATTGTGCTGTTTCTTTCGTGAATCTCGTGCCTGTTTTGCCACAACTCAGTTTCTGTCGTTGTCTCTTTTTTTTTTTTTTCAATTTTTTTTTGCCTTTTTTTAAGCTTTCTGATTTTGGTGGAGTGCCTTGTGATAGATTTTTTTATTTGCAGGTTGCATTTAAGACTGGTGATTTCAAGAGGCAAGTCATTTTTATTGGTGGATTGACCGATGGTTTTCTCGCTACTTCGTACGTTTGATACTGCAGAATTTCTTCCAAGCAATATGCCTTTCATCATCTGGATGAGAATGAGTTTAGAAATTCTAACTATTTGATTGATAATTTCTTTAATTAAATATAATATAAAATAAAAAAAATTGACTATATGCCATAGATGTGAACAGAAGCAACAGTGACTACATGGTTATAAAAAAATACTATCCTCCCAAATATTAGAAGAAATACAAAATTAGCTAAACTAATACATTCAGTGCATGAGCTTTTGAGTAGAGTTGTTCAGAAAAAGATTCTTATCTATGTTGGTCTATATGATTGTGGCCTGCTTCCCGGCCCTCCAATGATTCAAATTGTTTCATTTGATTGGTCTTTCATTCTCAACTTCAATTTGATTTTTTTTGGAAGCAGAATAGTATCTGGTTTTCTCATATAGAATGTCTTCAAAACCAAATTCCTCTCTTCCTGGGGTTGAAAGATAATATCTAGTGTATTTATAAGAGTTTAGTGATTGCTTTGGCTTTCTTTGCTTAAAACCCTGTCTAGGGTTTCTAATATTTGATGACTGACATGATTGAGTTAAGAGTGCGTTTGGACAATAAGATCCTATAAAATGAGAGCTTATTCATAAGTTTGGCTGTGAAACTTACTCTAATAAGCTAAAAAGTGCTTATAGGAAGGTCATAAGCCACTTTCATAAGCTCAAATATGCTCTTCCAGCTGCCCCCTAAATATAAGAGATAAAATGGTTGAATAAAATAATATGCTGTTTTTAAGGCATGCAAATGAAGTGCTTGCAAAACATCTTATTTATTACTACGCTTTTGCCATTTCTTAATTAGTTTCCTCTCAATAGAGTAACGTCAGTAATAGCAATTTGCTAATAGCTACCCATAGGTTAATTACTCTATATTTCTATTTCGCTCTACCTATTTTAATGAAGTTTTATAAAATAAAAAATTAAGTAATTTGTATGCAATTGTTTCTTTTGTAAATCTAGTTTGTGTGACATTACAACAACAAAGCCTTATCCCATTAGGTGAGGTTAGTTATATGCATTACACGGCCATTGGGTTCAATTAAAGACCAAATCCTTAGATTGTGTGACATTCTATAAAAAAATCAATTGAGTGTAATCTTTTTATATCATTACAAATAGTAAAAAGTACTTTCAATCATAAAAGTAAAAAAGAATTAAGTATTTTTTCTATAATTATAAATCAATGTCTTTGAAGAACAAAGTGCTACACTTTAAATAAATATAGTTCTTTGTAAATTTCCAAATTTAGTATTTTAACTTTTGTAGGGACAACTTAATCTTAACAACTAAGTCCTATTCCACTAGGTGGTGACAACTTATTTTTAAATTGATGTATGATTTTCATTTTTATTTGAAGATAAGTTTGCTAGAAGTTGGTATTGTTATAAGTTTATTTAATAATAGAAAATCTATACTGGTCCCTATTTTTTAAGCTCCACCGCTAGATGCAAACCTTAGAATAGTTTCTATCTGACATCCGTTTTCTTCCTCTTCTTGTAGATACTTGGAACCTCTGGCAATTGCTCTGGACCGTGAGAATTGGTCATTAGTTCAATTTCTAATGTCATCTTCATATAGTGGATATGGCACCTCCAGCTTGCAACAAGTAATCAATTAAATTTTAATTCCCAGTGACGCTGTTGCTGTTGCAGGTTGCTGTGAAGTGTTATAACACATTCTATTGAACAGATATATGCTTATTAATTTTACATAATGAGCTCAAAATTCTGGATTTTCTTTTATATAACTTGAAAAAATAAAAAGTAAGCCACCGTATAATGCCACTAACACACAAGAGAAGAAATTATTTTAATTTAGCAGTGAAAAGCCTTTTCGTTTGATATAGTGAGCTTAGTGTTTGCAAAAGCATCTCCTTACAGTGAGCAATATAAATCGAATGTTGGTCTTGGTGCTTAGTGCTTACCTTAGGCTTCTTGTGGTAGAGACCTCTGTTTTTTGTTTAGTAAACCAAAAGAATAAAAGACAACATCATGGACTTATTCATTAGATATTTAGAAGAAATTTATTCTACTGTTAAATTAGTGTGACCTTTGCAATTACCTCAACCAACTAAGTCTTCAGAATCTAGTTATTTTGTTAAATATGGCAAACTAAGCATCTTAATTCTTAAGAGTACGGGACCATTAAATTAGTGACTACAACCTCAAGCAACATATATTTGAAATATATATGCTACCTCAATATTTTGGCCATTCTCAAGATTTAATGTGTTAAAACAATATTATATGTTCATTTTTATGTTTCACTGAAAGGTGCAATGTTAATATTTCTATCTGATTGACAAGGATGGTTATCTTGATTCTTAAGTTTGCAATTGCTTGTTGAATTCACGTTGAAGGATGCTAAGGAGCTGGACCAGCTGATTAATTATTTCATTAACAAAGAAGACTCTGAAGGCGTGGCATTACTTGGGCATAGTACTGGCTGTCAGGTTATATGTTATTTCATTTAAGTCCTGAGCCATACTTTACTTTCACTTCTCTTCTTGATACTGTCGTTGTGAAAGTTAAATAAGATTTTCTTCTTTTTGGACATTTTATCTAGGATATTGTGCATTACATGCGCACAAATTATGCTTGCTCCCGAGCTGTTCGTGCTGCCATCTTTCAGGTACACATTGATAGTGGATCAGTTATGAACTTCCTTCTAAAAATTTCTTTCATCTGCATGTCTTCTGTAAAATGGTAGCCCTAATTTAATGCATTGTAATTATGCCACTTAGATGAACAGCCTTTTACAATTAGGGGTCTTATTCTTCTAATAGTCCCGTTTTCACATAAGACTGGCCCAATTCACCTGATTTCAGTTGCTATCTTAACATGCATAAGGCCATAAGGTTATTTTAAAATGGGTTTGAGTCATCTGACAGTATTTTGAGCCTACAATCTGGCTGGATGACATTGTCTTCCCTTTGAAGTAACTTTCCTTTTTTGCCTAAAATCTTTAGAATATTTGTAAAGACAAATCACATATTTTTAAAAATGAATTTATATTTGTTAAATTGTTTTCATCCTAACAGAATTCTTCCACAGCCACCTGAAATCCTGTTTGCATAAAGTAACAACTAACAAATGCAAGTGGATTGTTGTGAAGCATACTCATTTGTTTAAGTTTTAACATGGTATGACAGACATAATATAGCTCAAACCTGAAACATAAAAAGGAAACTACATCAATATGTTAAAGTATATAGTTAGTTATATGAATGTGAATATAAGTGGCTGCTTTAGTGATAATAAAATCTATATTAAATTAGTATTAAGAAACCTATATAAACAGTCACAAACACTTTTATGTTTATTTCCCTTCAGTTAAATGTTGTTGCATTACCGAATTCTTACAATTCACCTGTATTGTTGATGATCTGATCACTTCATTTTCCCCCCTCAATTTGCATTATATATGATGTATTCTAGTGCATACATGTATGATGCTACCAACTTTCTCATTCATTTATTATTTGGTTTGCAGAACCTTGTATTTAAATGTGGTTCATTTGCCCCTATTAACGTACATAATACAGTTTTATATGGCCTGTATGATATTAAATTTTGATGTCTAAGGATTGAAATGTTGGATTTTGGTGCTACCAAGTCAAAAGAAAAAAGTGGACGTTTTGTTTGATCAATATCAATATATAATGTCATGCTATCGCATCTGTTCTCTCACTGAATGCTTAATTTGCTATGTCTATTTAATTGTTCAGGCTCCAGTCAGTGATCGGGAATATCAAGCTACACTCCCTCACACAGCTTCTATGATTGACTTGGCTGCTAAGATGATAAGTGAAGGCCGAGGTTTAGAGTTAATGCCAAGGGAAGCAGATCCTAGTGCCCCAATAACTGCCTATAGGTGAGTGTACAGAAATATTGTAGGAGCAACACAAATACTGAGATAAGACTGGATATCAATCAATAGGGTCAGATGTACAATTACTGCATTGTTTCCAAACATGCATTGTTTGGAAACTAGGAAGTAATTCAGTTGTAAAATAATCTTCCTTTACTATTCAATTATCAGTCCAAAGTGGTTGAGTATAGAGTAATTCTTAGATTGGCATGGTCTACCCCATAATCTTTTTATCATGTTAATCATTATTTGAAATGTGTATAGAAATGAATCTCACAACCTTACACATGTCAAAATTATTTGAATTCCTATGTTAGAGCATGCTTACCAAAGAATTATTCGTTAGTCTTAGAATGTGGGTTTGGGCCTAACTCAACCTAAAAAAACTGGCTTGTAAGGTGAGGATTGCCTTCCACTTATATACACTAATATGGCCTCATCACTAGTCAATGTAGGATCTCCAACAGTTAGTATAAGCATTTCAATTTTTAAAATGCCTCTTGTTTCATTAGTATAATTCCTTTTCTTTATTCAGAAAACAATGAATTATATGATATTCTGATAGGAACTGAATTTACTATGGAATTAATAGGGAAAATTCCAGAGAACAGTGCTCTGGATACAAAGGGAAAATGCAATAGATAGAGAGCTGAGAATAAAGAAATCAGAGGAGATAAACTTCTCTGCCCTATGGCAGGAGCTACCCAAAACTACCAAATTGATTGATTTCCTACCTCTCATTTCCTCCCTTGTCCCTTGTATCCTCTTTTTTGCCCTTACCCATGTTGGAGTTCCTAATATATTCGATCCTAATTTACTTTGAGTTGATCCCTTCAAGGAATGTTGTTTTGTGCATATTTGTTAGGAACCCAGAAATGGAGTCTGGGTTTTTCAGAAAGAGAAATGAGTTAATCAGAGAAAGGAAAAGAGAAAAAAAATACTTTTGTAGTATTTGTTGAATTACAAATAATAAAGGAGAGAATTCTCCATCCCAAAGGCTTCCCTTCACAAAGGGCTCACCCGTTTTTACAACGCAGCTAATGCTCAGTTCCCAAATGCTAACAAGTCAGAATGCCCACTCTATACCCTCTTCTCTTATTTAAGCTAGTTCATTTTCTACCACTTTAGGTGCCTAACTATTCTAACTAACTACTATATGGCCCAGTTAATGCCATCCCATAAAGTTCAACCTTATCATCAAGTTTGGAATGTGAAATTGAGTGCTGATAGTCTGCGCATCCAAACCCCAAGTAGCCTGCTCTGGTGGCCAAGAGTGCCCTTAGTGAGAGCTTGGGCCAGCCATTCATGGTAGATTCATCACTTGATTCATCCTAGCTGTCATGGTTGTCCACCCCTTTATGCCACTAGTTGCCAATATCCCCATACTCACAACCCTTTTAACACCACTTCCAAGGTCAGCAACTTCTGCATTCCATACTAGACCCTCTTCACCATGCATTTATCAAAGTTAAAAGTTTGCTGCCCCTTAGTTCCATCCAAGTTGGAATTACACTTTGTGAATTGGGCTTGTGGCCCTGATTTCCCTTCTATTGGTCTTAGTGGGTTGTTCTTTCTTATTAGAAATGGATTGAGTCTAACTTAACCTCAAAAGGCTTGAAGGAGGGTGGGGTGCGGTGGGGATGAGTGCCCATGTCTTACAAGAAATTGGGGGGAATCTTACACAATCACGCCTACAGGTGATCCAACATCAAGATTGGATAGGCTCTGATATTGTATTAGAAATGAATTAACCCTAACTCAGTTTCAAAAGCCAACTCAAAGGCAAAGGATTGCAAGTCTTATAAGAAGTACTTTGGTTTGGTCATTTTCTTAATTCATGTTGGACATCTTAAGAGTGCTGAAAATTATTTTCTTTTAAATACATAAGTCCACTTTTCTTTTCCCAATGACCCCTCTCTGCGCTATTTTGAGCTTTTGCTCATTCATTTTAGGTCAATAAAGCAACCCAATTTTTGAAAGTCCCACTGTACCTTTTTTTTTTCTCCTTCCCATTCACAATGCTTTTGGTCTCTGCTTGCCCCTTGTCTCCAGTTGGCCATTGTCCAAGGAGCTAAGTCTAGCAGTTCTGGCAGTAGCAACCTATCTTGCATGCTTGAGTTCAATGCTGAAGATCCATCTTCCTTGGCAGTGAGCTGATCAGACGTATCAAAATTCGTAGTTTTATAGGCATTGCGGGGCACTTCTGCACCTGTTGGACCCTTGTGCAACCCCTTTGGTGCAAAATGTTCTCCATTGCCACCCTCTCCGTCACCCAGATGTGACTGCACTGTCTCACCATCACGTGACCCATAGGGTGGTTTTCGTCCACAAAAAAATTAGCTCTTTCTCAGACCTAGAGGAATCCTGTGATTTCTGTCTTGACCTCCTTTCCTAATCCATTGAACTGTTCCACTTCTGGTTCTTAATCCAGCAATGCATCGGTTGCTCCCTTTGGGGTTCCTTCTCCGTGCTGCAATCAAAGGTGGGTAGCTCTACAATTGTTGCTCGAGGACAAGCCTCTGCATCTCTACCTTCCAATCCAATCCCCTCCACGTTCTCCTCAACATGCTTGGTCAAACGGGGATGAACCTCTTCATGAACAAATTCCTGATTTATAACCCCATCCTCCAACTTGATGTCTTGTTTCTGCATCTACCTCCCAAGCAGCTGCTTGATCTCTTGTACTTGATTTCCAATAGTTGAGAACCATGTTTGTTGGCCACCTTCATCAAAATTTCCACTGAATGCTCCAACTCTTCCACTTGTGATTCCATCTACCCCAATCTTGACCTGGCAGGTCAGATTAGATTGTTTGGAATCCAGAAGAACCCAAAAGCAGATTCTGGATTTCGGAAAGATAAAGGAGAAAAACAGAAAGGAAGAGAAATAGTACTTTTGTAGTGTTTATTGAATTGAATTTCAAACAAAGAACAAAAGAGAGAATTCTCCTTCCATGGGTTTCCTTTTTCTACAGAGCCGATGCTCTGATAATAAACCAGAATGCCCACTTCTTCTACCCTCTCCCATTTAAGCTAATTTCATGCCCTATAACTTTAACCACCTAACTATACTAACTTCTCTCTGGCTGTATCTGATATAGATCATATTTACATAACAGTATCAATGTCAATTGCTAAAAGTCACAAGTTTTGCTCATGACATTGAGATTCCTCTACTGTTGTTTTAATGACAGGCTTCCAAATAAGTCTATTTACTTGTGTGCTATACAGTATATTTGTAAAAGGTTTCAAGTTGTCTGATATTGATTTTGAGCTTGGCTATATCAGATGTCAAATAGACAACTTGTCACCTACTAAGAAATCTCTGTTTTCAAAGACATTATTTACTTCTGTATTTGTCCCTCTCCCTCCTTAATTACATTATTTACTGTTTGCAAAAGTTGATATTGATTATACTGCAAAAAGGTCTTTGTTGTCTCATGCTATTGTTCCCTTCCTAAAAGCAATTCATTTTGCAGGTATCACTCTCTTTGTTCATATAATGGCGATGATGACATGTTCAGTTCTGACCTGAGTGATGACCAATTGAGGATGAGACTTGGGCATATGTCTAACACACATTGTCAGGTGAGCATATATCTGTTAAACATAATTTTTTGTTCTCTTTTTCTGTACAACCTTTGGGATAAATAAAACATTGGCTGATGTTGAGAATTGATACAGAGGGAGATATTGAGAGGAACATAGAGAGAAATTTTATTGATTGAATCTCATTTACACTGAATACAGAGATGCCTATTTATAGGCTAGAGAGTCAGTTAGAAATTAGAATCCCTAACTAGCTCACAGTTTGTTCAACTAATCTATAACATAATCCAGCTGTCATAACTGACAGCTAGCTAACCGATGTGCTATGCTATGCTATATACTCTTAACAGCTGAAGTTATTTTGCTTCAATATGCTACAGAGCAGAAGTTTCCTTTCTTTTTCATTTCCGTAGAAGGTATATGACATTTTTCTTTTGAAATGTAAATTGACAACTTAAGGAGGCATAAATTTAAAAGCTAAAATGCTACCTCGGTTGGCTCAGGGGATTGGGAAGCTGTGTAGAGGTTATAACTAAGTTTATATCATGCTAGTGACTCCCAATTACTGAAAAAAGAAGGCTTAAAATTTTTTAACTGTCAAATTATCAACGCTAGCTCTCAATATTAGCCTGAATGGTGCTAAGCAATAGTGTCAATTATGTTGCCTTCGTAATGAAATGATGCTACCTTTTCATACTGTAAAATGTACGTGCTACCACTTAATAAAGGTGAATGTTATTCTAATAGAGACAAAGACAGAAGATCTGAGATCTACCTATTATTCTTAAAAGGAAAAAAATGGTAAGGAGGAAGTTTGTCATAGTATGCCTTGGTCTTTTGGCAGGTTATATTTTCAATGGCTGACGAATATGTGCCAGACTATGTTGATAAGAAAGCTCTGGTTGAGCGGTAAAATCTCTACTGCTATCTGGTGTCAGTTTTTTATATGTGATAAGCGCAATTTGAAAGGATTGAGATATATGATTACCACGGGATACATTTTGAATATACGCAGGTTATGCAGAGCGATGGGAGGAGCAGAGAAAGTAGAGATCGAATATGGAAATCACTCCCTCTCTAACAGAGTTGAAGAAGCTGTTGATGCTATTATTGACTTCTTAAAAAGAGAGGGACCCAAGGGCTGGGACGATCCATGGAGTTAATGTGGGTGTCTCTATCAATTTTGAATGCCTTCTTTTGTTGTTATTATAGTTTTGATTCCTTTTTGTCAATCTTTTATTTTTCTCCCATATTTTTTTTTTTGGGTGGAGGGGTTTGAATTTGTTGGGGTTGTTATTTGCAGCCTTAGTTTTTGTTGATATAACAGATGTTAATATTTATTGCCTTGAGAAGAATAGTGTATCTATTTTTTTGAATTAATTAATTTTAACCCAAGGAAATTTTGGTACTTTTTAGTCAACACCGATGTTTTCGGCCTTGTGAATTGTTGCTTCCCCCGGCAGATAGGGGCTGTCAGGAGGATTTGCTACGAGGTTGTGTGATGTGGAATAAAAGCCCGTGTTTTTTAGTTACTAGTTTTCCTGCAGAAATAATTTCCCAATTACAAGATCGGCATGAAATTAATGAATTCCCTGTGAAAATATATAATGACGTTCACACGTTTTTTATGCGTGACATTTATCAGGTTCTGACAAAAACAATAAAAAAAACAATAAAGGTGGATCAGTATACAGTTTATCTTTGCTTCGTTCTCTACATAGCGTTAATTACAGTGATGTGAACTCTAAAGTACTTACCGTGAGTATCCAAAAACCAAAATGACTTGTGGCGGTTGGTGACGGTTTGGTGGACTTGATAACGACTGAGCAGCTGGCCATATCATCTTACAAGGCGGCTATTAACTTAGAAACCAACCTTCACGATGGTAAGCTAAGCTTTTTAGTCAATAATTTTCCTTTTTAGCTTGAAAAAGCTGCATGCACTTGACAATATTGTCATTTGCCCCCTGTCCCGTCTTATTTCCTCTCGTTCCCATAGCCGGCTCCACCTGTTTCTACCAAAATAAGCTTTAATGCATACCTGTTAGGCCACAACCAGAACTGCTCTGCTAGGCTCTCTGAAAAAATATTTACAAGCTTTTGAGATAATATTGTAAATCCTTCGGGTTTTATTTGAATTTAATAAATAATTACGTAATTAATTAAAGTGTGTGCGTATTGCGTGTTTACCTGAGTTGGTGTATCAATCTCAAAATGCAAGAGCGTCCCCACATATCTTGGGGTTTTTTTTTAGCAATCATTCACAGCAGTATCAACACGTGGGTTAGCTGAACCTTCCTGGTTCCAAGAATGCATAGCTGCATCTAAACCCATATCACAGCACCGTAACGTGTCTAATGCGAAAAGCTTGAGAGGTTGAGTGCGTTCGTGGGTTGTGTTGTGAGGCTGCAACTTCCAGTTTTTCACTTTAATTAAAAGAGAATTTGTTCCGTATTTTACCGAGTAAAAGTTTTTTCCCCCGGTGTGATGTCATAATTCAAGTTTTATTTTCTTTTATTTCAATTAAGTCCCTGAAAGTGCAAGGCTCTGGGACGGTATAGTTGAATGTTACATTACTTTATCCGCAACAATAAAAAAATGTAAGTTATATACATTGGATTGTATCGCACGATAAATTTCTTGCTTGTGAAGTATCTTAGAAATTATCCTCGATAAAATGTTCCATGGCTTTTTTGTCCAAATAAATAAATGAAAGAAATGTGCGATGACTTAGGTGCCGTTGCCATTGGTTTGCCTCAAAGGTCAAGAGATGTGGAACCAGCTGTTTGCAAATGGAAAGTGATGAGATGTTTGTTTGTAAAAAGGAACTTCCTTGGGAAACAGATTGGAAGGCTTATTTTTATATATATAAAAATAAAAACAAACTGAACTGAAAATCAACGTAAATGCGACAAATGTCACCTGGAGAAGCGCTGGGCATGTGCGGATGCTAATGACCGAAAGTGAGAAAATATTATTCCAAAATTAATACAGTTTTTATTGCGCTATGTTCCAGGTATGTTGTTCCACTGTTGCAGAGGTAAGCGACCCAAGTTTGTCGTATTAAAAAAAATACACCTCATTCAGTCATTCACATGAATATGAATATGATAGCACATGTATGGCATTCACCCCAAGCAATGTTCTGAATCTGTGGATCTCATAAATTTCTTGGCCTCACTGAACTAAGTTAATAATTCAAGTGACAGATTTTGATTGATTATTTGGTACTGTGGCTGGTCACAAACTCGATGTCATTGAGCTAAATCTTGATGAAACTTTTGACAGTGCATCCATCCATTGCTTCAAAATTGGAAAATTGAAACAAAAATTTTCAAAATTTAGATTATGCAATTTTTGCTACTTCTTAGGATGGGGAAAAGGTTTACATGCACTTAAGCAAAATTTCATAGATTTTAACAAACAATTTTTTTAAAACTAATTTTTGGAATGACAATGATTATGGTATTAGAGTATTAGTTTTTATATTTACATTTTAAAATAAGATCTATTTGTGTAAGCTCTAATTTTATTGTCTATCTACATTTTTTTGTTGGTGAATTCTACATTTGTTAAAATAAATATGTTTGTTTTTTCTTTTAATGTTCCTTTTTTTCATAAACTAATTAAACTAGAATGTTAGTTTAATAATGAAAGTAACTATAGAAATCAATAAAATAAAGATTATTAATTAAAAAAATACATTTCACTCAATTAAAAATATTTTAAATCATTATTATAAAACGTAACAAATAGAATAGTTTTATTAACTTCAAGTTCAACATAATAAAGTAACTAATTACGAAATAAACTTATCTCCAGCTATTAACGCTAATTGGTATTGAACAAAGATGGGGTGTCCGTGTCTTTAACTAATGTGAACTGGTACTAGAAAAGGTAGAGACCATCTGAGTAAGAACAGAGACGGATGGAAGGAGGCATAAAGATGTGCCTTAACCCTTTCCTCCTTTAATTTTTACATACAAATATTAAATTTTTTAATTAAAAAATTATAGTCTTATTATTTTTAATACAACTACATATATCAAAGTTTATGCAATTTTAGCTGTCCCTTCCTTACATATTTTCTGAATTCATTCTTGGGTAATGATAATGGAAATAGGAATTAATGTTTTCAATAAGTATCAAATTTATCAACTAATTTATACAAGTACAATATTTATTTTATTTTTATTTTAAATTTAACATGTTAAATTATGTATACAGGTACAGGAGTAAATGAGTCAAGCCATATATGATTTATGTCCAAATTTTATAATTTTTAATTAAACTAAGTTTAAATTTTAAAGGAAAAACATTAGTAATAAACTTTCTAACACATTTTTTTAAATATGCTCTTTATTATTAGTTGAAATTTATTGAAAATTACAAAATTCTGTAAGACTCACTTTTTATTTAATAAATCTCACTCATAATTTTATAATTTCTAATAAATTTTTATCAATAATGAAAAGTGTGTTAGAGAATATATTACTAGCACCCCTCAATTTTAAATTTAAGTTAGAATAAACAAGTCAGATTTTGATATATTTTTTTCATAAATAAAACTTAAATTTTAAGTATTTAATTTATTCTAGAAACAAAAACCTTAATTATATATATGGGTACGACAGAGTGGGTAATAAATTACATAGACCCACCGTTATCCTTATTTATTTTTATAAGAAATTACCTGCATACCAACTTATACCTATTCACAATATAAATTCCTTCCACATTACCAATAATTTTTATAATATATATTAAATTTGAATCCAACTATCTTTTCTAATTTTATTAATATTGGAGAAGGCCAGCAATGAATGTCTCCGCAACCCCCCTCCCCAAACGAAAGAATGCCAAAAACTTATTTTCTCGTAATAAAGGTTAGTAATATATTTTTTAATTATTAGTTAAAATTTATTAAAAATAATAAAATTTTATGAGTCTTATTTTTATTTAATAAATTTCGGTTAAAATTTTATAGTTTTTAATAAATTTTTATTAATAGATGATAATATATTAAAAAAGTGACTCCTCTTTTCTCAATAATTGAAGTACCCGCTTGGTTTTACTACCTTTTTTTTATGAGATAGAATTAATGATTAATTTTTTTGATATTATAGAATTAATGATTAATGTCTTTGAAATTCGAATTGCGATAAATATTTAGTAGAAGCAAACATCTTTTATTTTATTTTCCCTATAATTCCATTAGAACCAAAGGACAAACGGAGCCTGACTCATTAAATGCACCGTAATTTGCTCTGGCTGGTCATTAAATTGTGCATCAAATTTCAGTAGAAATTACTACGAAGATAATGTCCAGTGGCAGATCCAGGACCATGGGTATGTGGGAGTGATCTATTTTTAAAAATAAAATTTAATAATAATTATTATTATACATATGAAGATAAAAATATAAATGTTGAAATCATAAAATTTTAATATATCTAATCAAATAAATTACATACTTTAAAATTGTCTTTTACGTGATTTCATGTTTTAAAATCGTTGAATGATCAACTCATTATTAATGTTATTGAACACATCTCTCAATATAAGTTACTAGACAATTATTCATCCATGCACCTTTCATTTGATTATGTAACCTATTTTTTGCAATTTTCCTAGCAAAATAGACTCTTTTTATTGTTGTTGTGACGACGGACAAAATTATTGGTAAGTATATTATTAATTAAAAATTAAATTTAAATAATTATTATTCAAATATTTTTCTTATAATTTCAAAAATCTTATATATATAATTTTTTATAATTTTAATAAAATTAACTACATAAATAAAAAATAATTTTATACAACACATTAATATTATCTAGTGACTAGTATCCTCTCATATTTTATATCTTATCTTATCTTATTTTATTCTTATTCTGTTCTCATATTTTATATCTTATTTTATCTTATCTTGACCACCAAACGAGTCATTAAATTAGATACTTCAATAAAAAATAATAAACACATTAGGTGAATGAAAAATTTAAAAGATTTGAATAGTATATATGAAGTCATAAGTTTCAATCTTAGTGACACTATTGTATACCTAAAAAAAAAGGAAACTATGAGTTTAAATAGATAAAATTAGAGGAAACAAAATATAAATATTTAAGATATTTACATGTAATTTTTTCAAAACGAAGAAATGCATTTCCACACCCTCATTAGGTCTGCCCATGATAATGACACACAGACTTCGCCAGTTCGTGATTTTCGCGAAAATATCCCTGAAATTTCAATCAGCCCCCACCATACAACGTTCTCTCTGTGATGTTCTGGCGAGAATCAACAGAAGTGCTTGTATTATTGCTTTTTGGTACGAAGTAAAATAAAATAAAATTGTGGTTCTGAGTGGGACAAATGAACGGTGCGAAAAAAAAAAAAGAGCCACGATGCTTTATTATTTCAATAATATTCGAATGACATAAATGCCCCCACCAGCTCCAAACGTACCACGTGTCGGTGCAGTACACCGCAGACTGCACGGTGATTCAAACCGGATTTAGATCTTCGGCCGTAACATTTTTGTTGTGTGAAATTTCAGCAAATTTTTTTATTTTTAATATTTGATAATTTTAATATATAAAAAAAATTGTACGAATGGTAAGATTAAAAATTGCAAACGGTGCAATTGTTTTTCAAATCTTTTTCCGATTCAACCCGTCTTGATATGTGCCGTAGCCTCAACGGCACTATCTCATTTTTGAACCTTTATCTCTTATGCTGTGTTTGGTTGGGAGAAAAGAAATGAAGGGAGAAGAAATAGGTAGAAAAGAAAAAAAAGAAGAAAAGTAGATAAGAAACAGAGTGAAAATAAAAGTTGTTTGGTTGGAGATAAATAAAGAAGAAATAGAAAAAAAGTTTGTTTTTTGACTTTTGAGGATTTAAAGTGAAAGAATAAAATTACATATATAACCTTTACGATTCGGAATGATACAAAGAACATATATTCGAATATGTTACAACATATTCGAATATATTGGATCATATATTCGAATATGTTACCAACATATTCGAATATGTTGTACCATATTTGAATATATTGATACACATATTCGAATATGTACACATTATAGAGGGACGAATTTTTGAAGGTGTCCATATATTTGATTATGTCAAAAGACATAATCGAATATATGGCGATTATAGAGGCACAAATTTTTTGAGATGTCTATATATTCGATTATTTTAGTCATATAATTGAATATATGATTATTACAGAAAGCACGAATTTTTGAAAATAACATATATTTTGTATTATGTTATTATAAATAAAACCACAATAATATTATAAATATACTATAGTAATAATTTACTATATTCTTCATATAATTATAACTATATTACATTATATTCAAAAATGACCTGTATATAAAATTTAAGATTTATAGAAAAGCAAACATAACTAAGATTAAAGTCTTATAAATTTTAATATTTATAGAAAAGCAAACATAACTAAGGTTAAAGTCTTACAAAGAATATTTACATTACAAACATAAGTAAGAAAAACATAAAATATAATATACTCTAATGGCCTATTCTGAAAATAACACTCAAGTTCTTCAAATCGCTTATCAAAGTGTGTAAATCTTTCCCCAACTCGTTGGTCCAACTGGCGCACATTAATAGCTAAATTATCCAATCCATGTTGTAAGCCTTGAATTCTAGACCAAATTTGACTTAACATATTTTTTTGTTTGTGTTTGTTGAGCTGTAGCAGAACCTCCATCATCCTCAGTTCCATCTTCTGGTCCTTAAGGCTCTTCTTGTTGTTGATGCAACCTTTGTTGAGAATATGGCCATACTCCATCAACATTGAAAATATTCAATTTCTTCAGGTACCTTCTGTTAAAATAACTAGACCAACCAAGTGTAATCTCAATATCTTCATTGCTTACAAGCTGATAGCGTTCTATTATCCTTGATATGAGCATAACATAAGGAAGGGGCATATCCTTTTTCTATCTACATTTCTTCATGTGCTGTATTATGTAATATGGCCAATTGATAGGAATATTTTGTTTCAAAGCCCATAAAATAAAAATATCTTCTGCAATAGTTTTGTATAGTTTCCTGCACGTGGAACTAAGATGTGTGCATAAACATAATGCAGAAGTCTATCTTTTACCGTTAAATTACTTACATTTTTAGTGGGATGTCCTTCTGATCTTGGCCTCATGAGTGAAGTTAAAGCATCATGTTGACTATAATTCACCCACTCATCAATTTTTGATGGTTCAAACTTGTGGCCATTATACTTCAATTTTGCTAAATCAAACCAATCTTGTGGCCTAATGCGAATCTTAGTTTTTTTTTATCTTAGAACACAAATCACCATTTGGATTAATTATCATGTTGGAATAGAAAACTCCTACCAAGTCTGGATAAATGGCACCCTTTAAGCCAACAAATGTGTCGAGTCCTTGGAAAGCAAGCAGGTCAACAAATTGAAAACCAACTAATTAGAATGCTTGGAAGTCCATGATCTTGGCATCAACTCACTTTTTGAAGAAAAAGTGAGCAATGTAATTCTTCATTTGATCTTTGTTGGAAAAGAAGACACCTTGATTTAATGCCAGCTCATGATTAATGTCCTGAGGTTCAGGTTGCTTTGCCTTTTCTTTGCCATTTTTGCTTCTTTTATCACAGCTAAAAGAAGTAGCCATTATAAATGTCCTGTTGAATACAAAAAAAATACGGATATAAAGTCATATTCATATGTGTATATATACAATAGACTTAAGGTTTACCCACGATGAATATTATCCAATATAAATATCATAAATATCAAAATAATTCATTATAGTGACAAAGTGCATTAATTACAAATCAAAATCCATAAAGTGGTGCACATGATCATACAAAAAATTAACCAAGTATCTAATTTGAATTCTAGTCAATGAAATTCTTGCAAACATATTAAATATTAATGTATATATTACAGTACACTAAAAACTAGCTTCGGTCATCATTCTTATTAATTCTTGAAGTCGAAGATGAGGGGGTATCCCAAATAATTTACGCTTTTGGGTGTCGTTATTGTAGAGATAATCGTAACATTGCATACGATATTGGTCTCCAATATTCATAACAGTCAATGCATCTCAAACATCTTCTTCTAAAATGACACGAGCAATACTTCTCCTTAACACAGTCACTTGTTCACGAATGATCTCATTCCAATTCCCAATTGCTATAACTTGTCGTTCAACTATAGATGCTTGCCGCTCCGCCACCTGAGATAATTTCTCAGTCAATGCATTATCGCTTATAATTGCCTCTGCAACCCTTATCAAGACCAGTAGTAAGCTTGTCCATTTAAGCATCAAGGACATCAACCATAGGTGCTTTTCTTTTTGTTCCACGGGAACCTGAAGTCCCTGTAGATGGAATGGACTGTGCATAAGGTGGACTGGATGATCCGACATTTGGTGGGGATACTTGAACATCATCAAAGTTTCTCACATCTTCGTCATTCATTCTAGTATCATCAATTGCATCATTTAGGTCAATGGTTTGATTGTCCTTCTTAAGAGCACGATGTAATTGTCATGGAGTTAAGCCCATATGCCCTGATGCCCGATCAAAAGAATACAGCTCGTGAAGTAGATCATAGTGACGGATTTGACATGTTCTCCATTTGGCAGCAGATGGTTTAGCCTACATATATCATTATATATTAAGCAAACAAATTTGAACATATATGTAGTAAAGAAATGAACAACAACATCATTTACCCTTATAAGATCATCCTAGACTTCGTCCTCAGCCTCGAATCTCTTACTAATTGGACTCCAAGCAAAGCCACTTAGACCATTAAATAGGTCATGTACTTCACGCCATTTATCTTTTATTGTCTTTTGTTTATTTTTAATGTGGTTCTTTGTAACATCCCTTAATCCAGCACTTCTCAAGGTTTGTACAATATTTGCATATGCTTCAGATGTCCTAACTACCGTCTACTCTATTACCCTTATGGACTTCATCAACCATTGCATTTAGTAAAATGTGGTCCATATCCTCTGTCCATCTCATTAACTCCTTTGATGGCTAACTACTGTGACCAGTTTGTCCCTTCCCCTTATTCATTTTGCTGCATAAAAATTAAATTTAAATAATATACAACACAATACTCATAAGAAAAATATATGAATAAAAAAGTCATACACAAAGGCTACAAATAAAATTGTTGATTATGTTATGTAAATCTCTTCATATACAACAAATTACATAAAGTAAAATACTATTACATTACATGCAACAACATTGAAAAATAAATAACACAAATTGTTATTAATGTTCACAAGCATTCCATATTGCATTTGCAATGTTGTCCCTTAAATCTGCTCCTTGTCTATAATCATGATCTCGCTGTTGTGTTTGGGATCTATCTGCATCACACTGAAGCAGCTCATGATCAACTTTAGCTAAAATTGACTCATCATTATCCATTCCTAGCTAAAAAACTATGTAGTATACAACATGCCACCACTATATTTCTCATAGTTTCAAATGAATAGTGAGGTTCTGTGCCACTAGCTATTATAGGAAATCTCTTCTTTAACACACCAAATGTTTTTTCAATTACATTTCGGAGGGATGAATGTTGAAGATTAAATAACTCTTTAGCATTTTGTGGCCCTCTAACTGAATACTCCTTCAAGTGGTAACGAACACCACGATATGGTGTAAGAATGTGATGTTTTAGCATGAAACTGACATCTCCAAGATAAAATTTCCCTACACAGGCAATTTTGACTATGATTACTCACTGTAGTCTATTTGTAAAAATATTTAGAATGGACACATTACCCATAATGTTGACTGACCTTCGGGTATTATTAGTGGGTCTTTCCTACTTAATGCATCTTTTAATATCCTAGAGTCAGATGCAGTTCCTTCCCACCCAGCTAAGACATATATGAATTTCATGTCGAAATCACATGCAGTAAATACATTTTGCATTGGCCAATCTTTTCTACCCTGATACCGAGGGGCTTCTGCCCTTGCAATCTTCACTCAGACATGAGTACCATCAATTGCTCCAAGGCAATCCTTTGTTGGAAAAAGAAAGAAAATTACATAGTTATTAAGATGTTAAAATAACTTAGTAACAAAAACCAAATTCTTATCCAACAAGTGTACCTTGAAAAAGGGATAAAACCTACTATTGTTAAAGATATGTGTTGGGATGTCCCTACCCAATGGTTGGACTAAAAGTTCACCTTCTAATGCAATAATAGCATATAAGACCTTGTGAAAATGTCGACTCACAATCTCACTGGATGATGGAAGAAGAAAGAAAATGTGCGATTTTTAACATTATGACCTATGATATGTAAGAATTTAGCAACATGCTCTTCTACAATGGACTGCATGTTATCCTTAACAATACCCGTGTTTCTTAATTTCTCACATAACTGTATAAATGCTTTAGGCCCAATCCTTATAATATCATGACACCTTTCTGTATGAACTAGATATGTCATTAACTCTCGACGCCTTTGCTCATTTTGAGGAGCAAATTCATTGGCCCATGCATTACTTTTCCATTACAACAAATTAAGTGTATGCAATGCATGTCTTACACAACACAACAATATCATTGCCGCAACTTGCATTCTTGTATGCACCTCCTGCTAGGCATTTCTTATTATTTGTCCTTGCATAGCCATTTGATTAGTTAACATTTCGTCTTCATCCAACTCGTCATTGTCTATGTTTTTCTTCCCTTCAGAAGACATTTCTTCTGGAAAATATAATATATTATAATGTCTAAATATTTAAACACATGTTTTAATATGTGTGCATATATATATATAAAGAAAAGTCTTAAGCAATAGCATAGTAGAATCAATATCATCACATTTCATCATTACATAACAATCACATACTATTCCATACATTATATATCTATTGAAATGAATAGAAAAAAAATCTCAACAACCAACAATTACATGACATTAATTAATAATAAAATTAATTAACAAAAAGAACATAATAAATTATTTTTAATTACATCTATATAATTTTATTTTTATTATATTATATATCATTATATATATATATTAAATTAAAAAATATCACATATTGGAATATGATATGCATATTCGAATATTTCATACTCTGTTGTCCAATTTTTCGATTATATTGTTGCAATTCTTCAAAAAAAAAAAATACAGATATATCCAGTGTAGTGCATGCAAGCTCTTATTTTACTCCAAATCACCATACCCAACTATAATCATTCACGATATTTAACACCAACTTTCATAAAATTATAAATCTTCAACTAGTAATACACTTAAATCATTTTAGAGTAACAAACAGATCAGCTAATTTTTCACCATATATGAGTAAAGGAGAGCCTTACCTTTTTAAAGAGACAAATGGATTACCGGACTGCTAGACAGGACTTCGACCACCACCACGCAGGAGAAAAGAAGTCGATGCAGGAGAAACAACTTTTGCTTTTCGAAAAGCCAGCCCACTTGTTACAAGAAGTAACAAAAGATAGAGGGTAATAACAGAAATAGCGTTGCACATTCACATTTCTTCGCAAATCCGCGCATATTTGCGACGATGTTTTTTAGCGTGGAACCCACTAAAATTTTAAAAACTTCCACGCTATTTCACCGATACAAAACAAATGGAAATCAGCACATTCCTCTCACTTCCGCGCTCTTCTTTTCTCTTCTTCGCTACTTCACCGCTACCAAACACAACGTTAGAGTTTAATATGTATATACGTATATATTGGTAGAATAATAGTTTTTATACTATTAATTAATTAAAAATTATTCTTAGTATAATTTTTAAAGTAAAAGGCTATTAATCAATATAGTGATGGTGTAAAAGGCTATTCAATCATAAATTATTATGTATTATAAATTTGTTGAATATTATTTTAAAATTTATATCAATAATAATGTCACATTAATGATAATTTTTGATTGATTAATAATGTAAAATTTTGTATACTGACAATTATGAAAATTGAGCTCTAATTTTACAAATAATTGTTATAAAAATTAACAAATTTATTATACAGTTTATAACAATGTAAAAAAAATGTTATCCTATTAATACAATTATTATTTATTCTTTTTTAAATACAAAATATTAGGCAAATGCGTATCCTTTTTTTTTTCTTAGCAACAAAAGTATGTAGAATAAATAATATATACATTGATAATGTAATTTTTTATATTGTCATATATGGTAAGTTTTGTTGACTTTTATAATAATTACTTTAAAATTTATACTAAGATCTTGTTTAGATAAATTTATTCATAAACATTTATAGGACAAGAAAATAGTAAGATAAAATAAATTAAGTGTTTGTTAAAATCAACTTATACACTTTAATTTTTATAAAAGTCTTTTCATATAACTTATCTAAATACTGATGTTATAAGTTGATTTTGACTTGTGAGAAAAGTTCAATTCACTTTATCTTGCTTATGGAAAATTTTATCTAAATAGGACCTAAAGATAATTTTTTTATTAGTTGACAGTATAAAAAAAATTATAATAACAATGCATGTATATTAAACTCAAATATTTATTGTATAAAAATACAAATTTATTTAATATATACTTTAAAAAATAATTAAGATATTTAATAAAATATGCTTAATACTTTTTGATTTAAGACATTTATTAACCAGTCTCAAAAGATATGTTTGTTTTAAAAAATAATATTTCTATTTTTAATTCCTATTTTCACTGTTCACAAATAATTTTGATTACAAATATACCACTTCTTTAATGTTTTCAAAGATTTGTTTACAAAATATTAAAACAACAAAATCTTATTTATTTTACTGCTTTTTTAGTGTAAATTTATGAAATTAAAATATAAAATAATATTTGTATGTTATGAAAATAAAAAAATTTAAATTAATTAGGAAAAAATTATTATATAACTCAATAATTATTTGGTTTAAATTTGATAGATTCTCACCATAAAAAAATTATATTAACATTAAATACATAATATCATACTACCTAATAAATTTGTCAACATAATATTTTTGTTTTAAGACACAATGTCCTAAAATATTTTTAAATAATAATATAATTTTGGTAACACCGACAATATATTTAATCATTTTAATTATAATTTAATGGAATTTCCGTTTTCTTTTAAACACTCCAGTCACTACAGTCTACAGCCTTAGGATTCCTTACTTTCGTCAATATCAAGGCATAATTGTCGTACCGTTAATATGTTATAGGCATCAAACCAACTTTTTTTATTATTAATAACTTTGTTTTTTTTATTTTTTAAAGAAAACTCATTACTAAAATAGACCAAAATCTATTTTGGAATTTCATGGAAGAAAAAAGGAAATGAAACAAAGTATATTATAAGTTTGGGTGTGTTTGGTTTCAAAGGAATATTTACTTAAATGAGTTCAACATGTTTTGGAATGTGTTGATCAAAAACTAAACACACACTTAGTGTTCATGGACAAAACACTAAAATCAATTTTTCCTTAACGTGAGGTATTTTTAATGTAAAATTTATAATTAAAATTATTTTAATGTTTTAATTATTTAAAATGAATCTTGTGGAAATGAATTTTATCCAACTCTAAAATTAATGAATCCTTAGGTTAATTTATTCTTATTGACGGAAAAAAAAATCCGTATATTCTCAATATATATTTTATTAATTTTGATTTCTTTACACATTTTAACATTTCTTTCACTTCATTTTGTCGTTTTATCTCTCTCTTTTTTTTTCTTATCAAATCATTCTTAATCTTTTCAGCAAAAAATAAATAAAAAAAATCATAATCTCCCTCTCTGTCTTCTTTGCTTTTCTTTTATTTCTGTCTTTTCCAACACTTATCTTACACTTAATAAAGAAATCTTAGACCATCATTATTGATAGCTTTTCCATTTTTAAGAGAATCTTAAATCAATAATTTTGAATTGTAAAATTATAGTATAACAATAATTACTGGATTAATGCTAAAGTTGTGGATAACTATTCAATATATTTTTGGATTTGAATTCTCTTATATTATTGATTAACATGACAGAAATGTATAAATTCCTCAATATCATATTACTCAATAATAATAATAATATGAGAGTATCTAAATTCCTGGAAAATAAATCAAAAGTGAAAAATATTTTAGTAGAAAAGGTTATTAATTAACTCTTACAATGATTTTCAACAAGATAATTTTCAATAAAAGGTTTTTATTTATTGATTTTGAATAGCCTTAAAATACTTATTAATAAGATCTTATAATTTTTTATAATTTTCATAATCTTTATTTTTAGAGTTTAATGGTCATACATTGTCAGTGTAAAAAAATTTATACTGTCAATCAATCACAAATTACCATTGATATGATTTTTAAATTATTTATTATAAAATTCAATAAACTTACAATAAATGATAGTTTGTGATTAGATGACAGTATAAAACTACTTTACATATCAGTACATGACTTATTTTCTCTTATTTTTAACCTTACGGTGAAGTCGAAGTGACTCTTGATAAATGACAAATGAAGGTAAAAAAATTTCTTAAACCTTTTTTAACTTTAATAATTCTAATTTTTTATAAGATTTCTATTATTTTTTATTTATTAAATAGAAAAAAATAAAAAAATTATATTTTTAAAATATCAATATTTTTTATTTACTAATATTTTTATAAAATATTAAGACGATTAATAAAAAAATATTACAAGAAATATAAGACTACTCATTTAAAATTTATGAAGCGACAGTGAATCCTCTAGAGTTTAGATTGCACATTGAATGTTCCATAACGAATTTTATGTTAAATCCAATTCCATAACCACAGGAGTTTAAGACCGACACCACCTTGAAAACCACATCCACACTGTAGTGGTCGGAGTAATTAAAAATAATAATAAAGCAAAAGACAACTTTGATTAGAAACAGGGAAAAGGAAAAAAAAAATCCACAGCTGTCTGTAAGCAAGCAAATCAAAGTTTAGAAAAATGCAGAAAAAAAAAAGTAAAATTTCATAAATAAACTTTGAGGTTGATATCTTCTTTGGACATGCATGTCTGAAATCTGTTAAGTTACTTTCATGGAGTACAATGTGAAAAACCTTTTCCTTCCTCTCGAACTCACACCGACCCATTAGCTGCAACTCCATCTCTCACATTACATTGAAATTGGGAACACACCTTGTAACTTGTGAGCATCCCGCGATTTGTTTTTCCCTTTCTTTCACTCATCAAGTTTTGTTTCTCTTGTTTCCTCGGGAATCGCACTTGTGCTTCGAAGACACTCTTTTGGTTTGGCGTGTTGTCGTCAAAAGATAGCAACTTTTGCGGTATTGGAGGGTGGATTTGTTGGTTGCTGTTGTGGGGTGGTGGCGTTTTGTGATGCCATGCCAAAGAAGGTTGTGATTTCGCCACAATGGGCTCTGTGGTCCATTCCAATGCTTCATTGGCGTGCTGGGTTGCTCACTGCTTTGGTTTTGGTTGGAATGGTTGTGGTTTGGAGCATTGATGGGTGCACAGTCAAGACCATCATTCAAGCTTGGAGGTATCAACAAGATTATCTTGCTGTAAGGTCTCATACTCCTAATTTCACTCTTCCCCATCACATTTTACCTTTTAGTTTGGATCAAAAAAACCATTCCAGTCCTGTGAACTTCACTACTGTGTATGAAAAACTAGGCAAAAAGTCCCTTCTTGTTGAGGGGCATTCAAGTTGGGTTTCTAGTGAGTTAGAACCCAACTTTACTTCAAATCTCATTGTTAGATGGTCAGCTCGTGGAGGTGAGCCTTGTAAAGATTCCAAAACTGTGGAGATTGCAATTCCTGGGTTGAATGGTGGGGAAGTGATTGAGCTATCAGCCGGAGAAGTGCATGAATTTGGTTTCCAAGCACTGGATGATTCGGGGAAGCCTCATTGTTTAGGTGGGGACTACTTTGAGGCTGATCTTTCAGGGGAATCATGGAAATCTCGGCCTTTGGTGAAAGATTTCAGCAATGGTTCTTACTCAATTTCACTCCAGGTTCATCCGGATTTTGATGGGGTTTACAATCTTACCATAATCCTGCTTTATAGACACTTTGAAGGTCTGAAATTCACTCCATGGAGGTTTTCTTATGACCGAATTCTGCGAAATGTTGCAATCAGATTCTACAAAAGCAGTGTTCAGCTACCAGAACTGCAGGCTTGCAAGGCTTCTGATTTTGGCAGGGATGTCTGGAGTGGAAGGTGGACAAGGCATGGCAAGAATGATGACTGCCCTATAGGAAATGATGGTAGGTACCGGTGCCTAGTGCCGGATTTTCCATGCAATGCTCCTTGGTGTGATGGTTCCTTGGGAATTCTGGAGAGTAATGGTTGGGTTTACTCAACTCACTGCTCATTCAAGTTGTATTCAGCTGAGTCTGCTTGGAATTGCTTGAAGAATAGATGGATTTTCTTTTGGGGTGATTCAAATCATGTTGACACAATAAGGAATATCCTCAATTTTGTTTTAGATTTGCCTGAGATACATTCTGTCCCCAGACGATTTGACATGAACTTTTCCAACCCAAAAGACCCTTCTCAAACAGTTAGGATTACAAGCATCTTCAATGGGCATTGGAATGAAACACAAAACTATCTGGGGTTGGATTCTCTGAGAGATGAAGGGTTTCAAAATTTGCTAAGGAAATACTTCTCAGAAGACACCATTCCAGACACTCTGATCATGAACTCCGGCTTGCATGATGGCGTTCACTGGCGGAATGTAAGAGCATTCTCTGTTGGAGCAGACTATGCAGCCTCCTTTTGGGGAGATGTTATGAAGACAGTGAAGCAAAGGGGGTTGGCATGGCCAAGAGTGTTTTACCGGACTACAGTCGCAACTGGTGGATATGCAAGGACACTAGCATTCAATCCTAACAAGATGGAGGTGTTCAATGGTGTGTTGTTAGAGAAATTGAAGCAAGCAGGAGTTGTGTCTGGTGTGATTGATAACTTTGATATGACATTTCCATGGCATTTTGATAACCGGTGTAATGATGGAGTTCACTATGGAAGAGCTCCAGCAAAGATGAAGTGGAGAGATGGCCAAATTGGACATCAATATTTCGTGGACCTTATGTTAGCTCATGTTCTTCTCAATGCGCTATGTGCAAGATAGCATTTGAAGCAAGTGTATGCACACCCTATAGAATAATAATGCACACCTTATGCTTGGTTGAAGCTATTGAGGTAGTGTCCACTATGACTGGACTCTTGTTGTTTCGATATAGTTAGGTTTGGCATTCTTTCTTGCTCATATATTTTTATTAGTGTGAGTTGTATACATGAGATTGTTCCACTTGTACATTAGCAGGGGATTTTAACTCCTCAAAACACATTTTACTATCGATAATCATTAGTATTATTCAAAGGCTGTTCTTTGTTTGAATATCTCTTCTTGGTTCGAGTACCCATATGCTTAAAATCCAAGCAGTAATTACTATACTATGACTTGTAGCCATCTATATAGGCTTGTGGTTAGTTAGTTAGTTACGTGGAATGGGTGGCTTTTGTGCAATTGTGCCTTTGTTGTTGGCAGTGGACGGTTACAATTATTGATGGCAGCAGACTTACCAAACTTGTTAATACCGAGTAATAGTATATCTCTAACAGATGCACCTCTTTTCCTTTTTGGCTTTTTCTCTGGCATGCCTGCCATGCCATGGAACATGGATAATGGATTTCCCAACTTCATCAACCATTACTCCGTTAATTATTTATGGTGCCGATTTTCTGTTTCTGGCTTTCTGCTACTATCCTTTTTATGTTTTTTCCCTTTCTCCATTAGTCAATGTTTTTACAATTGAATCGGTTGTTGTATCGGTAAGAGGAGTGATTTTAAAATTTAATAATCTAATCATGGTTGAACTAATAATAATTAAATAATATTATTTTAATATAATATATTTAATAATATTAAACAAAAAATATCATAATATTTATAACTTCATAATATTAAAAATTAAATTTACTTATAGATGTCTTAATCCTTAACTTATAGCATATAATATTTAAAATTAAACATACAACTAAATTAAATATGTCATAACATTTAAATTCAATAATACAACAATAATATATATTAGCAACTACAATTATAAACTAAATAAATGTAATTGACATAATTATCTATTATCATAATATTAGATCATTACAACATTGACTTTTAAATTAAAAGGAAAAATATTTCCCAAGCAAACTAATTTAAATTGGTTTTTGGTTGGTTTATCTAATTTGGACCACTTCAATCGGTTATATATCAACTAGTATTTTAGCTCGTGTAATATACGGGTCAAATTCAATATGTAAATTTCATATCCCCAAAAAACCTAGAAAAAATTTATCCCACAAAATAGGAGAGGAAAGAGACAAAATAGTTTTTTTTTTTTTAAGAATAGGCAAGATAGTTATAATGTGGTAAGAAATAAAAGAATTTAATTAGGTAAGAGATAAAATAATTTAAATCAATATGCAAGTTAGAAGAAATAAGGATAATTTATTCCCAAGATATTAAATAAAATCCTTATAAAATCAAAGATGACGAATTACAAAGATGATTTTATAGACAAAGGTTTAAGATAAGAAAATAGAGTAACATATGAAAGAAGATAAGCCAAGAATGTGAAAAAATATCAGAGAATATGATATGATATGATATGAGATTTTTTGTTGTTGATTTTGATTGGGAAAGCTTGGGAGAGGGAGGGGCAGCTGTTAGGAGGAGAAAGAATTGCATTATGGGAGTGTGAATTACATCACTTTACCACAGAAGAGTTTTGAAATAGAAATAAATGTGAGGGGGAATGGGGAGGGTGACTTCTTCTAGTAATAGATAGAGGTTTTATTTAATATATAGGGTGGATTTTTTACAACATTGATTTTGAATATAAACCAATTTAATAATCAGTTCTCGATTCAACCACTCCAGCTTGGTTCTGATAACACTGTCATTAGTCTATTAATTATTGATAATTACATTGATACTTCTGAAATTTTGTCGAATTTCACCTGATATCCCTCCTTTTTTACCCTTACATTAACCCTTTTAAGTGTTTGAAAAATATTACACTGACACTCTTAATATATTACATTAACTCCTTTGATTAATTGAAAAACATTACATTGTGTGTCCCTATAAAAAAAAGTTGTTGTAAACATTAAAAAAAATAGAAGATGTTGTGCAATCTCAAAAAATCTTAGAGGATATGAGTATAATTTACTCTTAATTATTTATGGTTCTACTTTAATAATTGATCCCTATATAAGGTCCATCTTCTTTCTGTTTCTAGTACTATCCTTTTTTCTTCTTCTTTTTTCCTTTCTTTTTGTGTGGTTGTCTGCATGGTTTGTGTAAGAGGCAAACATCCAAGTACGGACCAAAATTATAGTAGTTTCCTTTACTCATAGACTAGATGTTAAATTTGTGCTTTGCACTTTTGTTTAAATTATATATTTTTATATTTGCATTTAGTAATTTTTTAAAATATATGTACATAAATAAAAATATTATTTTTAAAATATTTAGTATTATATTAAATATAATTTCATTAAAATTGAGAAAGATAATTAATTATATTTTTAAATGAGCAAATATTGTTTTCAAAAATATTGAGTCTATTAAAATTTATTATAATTTATTTTTTCTCTAAGTAATAATAGTGATACAATACTTATATGAAATATATAAATTTAAAAGGAATGTAAATATAATAAACATGAATGTATAATATATAATTATTCAAATTTGAGTGTTCATTTTTGTTATTGTGGATATTATGTTAACATCTACTTGATTTTCATGTGTTGATAATTAATAATTTTTAAATGTTGTAAAAATTAAAATTTATTTTGAATTTGTTGAAATAATGTGATTTTTATTAAATAGATACAGTTGTTAACTATTTTTAAGATATATTTTTAATCATTTTGAAGTTATTAATTATAATTATGTGATATTGTTGAAGTTGAGTTGGTTAACCATATTGCAACATAAATTGAACGCTCCTGATCAGTGTAATGAGATTTTTCTGTCATTATTAATTACTATTACTATTACTACTACTACTACTATTATTATTACTATTATTGTTGTTATTGTTATTTGTTCTTTGATTTTGATTTCATTATATTTGCTATTTTTTAAAATTATTTATCTATAAGGATTATTATATGTTTCAAAGTTTATATATAATAATTTAATTATTATAAGGATTATTTATCTATAAGAATTATTTATTTGTATTACTAATTTTGTATATTATTACATGATATTTTTCATATGTTACTATTTATTTCTCATTCGATAATTCAAAAAGACAACATTATTAATAATAATAACTTCACTATTTTTGCATATTCTATAACTGTTTTATATTTATGATATATAATTAGTATTTATTATTTTTTTAAGGTATGAATTTATAAGAATTAAAAATCATAATGTCTTATAATTGAGTGTTATGAAAAAACTCTATTATTATTATTATTATTATTATTATTATCACAATCATCATCATTATTATTATTGTCTTATTTGTATATTATTTTTATAGTAAATTTAGTTAGTGTTGTAGATTATGCACTATTTAATTTATCAATTTAATGCATTACTACTACTATTACTATTATTATTATTAAGGTTTGAATTTATAAGAATAAAAAAATATAATATTATTGACCCTTATAAATTTGAGAGGACTCTATTTATAATAATAATAATTACTATTATTATTATTATTATTAACTTTCAATCATCAAAATTGTGTAATAATTATCATTAATGTAATCAATTAATTATTTATTAAAAGTTTTTTTTGGAAAGCAATTCTTGATCAAAAGTAAATCTTGAGAATATATAAAAGTGAGTGTTTATTTTTGTTATTGTGGATATTATATTAGCATGTATTTTTTATTTTTTATAATTAAATTTTTTAACTATATTTATTGTAAAAATAATAGATAATATGAGAAAATACATATAAAATAATATATAAATTGACAACGATACATACAATAATAAAATATTTTTATTCTTATAATAGAAATATATTTTTATTCAAAAAAACATAAAATTAATTGTGTATTATACTTAATAAATACATACAATAATTAATAATATAGAAATAAAAAACTATATATTTATACATTTACAAAAATACTACATTAATGGCATTAAAAACTACATTAATTTTTGTTCTTAAGTTTATTTTATTGTTTTAATTTTTTTACTCTAATATATGTTTAATGAACAATAATAACTAAAGATATATCTCATTATTTATGAATTTAATTAACTAATTGATTGTTATTTGTTTTGTAAATAGATTTTATGATTTCTTTATTGATAAATGTTAATTCATATTTATTTAATATTTTTTGTATTTTTTATCTTTTTAATTTATTTATAGTCATTTAATTTTTAATTAATTCATATGTTTTGATATTTTTATTCAACAACTAAATTTTGAAATAACTTTATCAAAGTTTAACTACATATTTAATACAATTAATAATTCAATTTAATAAAAATTTGCAAAAGTCTCGTACTACAAAATTCAAATTTGTATTTATTGAAAAAAAATTGCAAAAAAACAAATCAACATTTTATCAAATTAGGGTATTGCAATAGTCAAAATTGGTAGGTCGTATACTAATTATCATTGATGCAATTGCTAAAATATTTTTTCTTTACATTTTTTAATTGACAAATAAAATTGATTTAATAAATTTTTTTAATTTTATTCAAATTAAATTTATGACTAGTGTTAACAAGGCAAAAAATAATGTGTAAAATAAAATAAAATTCACGCAAATTGAGTTGAGTTTGATTATGTAAAAAAATTTACTAATTGTACAATGTATTTGGTTGCACAAACATAAACATGTTTATAACTAACAATTAATTAAATAAACACTAAAAAAGTTGCTATAAGATTAATCTTTTTTTTAATACATCTAAAACTTCAAAACCTCGTTTTGCTCCTTATCACATTTTTTTTTTCATTTGGTTGCAACTTGAAACAAAATTGTAGCAAAAATAAATGTTACATTTCATATTTATGGTATTAAAATTTGCTATATAAATTTTACCTAAATTTGTTGTTATTCTCTAATATGTATACTTCTCTTTCTTACAAAATTGTCTTAAACTTACGTGCAATATTTTTCCCTATAATAGCATACATATAATTACTTTGAAACAAACAATATAAAAAAATAGCATAAAATAATATATTAAGAAAAAGACTAATGAATCAATACAAAAAAAAACTTTAAATTGTTAGAAAAAAAAGGGTTGATCAATAGAATAAAGTTGTGCAATGATATAATTAAAATGTTTACCAGTCAAGCCTAAATAAAAGATAGCAGTAAGTAAATTACTGAAATAAAAAAAGTAATAAAAAAAAACTAAAATCAAGAACCAGAATGCTCATTCTCTTAGCATTTTTCTTGAGCATATATAGAGAATATAATCTATCAATTTAATGGCCAAAAGTAAGAAATGGTAATATAATATTAATTTTAATTAATAGCTATAGATAGTATTGAATTTAAAAATAGTTTCATTCTTTGTTTTAATATCATTAAATACAAATAAAAAATGGCTTGAATTTTGTTTCTGAACCTTTTGAATAATGTTATGTTTGTAATCATATAACTAACATCATCATGGATAAATTTATTTTTATTATTAAACTAAAAGTGTTTTTGTTTGAGAGTATGTTAATGAAATATATTTTATTAACTAAATTAAAAAATAAAGTATAATGATATATACATAATAATTTATTTATTAATTTCTATCCTTATATAAGTAACTAATTATTGTTTGTGAAATATATTTTAAAGTAACTAATTTAACAAAATTGAGCATAAGTAGAAATATAATATATAGTGTTACTACTTAATATCAAAATTATCAAAATTGATGTTTAATTAATCAAAATTGTATAATAAATAGCATTAATGTGAGCAACTTAATTTTTTTATTAAATACATTAGGTCCATTAAATTTAATTACATCTAATCAACGGCTATTATAAAGTTTAAGTTTCAATTAACGGCTAACTTTTGTTCAAGTCTCTTTTACTATATATATATATATATAGTTAAAACAAAGATGCATTCCTAGTGGGGAAAAAGGAACCAAAAAGATTGTGCACACTTAAAAAGAGCAAAAAAAGCTTTATTTATTTATCTTGGCAAGGGATTTTAGAGATATTTTAGACTCTTAATAGTCAAAATTACATTACAACTCAAGACTTTTTTTAAGGAAAAATTCTTTATTATTTTTTTGCTAACCACTGTAATTAAGACCTCTGATGGAACTCCAAGGTATTATTACAAGCTACAGCTCTTTGAATTAGCTATAGGATTAATCTTCAATCCAGAACTTAGTCACAATCAAACTTAAAAGACCAAAAGCAAGCTTTGTTTATTTATCTTAGCTGGAATTTTTGGAGTTATTTTAGACCCTTAATAGCCAAAAATTGCATTACAACTCAAGACTTTATTTAAGGAAAAATTCTTTATTACTTTTTTGCTAACCATTGTAATTAGGACTTCTAGTGAGACTTCATGGTATTCCTACAAGTTTTGGCTTGCTGAGTCGACTATGAAACTAATCATCGGTTCAAAGCTTAGTCACACTTAAACCCATCGCTACTCTCCAAGGAAGTGTTTTGCAGAAATTAAACCTAGGTCTCACCTTAATAGTTCAACTTCTGTTGCTAACTAAGCCACACCCATTAAGTTAAAAAAAATTATTACTTAAATTAACAAATATTGATATATTGATTAAAAAAAAATGCAACAAATATTGATATCAGATTTATTATTTATTTAAACTTTAAAGTTAATGGGACATAATAAATGATAAAGAAAATGACACGAATAAATTAGAGACTCTCTCTCTCTCTCTCTACAATTGGATCATTAAAATTTAATATATACAAAGAATTATTAAGTGGAGTAACTCTACCAAGAGTTATTCTTGGAGTAACTTGATCCCCATCCACATGTGTATGTGTGTGTGTATAATAATAATTTGTCTCTTAATTTCTATCCTTAACTATTATTTTAAATAATTATTATGAATTGTTTTAGATTTAATTAAATATCTAAAAAAATTCATTCTAATTATTATTGTTCATAAAACATTATAAAGTAGCCTAAATTGAAAATAAAATAGACTCATATATGATCATTTATTTCTTAATTTTTATCCATAATTATTATTTAAATAAATTATTTAAATTTAACTATATGTGTATTAAATCTTTAACTTTGATTATTATTATTATTATTCATAAAACATGTTTTAAAGCAATCAATTAAAAAAATAAAATAAATTTGAGCATAAGTATTAATATAATTTTTCTCTTTATATATATAAAAGAAAGGTTGTTATAGCAAATTTTCTTGCCTAAGCTAGAGGTATATATGCCATTTCAAAATTTTCATTTAATATAATTATATTAGTCTTTCAAACTTTGCATTAAATTAAAATTATAAAAAACTATTTTTAGTGAGTGAGTTTTAAAAATCAAGGTTAAAAATAAACTGAAAGGTCATCGTTTTTTCTTTGATGGATAATTGATTTTTTGGTAAAGTCCAATGTACCATTTTAATTCTAATTAATCTTTTGATTCAATTTTGTAAAACTAAAAAAATATGCTTGAATTATTATCGTGCCTTTTTTTTCTTATATATTCTTCCACTTAGGTTTACGGTCAACTAGTAGGTGTATTTTTTCGTTCCTTGTCTTTTCGTTTGTTTATCTTTCTTTTCTTGGCCTTGCATTTTTTTTTCTCATTTTCATGTTGCAGTTTGATAGAAAGAGAATTTTGCCTAATATGTCTTAATCAACTTGTAGCAATGAAATTTTTTGTGTAGATAAGAGGAAAAAGTTCTTACAGTGCATCATTCAATGAAATTGGCAAAGGATGAGAAGTGAAAATTGAGAACCACATTAGGTACATCATCTTATTCTATATTTTTTATTATTTCTTTTGTTCTTTTTACAGGTATCATCTTTGTGCATTTCCTTTCTTTTTTTTCTTTTTCTTATTTTACTGTTATGTTATTTATATTTTGATTATTATTGTTCATGCTTTTCATATATGTTCTTATATTTTTTCCATTTGCTATTATATTATAAATAATGTATATATTTTTAGTCTTTCTCATTTTGAGCAACAAAAAATTAATAATCTTGTTTTTACTTTATATCTTCAACTTACAATATATTTTTTTTGTTTAACATGACATAAAAAGAGCATATTATTGTTACAACTTTATCACTTATTCATTAATTTCTTTTTTCTTATATTTTTTTTATGATTCACTTAACACAATTTAATGAATTTTATATAGTTAAATTATCTAATTAATTATGTTAATTTTTTCTACTTAATTCAATTGCCTAATTATAAGTTTATACATGTTATTTATATAGTTTATTAATTGTTCCAAATAAATTATGATATAAAAAATAATAAATTATTTTCATAAAATACATTAATTATAGACTAATATCTATCTATCTCTACAAGGTTAACTTTTAATAAAGAATTAAATTAATTACATTAATAATAACAATTAAACAACTTTGATAATTAAAAGTTAATAATAATAACAATAATCATAAATAGACTCCTTTCAAATTTGTAAGGGTCAATTTTAACATCAATAATAATAATAATAATAACATCAATAATAATAATAATAATAATAATAATAATAATAATAATAATAATAATAATAATAACAATAACAATAATAACAATAACAATAACAAGAATAATAACAATAATAACAAGAATAACAATAACAACAACAACAACAATAACAACAACAATAACAATAACAATAACAACACCAATAATAACAACAATAACAACAACAATAAGAATAATAATAAGAATAATAATAATAATAATAATAATAATAATAATATGATAACAACAAACAGTAATAGTGGTAGTAGGTTTACTTACTTGTATTTCATATTTTTCCCTCACCTATATATAATATTTTGGAAATGACTATTCAATTGATGCAAAAGCATTACGTGTACTTTTTGGTAAATTATGTTAAATAGTACATTAAATTGATTAATTAAATAGTACCTAATTTACAATACTGGTTAAATATACAAATAATAATAATTAAATATAATAATAAAGTTTTTTATAACGATCAACTATAAGGTATTATGAATTTTAATTCTTATAAATTTAGACCTTAAATAATAATAAATACCCATTATATATCATAAATATAAAACAGTTATAGAGTATACAACAATAGTGTAGTTATTATTATGAATAGCATTGTCTTTCTGAATTTACTTAGAATGAGAAAAAAATAGTAATATATAAACAATAGTGTGTAATAATATTAAAAAAATTAGTAACGTAAATAAATAATAATTTTTATAGATAAATAATCCTTATAATAATTAAATTATAAGATATAAAGTCTGAAATATATAATAACTTTAAAAAGTAGTAAGTAATGAAATTAAAATAAAATAACAACAACGATAATAATAATATCCAGAACAATAACAACAACGATAATAATAACAACAACAACAACAATGATAACAATAACAATAACAACAACAATAATAATAGACAAATCTCATTACACTAATCAAGAGTGTTCAGTTTATGTTGTGTTTAGGTTAACCAACTCAAAATTTTAACAATATCACACAATTAAAATTAATAACTTAAATAATTAAAAAACCATTTTAAAATAATTAACAACTATATATATTTAATAAAAATCATACTATTTCAAAAAATTTAAAATAAATTTTAATTTTTACAATAAATACATTTAAGATTATTAATTATAAACACACAAAAATAAGTACGTGTTAACATAATATCTACAATAACAAAAATGAACACTCAAATTTAAATACTTATATATTCATATTTTATTATGCTTACATTCATTTTGAATTTATGCATTTCATATAAGTATTGTAGCACTTTCATTACTTGAAAAAAGAACAAATAATAATAAATTTCAATAGGCTTAATATTTTTGAACACAACATCTACTCAATTAAAAATATAATTAATCATCTTCTTCAATTTTAATGTAATTATATTTAATTTACTATTAAATATTTTAATTAAAAATTAATAATTTTATTTATGTATATATTTTTAAAATAATAATAAATACAAATATAAAAAATATATAATTTAAACAAACCCATGCAATGCACGGGTTCAAAATCTAGTAATATGTAACGGAGACTTGAACCTTATACCATTGTCAATGGAGACTTGAAGTTTACAATAGTTGTTGAATCTAATCAAATTTAACCGACCTAATTGTATTTAATGAAGAGTTAAATTATTCACATTAATGATATTTATTATATAATTTTGATAATTATAAGTTAATAGTAGAGAAAAAAGGTCATGCACTGACAGTGTAAAGTAGTTTTACACTGTTATCCAATCGCAAACTACCATTTATTACACGTTTGTTGACTTTTATAATAAATACTTTAAAAGTCATATCAATGGTAATCTCTGATTGGTTGATAGTGTTAAACTTTTTACACTTACAGTACATGACTATTAAACTCTTAATAATATATATTTAAAAACCAAAAGATGATTAAAAAAACTTAGATATATAAATACTGTAACATTAAATATTATATTAATAATTATGCTTAGATTTATTTATTTTTTTAAATTAGCTACTTTAATATATATTTCACAAACAATAATAATTAAAAGTAATAATTTTATAAATATGTAGTTAAATTTATAATAATTCATAATATTTTATTTTAATTAATAATTAAGGGTGAAAATTAAAATAAATAAAAATTAAGTGATTAATCTACAAGAAAAAATAAAACATTATTGATATGCAAAATATTAAAGTTTATATTGACTAAATAACTTTCATATCATGTGTTTTATACATTATTCCAAGGCTTATACATTTTAATAGTTTATGTACTTAAAGTATAAAAAGTTTTTACATTATCATCCAATAACAATTTGTCATATATGATAAGTTTGTTAATTTTACAATAACTACCTTAAAAGTCATACTTATCATAATGTATTTTTACACTAATAATGCATAGAAATTAAACTCTTAAAAAAATCATATAATAATGTATTTTATGTTAGTGATATAATATTTTTTTAATATTTTATTTATCATGACAATATAAATTTAAATTAAAATCATTCTAGATTATTTATTTCATTCAATTGTTGTATTGCAATTAGGAATAACAACAAATGATAAAGGATCTACATGGTGGAGACCTCTTTCGACCCTGAATTGTTGAGTACAATCATTTATTAGAACTAAATCTTATGTTCGTGAGAGATATTCTTTAATGCATTTTCTCTACTTTTAATAACTTATAAGTCTGTTGATACAATATATTGTTGAAAAATAAAATTGTTTAATATTGTTTCCTCTCATTTTGATATAAAATTAATTAAATTTAACTATGATATATAACCAAAGTAGCATAACTTTAATTTTAAACTAGGACAAGATTTGTAATTATACACAAATTTTTAAAATTATTATTTATTTATTGAGTATATATTTTAATTTATTACTTTTATATTAAAAAACCCATAAACAAAAATAAAAATAAAAATGCTTGACTGTGGATTTTTTTTTGCTTCACATTGATCATATGAATGTGAAATCACTCACATGATCATATTATGCTTATATGATATAAAACTAGACTCATACCTTCAATGATTGTAGAGTTAGGTTAATTGTTTTTTTTTTCTCATTTTTTCTAAATGTTAATAAACATGAGATATATAATCTATGAAGAAATATTTAATAAAATACTTCAATAAACTATAATATTTTATTTTTTTAATCATAATCTCATAAAAATTTGACAATTAATATGGTTAATTTTAATAAAAAAAAACTGCACATGTTATCTTAAAAATACTATTTACAATGAATTATTTATAATAAATTATAAACTGATAAAAACGTTATTTTTAATTTATTTTTTATATATTCACATTATATTTTTATATTGAAATAAACTCGTGCAACGCAAGGGTATTACATCTAGTAAACCACTGGTAAATTAAAGAGACTATATAAGACAATTTAGGGACTAACAAGAATGGATCATCTATTGTTGTGTTGTCTCTATAGCCAAAAAAATAGAGGAAAACAAAGAGAGAAAATAAACTAATGAAGAAAGATGGTAGAGAAATGAAGGAAAGTTAGAAAGAAAAACAAAGGTCGTTGAGAAACCAACTATAGAGGATCCATGTCCGCGACTGATAATGTTACTATCCGTTAAGAGCACAGGTAGAAAGAAGCACACATAATACTCAGTATTACTTTAAGGTTTCTCATGGAATGGAACAAAAGGCACACACAATCGAGAAAAAAAATCCTCAACAAAAGAAGAAGAAGTAAAAAAAAGCATACATGTTAGTATGGAATTTGATTTCTCTAAAGTGAGAGGAGTACACTTTAAAAAATAAAGTATAAAAATAACTACTAATTAAAAAAATCAATGATTGTAATTAACTTTAGGTTTTCTTTATATATATATATATATATATATATATATATATATATATATATATAATTTTATGACAATCCTCAACAATTGATTTTTTAATCAATGATAATGAGTGTATTTTATTTTCTAAAGTGTATCTTATTTTAAAAAAGTCAAATCCATTGTTTTTAAATTAATTTTAATATATTTAAATGTAATTAAAATGTGTGCTCAAATTAATTTTTATTATAAATTTTATAATGGTATGTGTGTTTTGGTGAGATTTCCCAAATTGACACCTAATCGATTATTCAACAATTTTGAAATATAAAATTACGTTGAGATAATTTTAAAACGTAGATTTTATAATTACGATAATAATTATTATAAACAATTTTTTTTTACAATTAACAAATTATATATATTGGAAAGGAATGTCTACAAATTCTTTATAAATGACATGGCGTATTCATTTCACCTATTTCTTAACTGATTTTATTTGACCATAGTGTTCAATGATCAATTTCTCTTTCTTGCCATCTAATTGACTTTGTGATTCATTTGTAATTTGTAATTACATTTGTAAATATCTTTTCATTGATAATTAACATTTTAACATAAAAAGAATAAATTTTAATATAAAAAAATATCATAAAATAAAATTTTGAAATAATTAACAATTTAGTATTTTTTCAAAATATAAAAATGTTTTAAAAACAGTAAAATCACATACCATAAGAATAAACAAATTATAATAGGATGTGCTCTCATGTTAAAAAAAAAGAAAAAGAGTCCCGTTAATAACACAAGGATTGATTTATTAAAATATCATTGATAAATTTATGTTTTGAAATTTGTGAAATTTTACCAAGTTAAAAAATAGATAAGTATGGATAAATGCCTCCAATAACCAATGGTTTTGATTTCTCTACATACCCTTGTCCTAGCTTATTTGATACATTAGAGAGACCCAAATTTATTGATCCGACTCAGAGTTTAAATATCATGATTTAATGTTATATATATTATATAAGAAAAATTAGAGCTGATAATTTTTTAAGACATTTTGTATTCGGAAATTACTGAGTTCTAACAATTTTAATTGAATTTAGTGGAGTCCTTTAAAAGAAGAAAGCTCTCTTATTATTTTTTTTCCTTTTTTTCTGTCAAATAGTATTTTTAATACTTATTTTTACCATTTACAATTCCTTAAGAAATAAGGGATGAACAGTAAGCGTGACTTAAATTTTTACTCATACATGAAAATATGGTTTCAATGTATAGTAGGTTTGAATTTTCATTTTTAGTTAAATGAGAATGTTTTTAAGAGTTATTGTTTTATGTATTAAGTTACGTGTTTTTTTCGTATTAAATATTTACTTTTATTTTTATTTATATTTTTTTTTCTTATATTTTTTAGATAAAATAAATTTTAATAATATTATAATATTAGTAAATCTTAATTAGAATTTAATTTTAAAATTTAAAATTTTGACACATTATATTATAAGAATTATGTGTGTCGATTCAAATAATTTATTTTCTAAGTTTTTTAATTTAAAACTTTTATCACATTAATTTATTCATATTTAATAAAATATAATATTTTATTATTAATAATGAATATTAAATTATATTATTTTTAAATTTTTATTTATTTATAAGTTTATTTAAATTTAAAAATATTCATATAGTGCATGAAAAACTTCATAATTTAATGATATGAATATAGTTACTTTTAGAACAAACTAGAGTCATAATCTGTACCCTATACAAGTGTTAATATATATATATATATATATATATATATATATATATATATATAATTTTTTTATATTATTATGATTTTTAATATATTTTTCAATTATTTTTATTGTAATAACCAAAAAGCAAATAGATTAAATCGAGTATAAAAATATTAAAGGCAAAAATTATACATTAATTACTTTAAAGGAATAAAAATACAATTAAAATTTTTAAAATTTAATATTATATTTAACAAAAAAATAATGTTTAATATTCATATTTATATTTAAAAACAAAAATAAGATGGGAAATCAATTTTTTAAAATAAAAAGTGAATGTATTTTTAATGATATATATATATATATATATTTGTTAACATATACTTACTTATTTTTATTTGAAGTGCATTATCAAGTTATAACTAAGGATTATCTTAAAATATATCAAAATGTAGCTTGTTAACGTACTCAAATTAAAAAACAAGTGGGTGAAATGCATTATCAAGTTATAACTAAATATTGTCTTAAAATATACCAAAATGTAGCTTGCTAACATATTCAAATTAAAAAACAAGTGAGTGTAGGTTAGCAAATGCTTATGAGGTTTGTTAACATACACCAACTTGTTTTTTAATTGGAGTACGTTAGTAAGTTATAACTAAAAATTATCTTAAAATACAGCAATGGTGTAACCTGTTAATGTACTTTAACTAAAAATCAAGTAGGTATGCGTTAGCAAATCCATATATATACACACACATGCATAATTTAATTTAAAAATGATGCAACTATAATACACATATATTATTAAAAAAGAGTAAATAAGAGATATCAAGAATATTAAAAAAAAGAAAGAAATAAACATGAATTTGATTAATTTTTTATGATGTTATTTAAACATGCACGTATTTTATGTACCAAAAAAACATGCACATATTTTTAATATTTTAATCTTGTAATTTATTGCACAATTTCAACATTTTAAATATATCATAATTAATAAAATAAATTATTTTATTCATTATTTTATCATTTGGTAATTAATTATCGTAATAATAAAATTATTTTATAAAATTCAATAAATTGATTAGCATATTATATAAAATCAAAATTTACATAATATTTAATAATTAAATCAATTGATTTAATTTGAATATATAGTTGTTATAATCATTTTAATTACTATAATTATATATTTATATGAATTAAAAAATAAAATAAAATTTTTAGCCACATTTCGATAGAACAAGAATGAAGGTGATGTTGCTATGTAACAAAACTTTCTTTTATATTAATGAATTTGATAATGGATTGATCAATTTGGTCTACTCTATATAATAGATGAGTTTAATGGTCATATACTGTTAGTGTAAAAAGTTTTACATTGTCAACTAATTAGAAATCACCATAGGTGGTTATTATAAAAGTTAATAAACTTACCATATACAATGGTTTCTAATTAGATGACAGTGTAAAACTGTTTTGTATCGTCAGTGTATAACTTATTTTCTCATAATAAATTTGAGTTTTCATTTTTAAATAAATTTTTTTTAAGAGCTATTGTTTAATTTTCATTATTATTTTCCACTATAATATTTTTCCACAAATATATACTAAACACACATTTTTTTCACTTTAGATTTTTTCATAATTATATTAAAAAGTAAGGCTGGGTAATTATTTTTACTTTAAAAACAATTTATTAAATTGTAATTAGTTTATTTAAATTTAAAATTTTGACAAATATTTATTTGAGTTTAATTTATATACAATTTTACGTTATTAACCAATTAAAAATTATAATAAATATGATTTTTAAATAATTTTTATAAAATTTAATAAGCATACGACAATTTCTAATTAAATGACCTTGTGTGGTTGAACTATTTTCTCTATTTTATAATCCAAAACATCAGCATCACAAAATTAATTAAGAAGAAAATTTGATGGTATCAAGTGCAGTGAGTTACTTACAGAGGCAAGCAAGTGCCCATACCACACTTAGTTGTTTCCCAATTTTATTAAAGACGAGATTGAATTTGGAGGCAGTAACACAAAGTGAGAGATAAGATCAAAAGGACACGACATGATTATATTCATTGAACCCTCTAGATTCTAGACTCTCATTTGGGCTTGAATGAACCGTCATGTCCTTCACATGCGCCTCTGCTCTCAACATCACTCTTCTGCTTCTCCTCGTTGCCGCTATTTTTGTTGCTTGTTTCACTCTCCCAGTTGACAAGGTTCCTTTTTTATTCAATTTCACTTCTCGGTTCATCTACTCCTCTATGTTTTTTATGCATATACAAGAAAAAATATTTAGCTTTCTGTTGAAACTTGAAATGGGGTGGATGCGTTTTTGTTCAATTGATTAATTTGCTAGACACGCGCTTAGAATCACTTTTTGATCACTTTTTATCTGCGGCTTCTTTTTCTTCTTTCATGAAATGGGGTTTGATGGTTAATTGATTGTCTCGTTACTCACATGAGCAAGGAAATTTTCTAGTCGTATTTGCTTGCATACAGAAATTTCAACCAATGGATAATATATGTAGCACCACCTTGTACAATTTTTAGTATAGGAGTATCATTGGAAAATGAAGATTTTGTTTGAGTTTGGTTTCAAATTGTGAATTATAGGAAAAGAATAGAAGATATCATCTTATGAGTTATAGCATAGCGAGCTTGTTTTACATATGGGAATCCCCTCTTCCTTGTTTTACGTATGCCACATTTGAATTTTCATTCCCAACCATTCTGGTTGTGTGGAGATTTTGAATCTTTTACCCCCTTTTTTTGCTCCACAGATTCTGAAGGACTTATTGGAATGGATTGATCGTAATTTTGGACCATGGGGTCCACTTGCTCTGTAAGTTAATTTTAAATTTTGACCACTAAAATTTCCACCTGGTAACTATCTCCTGTTGCATTTTTACAATCTCATAATTGTGATACTTGCTTCTATTCATGTAATTGCTTTAGTTTAGACTACAATTTTTAAAGGTAATCTTTACAGGAGATTGTCATGTGCTTTCATGATTTGATAAGTTTTATTTTAATCATAGGTTATGTTTGAATTAGTGGTAAAGAATGGAATGGAATGGATCGAAATATAATGGAATGGAATGGAATAAAAATGTCATTCCTTTGTTTAAATGAACAAATATTTCATTCCATTGTTTGGAAAAAGGACTGAACAGAATGAATTATGACTTTTTAATTCCTAAATTATCCTTATTTTAAATATATTATCTTTAAGAAGTTAATGATTAGGGTAAAATTTGCAAAGATAAAAGAGTCATTTTATAATCTAAAAATTTTGTTTCATCAAGTGCACCCCAAATTTGGAAAGAAGAAAATTTGGGTATAACTGATGGAATGAAATGGATCATAATCCATCTCCTTCCATTATGTTTCATTCCTATTTTTACAAATAAAATAATGGAACAACTTTTTCTTTTACTCCATCCCTCTCCATTCCACTCTCTATCACCAATCCAAACATAGCCATAGTATCATGGGAAAGTATGTTATATTTTTATACATATACAATTGGGCATATTAAAATATTAAGATAACAACTGACTTAAATACATGAATTTGTGAACTCATGTTGGTTTGGTGATTTTCAGGATAGTTGCTTACATTCCTTTGACTGTCTTGGCAGTTCCTGCCTCTGTACTTACTGTAAGAATCTTTGATACCCTAGCATACTTCAAAGCTTATTGAACTTCTTGTAGAGTAATGGAATTCTCAACTACCTGCGTAACACCTGTGACCCATCTGCGTTGTTGCTTAGATTTGTTCTATAGAAGAATTGTTTGGTATTTGTGATTCTCACCTTTAGGAATTTGTAAATTTTTAAATTGAATTTGTCATGGGTCATCATTTACCTGTTTAAATTCTACAAACTAAGTGGCAGTGTTGCATTATACTATTTTTTTTACTATAAAATATATTTGTGTGTCCATAGTTTGATTTAAGTTTCAAACACCTCCATCATTTAAATGATTCATTTATAATTTCTAGTATATAATAAAGTGTGTGCATTATAAGCAGTTCATTCATTACTTTACATCTCCCTTGCAATATAACTGATGAAGAAGTAAACTTAATAAAGCAAAGGCAGAAATAATTTGTTGAGTCACCTTACCTGATGCTTCTTGTTCAGCTTGGTGGTGGTTATCTATTTGGCCTTCCAATTGGCTTCATTGCTGACTCTGTTGGTGCAACCGTTGGTTCTGTAGCTGCATTTCTTCTTGGTAGAACAGTAAGTTTTTCAAGTTTCGCATTTGTTAGTAATTTTCAAGTTAAAAAAAGTAAAGAGTTAGTTTCCTAGTTGCTATTGAATAAATTATGAATTTAAATTTTTCTTAATTAGTACAATATGCTCTTTATCTGTTGCTCTTTCTTCTTTTACATTATTCTTGAAAATTTCTCATCCTTCCAGTTGTGCTGCTTGTTGGTCCACTTGTTTGTGTATTATGACATAGTTATTTGTTTTTTCTTAGGTTATATATTCATATATTTGGCTATTTATGCAGATTGGGAGATCACTTGTTGTTTCCAGGTTGAAGGATTATCGACAGTTTAGATTAGTCACAATTGCAATTCAGAGATCTGGCTTTAAGGTTTGTAGACTCAATATTAGTTGTCATAAACCAACTCTCTCCAATAGCTTAAGCCGTTAGGTGAAGGAAAATGAATGATTCTAACATTAACTAATAATATTTTTTAAGTTATTGAGTCTTTTGTTGTTTATTTTCTAATGTTCCACTTCTTTTTATTTGATATGTTCTTTTGGAATTCTTGTTTCTGATCCAGAGCTCAAGGTAGAGGCGTAGAGCAAGTGGGTCATGAAATTATGTGTACTGTAATGTGACTGTAATTGTGATGTATAGTTTGATTACCTGTTAAAACAAACAAGAAATATATTTTCTGATTGAAATCCATCTTTATGTTGATCAATATTAATGAGTTACATGCAGTAGATAATTCACTTTGCTCCGCCTGCCCACCTTCCTATGAGGCCTTTGCACAAAAAAGTACACTTCTAATTGTTATGATCAATATTTTGTGGAACAATGATTGTATCAGTAAAGAGGGGGAGTAATATATCCGTCTGAAGCACAACAAACCAACTTTTGCATATGACATTCTGTCTAACCTCAAATGTTTATAATGTATCTGTCACTCAGACAATGACTTATTTCTTGATAATTACTAATCATTGCTTAAGAAGGCTATTATTGTGGTAGATCTTTGCTTAGTAATATTGGTGATATTGTGTTCCTTTGTTCTTTTTTCTCAACTGAGTATCTGACTTATAATTTCTCTATCTGTCTCTACAGATTGCATTACTCCTTCGGCTTGCTCCATTTGTACCATTTAGCATGATAAATTACCTCCTGTCTGTGACTCCTGTTCCATTAGGAGAATACACGCTGGCTTCCTGGTTAGGAATGATGGTATCTTCTTCGTCTCTGATCAATTATATGTAGGGGGCTTTACTCTTACCAATGAATGTCTGTTTTCATGCTTTACAAAATTCAAAATTGTTGAGAATTAATTGGATTTCTTTGTAGTAGTCACTTCTTGCACACTATTTATTAGAAAATGGTTTTCTAAATAATTTTTAAATTAAGATTAAGATAAGCATATGATTAATGGAAAAACAGGACAACTTTGAAGTTATCTGAGTTGTTCCTTTTGATTGTTTGTAATGCAACATTGAATGCACATTGTGCATGCTCATACTGGACAGTGGATATTGTGAAACTTTAAAATGATTTGTGTAAAAAGATTGAAAATTTGAGATCAATTGATTTAATAGGAAATTATGCTAATATTGGATCAAAAAATGCATTCCACAGGCAATCAACCCTGTGATTTATATGCTGGCTACTTATGTTCTAGGAAGATAGTACATTTAATTAAGCAATTAAGAAAAGCAACTTGAGTTTGATGTTTGTAGAGTATTAATATATTACTATCTGCATCAGTTTTGATGTTGATATTAGGTTTTGGAAAGTATATATCTTGGTATATGTTGAAAATCAGAATCATATATTTTGTATTTATTATATAGCGGTTTATATGCAACTCATATTTAGTTTATAGGAAACCCATATATGATTTAGAGGAACAAAATCTCCTTTAATTATATGCATTTATTGTAATAAGCCTATATAAACCTAGCTTTGTGGTGTAATTAAGACACACGAATTCACTCAATATATTTTCTCATTTTCTCCCTTTTAACATGGTATCAGAGCCTGAGAGGCCTACTGCCAGCCGCCCCCCAGCGGCTCGCCGCTTGCTGCCTGACTTTCCGACAAGTGACAATGACTTTTTTGTTGACTTTCCTGTTAGCCACCGCTGACTTTTTCGGCAACACCTTGTGCTAGTCTCCGTTTAGCCCGATGACCAACCCTGGGCAACTCACTACTTATGAAGGTCTCCTCTCTTTCAAGTTTAAATATTTTGGGTAGATTTCTATTTTTTTTGTTCATTCATAATGCCTCCGTTCACCACCTCAACATAGTTGTGTGGCTCTCTTGGGATATGTTTTGCGAGATGCACTAGCCTTGTCTTTGTCCCAGATGCATTGGCCTCATCTTTGTCCTAGATGCACTGGCCGCGTCTTTTTCCCAGATGCACTGTCCCTGTCTTTGTCTCAGATGTATTGGCCCCGTCTTTTTGCCAGATGCACTAGCATTGGCCCTGTGTCCCAAATGCACTAGCCTCATCTTTGTCTGTGAAGTAGTTACTGACAAAGAACCCTTTTTTTCTGGCAACTGTTTTTCGGTCTAACCACTATTTTCGTGGATATTAGTTTTTGTGTTTTTATATCTTTCAATTAAGGGAGAATGTATTGTTTTCGTGTAACAAGCTAAAAGCTTAGTAAGTTTTAGCTTGAGGGGGGGTGTTGAAAATCAGAATCATATATGCTATATTTATTATATAGCGGTTTATAGGCAACTCATATTTAGTTTATAGGAAACCTATATCTGATTTAGAGGAACAAAATATCCTCTAATTATATGCATTTATTGTAATAAGCCTATATAAACTTAGTTCTGTGGTGTAATTAAGAGACACGAATTCACTCAATATATTTTCTCATTTTCTCCCTTTTAACAGTATATAATCATGTAATTCAACTTCTCTTTGTCAAATAACCCCTCTATTATAAGACTCATGCTGTCATCATTGATTTGACAAGTTTTGTTTAACTAAATACACAATGTACCTGTTTCTCTTTTCGATTTTTTGTAGAAACTGTGTAATTTGGACCATAAACTAAGGTCCATGTGTAGATGGCATTCCAGCTACAGCAGTATCTTAATACCTCCAATATTGTTACTGTTGCAGCCAATAACACTAGCACTTGTATATGTTGGAACGACGCTCAAGGATCTTTCAGATGTGACACGTGGTTGGGGCGAGTTCTCAAAGACTCATTTGGTAAAGAGTTGCTATCCTTTATTCCTTATATTAATGAGTGTTTTACGGGCTTTTTAAGCTTTGCCTTTATTTTTTCTGATGAACATCTACAAGGCCCTGGAGAGTGCAATCTTTTGATCTTCCTGATTGGATCAAATAGGCGAGCTTTATCTCATATGTAACATATATTTATTTCTCTTTTGGATGCAGCCTTGGATCATTTCTGGCCTGGTGATATCTGGTAAGTTATGTTGCGTCCCCACATAATATATGAAACTAATATGCTCTATCCAGAAGTTGTTTTCTCTCTTTCCTGCATGTCTTGCTCCTCTTTTCTTTGCATGTGAGGTTTGTAGCTTTTTGTGTCACCAGCTCAGTGCTGCAATGGCTGGGCTGCAGATGAGCGGCTCTATTTTTGGGGTTTATGTTGCTGCTTGTTAATTTTTAAGTGGCAGGTAGAAAGAAAATGACTTAAATTTAAGCAGGCAAACGAGGGATAGCACACCATCATTCATCTCATATTAAACATAAATGTATAGTCATTGCCTCAATTCTTTAGTTGGTTTATGCTTATATTGCTTTGGATTTTCAACAATATTTGGGGAAGTGGTGTAGTGGGAAAAGCCTTGGTTGTTGTTGTATTTGGGAATATGGTGAGTTATGTCAGGAATCAAGATTTTCACATAGATTAGTTCTTTTACTAGCATGTTATTGTTATTTAGAATTAATGTGTAATGTAATGTGTTTCACGTGGTGATAACTACAAAAGTATTAGATTGGAGAATTTATAGTTGCTTGTAGACCATAATGAAAGTTGAGGTTTTTGAGTTTGGAAAAAGTGGTTTAGGACCTAGAGTCCATTATTTTCTTCGATTAGCCTGGCTGAAATATTATTTTTGCCTATGCGCAGTGGTTCTAATGATATGGGTTACTAAAGTTGCCAAGTCTGCTTTAGATAAAGCCTTGGCTGAATGTGAAGAAATGGATGGCACTGCATCTTCACCAGAGCTACCAATTGTCACTGAACCTTCAGTAGATCTCAATCAGCCTCTCATAAATAAGACAGATCAGGATGAAGACAATCATAAAAAGTAAAATCCAGTGTGTAAATTCTTTCCCCATCCCCACCTTTTTTTCTTTTTTTTTAAGCAGTAGCCGCTAGCTGCGGCTTATTTGTACAGTTTGGCAATAGAAATGTAGCTTGTGACATAAATGGTTAATCATACTGTTGAAAATTAGAATCAAATATTTTGCATTTATTATATAACGATTTATAGACAACTTATATTTAGTTTATAGGAAACTTATATCTGATTTAGAGGAACAAAATCTCCTTTAATTATATGTATTTATTGTTATAAGCCTATATAAACCTAGTTTTGTGTTGTAATTCAAATACATGAATTCACTCAATATATTTTCTCCCTTTCAACATGGTATTTAGAGCCTGAGAGGCCCATTTGCCCACCGGTGGCTTGCTGCCTAACTTTTTGGCAAGTGACAATGACTCTTTTGTTGACTTTCCCGTTAGCCACCGCTAACTTTTTCGATGACACCTTGTGCTAGTCTCCGATGATCAACCTCAGGCAACTCTCACTACTCATGAAGGTTTCCTTTCTTTCAAGTTTAAATATTTTAGGTGTCTAATAGTATTGGTTTGAAGATTCAAATGTGGTTTTAAGAAGGTCGGACCTTGTTTTGCTTGTCAAGAAATTTCTCTTAGGCTGATGGTCATTCTAGCTATTTGGCTAGCTATCTTTCTAGCAATACTATCCGGCTTCTTCAGCATCCCTAAGTTGTTGTTCAAACTATTGTTTTTGGTGGAGCTCAATTTTTATGTTTTCTATTTATTTTTTATTTGCGGGGAAATGAATTGTTTTTGTGTAACAAGCTAAAAGCTTTGTAAGTTTTAGCTTGAGGGGGAGTAGTTGAAAATCAAAATCATATATTTTGTATTTATTATATAGCGATTTATATGTAACTCATATTTAGTTTATAGAAAACTCATATTTGATTTAGAGGAACAAAATCTCTTTTAATTATATGCATTTATTACAATAAGCCTATATAAACCTAGCTTTGTGGTGTAATTAAAACACATAAATTCACTTAATATATGCCCTCATTTTCTCCCTTTTTAACACATACCATCAAGATGAGGTTATTGAATATGTCTAATGGCAGAAAAGTTCATCATATGAATCATTCCTAATTTTATCTATGGTTTTTACTTTTGACTTAAATATCTTTTTAATCCTTTAAATTTGGGTCAAGTTCGCTTTTGGTCCCTTAAATTTATAAGTGATTTTTTAGTCTCCAAATTTAGAAATAGACCACTTTTGGTTCCTATTTTGTGATCTTTTTTGTCCCTAATAAAGATCAAAAGTAAGCTATTTTTAAATTAGGAAGACTAAACAAATTATTTTTAAATTTGAGAGACCAAAAACAAACTTAACCTAAATTTAAGGGATCAAAAAAAATTTATGCCTTTACTTTTTTCACTCTGGATTGTGACTTGGTGTTGGTGCTCTAATGTTTATACTCTTTCAACCTTGTATGTTCAAACATTACTAATTCATCCTATTGTATTGTGTTCTTACTTGGAATCCAATGGCCCTGGTTAAACAATATTCTCCATTGCTTTGACTTGAACTACTCCTATAGATATTGCTATTATTGATAAACTTCTAGGATGGCAAAGAGGTGTACTTACAAGGTCTTCAATGCTTAAGTAAATATTCAATTAAGGAGTTATGAGATTGACCATAATAGATTGAATGTTCGTTTCAGGGTGATATGCCCCTTTATATGGTGATCTACCATGATAAAATAAGGATAGTATCCCATTTAAATAAGGAAAATTGTTCCCTTTGATGACCCAAGGAAAGTGAAAAGATCTTATCCTTAGAAGAATAAAATCATGACTCATGTTTTCCAAGGATCTTAGGATAATAATGACAAGTTGTTTAGATCTTGATCACTTTAGATATGAGAATATGATATGATTCTAGTCTAGAATAGTTCCCCTCAGCTAATGTGTTTATGAAGGCAAGATGTTGAGCGAAGTGTGGTCATGGCTACTAGCATTTCTGTGTTACCTAGTGGCTCAAAGATAGCAATAAATCTCAATTCAAGCATGCACCATGTTGCCAAGGTAGGTGTTTGCTGGCTAAGATGTGGGCTCAACTGAATAAGCTCTCTAATGCCTAATTATCATGCTTGAAGGGAAATACTAGGGTGTTGCTTTTTTTGGTCAACTAGAGTGTCACCATTTTTTAGACATAATAGGAGTCATATTAGTCCACTATAGTGTGAGGATCACAATGCCTCCCCAACTATCACAGATGAGGTCGCATTTTCGTCACATGTGTACATTTAACCTCCATAGTCATTTCTTTTTGTTTTTTCTGTACATTTTTGTGTGGAGAATCTTGGCTTGGGTGGTTTGAGCTTGTGTAGAGAAGACATATAAATCTCAATAAGGAAAATAGATCAAATGTAGGGTAGTCTAGTCGTTAGACGTACATGGAGTGGAGACAAAGAAAAACTAAAGACAAAACAATTAAGAAGTTATATGTTAATAATTCATTCTATATATTAAATGAGAACAATCATTTTGAACAAGAGCGTTTTTAGCTGTCATTTTTTGATGAGAGCGTTTTTAGGAATTTTTTAACCTCTTATCTCTTTCAATTTACATTTTTAATATCTTTAGTTTTAAGTTAAATTTCAATATATTTTTTAAAAAAATCAATAATTAAAACTTAATATTGTATTACGATAATTGTTTATTATAAATTTAAAATATAATTTATATGTTCAAAAATATTTATTTATTACAAGTTTTTTATTATATTATAAATTGTATATTCAAAAGTATTTATTTATTATAAATTTAAGTTATATAAAATAAATATTTATTTTGTGCAATGCACATGTTAAAATACTAGTTTATTTATAATTTACAATAAAATATTATGACATCTTTGGTTGTTGTCATTTATTGTACATTTATGAAGCAAAGTAAATAAATAAATAAATTTGTATAGACAGAAATTATTAGCTTTGCAATATTAATATTTTTGTAACAAATCTGACAGAATATGACTGGCAGCAACCAACACTAACTACCCTATCTATATGTTTTATTCCAACCTACACCAACAGCCTCAGGTCATAACTCGTTACCAGGTTCATGGTCTCATTCTGAAGGGTGATAAAGAAATAGTCAAGAACTTGACCCATGAAAGTAAAAAGTTAAGAGCTCAATGCACAGCTAAGAGAAAAGAAAAGCATTTCTTGTCGCGGGTAATGTTATTTATTCAACTTGGATTAAATCAAAAGCAACCCCCGCCTTCGCGAAAAAGGTGAGGCAACATCATATGAGACCTCATCATGAATATTTGGATGCGTAGTACTGTTGCCAATAGCATCTTTTTCGTTCCCAACTGAACTAAAGGAAAAGCTATTCTAGCAATTTTATATAATTTTGTCAGTGCCAATAAACTTTTCCACTGTCTTATTGTTGAATCTTGGCGTCTAAGGACCCTATCAGTTCCTTGATGGAAGGGCTAAACTATATTCTGTCATTGTGAGGTGTCTAAAGTGCAATGCTCTACACATTCTATTCCATAGCCTCAGAATTGAGAGACCCCTTGGTTTTGCAAAGTAACTAAACTTTATCACAAAAAGCATTATCTATTTGTGGGTTATATACATAGCGAAGTTTCTATAACACAAAAACATATATTGCTTGGAAGTTGGTGATCAAGAACAAGAAGCAGTTCAAGTCCCTCATGGGGAAAGTGCAAGGTTTTAGCCTTCTATCTTTTGGTGGCTGCTTTGATAGTTGTCGTGATCACACTCGAGGCTCTGGATACGGGACGAGGATATGGAACCTCAGTGATAGGCCAGTGGAGCTGCAAATAAGGGTGGGATCAATACTGAAGAAGATTCACACGTTGAAGCCAGGGTCTTCCAAAAGACTGAAGTGTAAAAGCATATATAAGGCATATATGCCTGGAAGGAGTGGCAGTGTTGGTGGGAGCTTGAAGAGTTTATTGTATTACTATGATGAAACTTGCCACCCTTATATTTGGATTCATGACATCGGGTGTCATTCCTTAAGGATGGCTAAGCAGCAGTATGTTAGCCTCGAGGATCTCAGGGATTCTTCTGAGATCAAAATCTTCTGGGATCATCAGAGAGGTTCTATATCAGTTCGTAAGAGAACTAGGCAAGATTTCTGCTGAATTTGAATTTCACGCTGAACTTATTTCTCAAGTTTGTTTGTCATGAGTTAGATATTACATTCTTGTTTCTTGGTTTTTTATTTCATTCTGGGTTTTTTCCACCCCCGTTTCCCATATTGTGTGCTACAATGGTTCATGATCACATGCTTAAGTAGTGAATTGATAACGTAAGAATGAACTTCCTGATCATACTTGATGTGGTTTTTGTTATAACGTAGTTCTTTTTTCTGTTTTGCTGTTAGTCAATTGGGGAATGTTACAGATTGAAAGAAGCCAATTTGATAGACAAGCAGCAGGATCAATTGATAATTGCTGAAACTGAAATCTTAATTCATTTATTGTGTCGATGTCTTTGTATTGTATGCGGAAATAAGAGATTGAGTAATGAGTAATGACACTTGTATCTTGCTGTATACTGATTAAAAAAATTTGACTTAGGATTTCTAATAACTTTTTTAAAATTTTGTTTCGTGCAAAAAAAATAAAATTCAGATAGGGTATATATAAATTTAAATTTGCCTCAGAAAATTTAAAAGTTATTGTAGTAATCAAGAAAATATCTGCATAGTGCGCACTGGATAAAGCTAAAGGCAGTTATATAATAACCAGCCCAAATAATAATTTATATTATAATGTTAAAATTTGAGTTTGGTATTTTTGTCATGTAATCCAGGTATGACAACATTCCCAAATTTTGGGATCCCGCAAGTATTCCCTGGTTTGTGTGATCACCCTTTCCACCGTGTGTGATCACCAAAAATTGCAATTATTAAAATTTACTTGTTTAAGATTAAAAATTGAATTAGATTCATTCATCGAAATTGAAATAAAATCTAGAGTTCACAAAAAACATGCACCAAGAGACAGACATTAAAGCCCTTTTGCTTAATCACTAAGTAGATTGATTATGGAGTCTTGATTTTTGGACATTCAATAAATACAAACACTTCATTGACACTTTTTTTTTTAATCTCTTTTTTCTTGTCACATCATATCACCAATTATATTAATTACTTATCTCTCTTCTTTTTCTATCTCTCTATGGATGTCTACACTCAAGAAGTGTCAAAGGACCATGCTCCTTGATTCTATATTTATTACTAAGTGTATATTTATTTTTTTGTTAAAAAAGGGGTAACGTATGTTTGTTACAAAACAATTAATTATTACAAAAAGTCAAACACACTTAAAAAAAAGGCATAGGAGTTCACTTAGTAATCCTCGTTAGAAAAATATATCTATTTGACACAACATCATTACGAAAAGACAATATACACATGGTTAAATATTGTTAATCTTTGAATAAAAAATATTATTAATGTTTGGGTTAAGACGAGTTTTCAATTTTTTATTTTCAAACATAAATTTGAGACAAATTGTATTTAGTTAAGTTGAAATTGAATTGTTTTTTAATTCAATTTTAAAATACTTTTAACTTAATTTTTAAAATAAAACAATACTTTTTATTTTTATTTTTAAGTAGTATTTTAGTCTATATATTACACAAGATAAATATTTAAATTTATATAATTAAAATTCATAATCAATAAATATATTTAAATATATAAATTATATTTTGAATTTACAATGAATAATTTAAATTGTGTTATAAAGTTATTTTTAACTATATTGACAATTTCTTAAAAAGATATTGAAATTTAATTTAAATATAGAGATAAAATAAGGTAGATTGGAAGAGTTAGACAATTTAAGAAGATCAAGTATATAGTCAAAGATAAAAGGATGGTAGTTTCAAATGATTGAGAGAAAAGTTTTTGGACTAATTGTGGGAGTAGTATATGAAATGCATATCCAAAAGAGACAAAAGAAAGAATATTGAGAACGTCTCTAATTGAAAAAGTGGAGAGAACAAGAGTTTTACTCTCTAAGTCATGTATTCTAATTTATAATATTTTCATTTACTGATTAATGTAAGAGTTTAATTTCTTTGTGTTATCATATCAATGTAAAAAATTTTACACTGTCAATAATTAGAAATCATGATTGGTATGACTTTTAAAATAGTAATTGTAAAAGCCAACAAATTTATCATAAATGTTAGTTTGTGATTGGGTGATTATGTAAAAACTCTTTATACAGTCAGTGTATAGACTATTTACTCTTAATATAATAATATTATTTTATTTTATTTGTGAGTTTTTTTTACATTAATGATATTGTTTGAATAATATTTTAAACCTATTTTCATGATATTATAATTTTCATTACAAGAAAAATATCTTCAATTTGATTTAATGTATTAAAATTTTAAATTTTAATTAAATTAAATTTAAAAAATATATTTGAACGATATAAAATTTTTAAAAAATAAAATTAAATGTTAAATACATTGGATAGGACAAGCCATATGTCTTAATGAATGTGAGAATAATTTTTAAAACACTCTCATTCAAGGATGAGAATTCAAATTTATAATGTAGGAGTAAATTATAAAAACAAATCATTCAATTTTGTTATCTTTCCTAAAAAGACCAGTAACCATGATTGCCATTATTATTATCGCCACTATCAGTTAATAACTAATGCTATCATTGCTTTTAACTTAGTTATTTTTGTCAGCTACCATCACCATTATTGTTATCATTACTACAATAATAATTATTACTATTGCACCGATCACCATTATCATTTTCACTATCATGGTGATCATCATTGTTGTTGTCACTGTTGCTATCAGTATTTTAATCACTCTCATCACATCTGTTGTCACTATTTTAATTGTTGTCACCACCATTATTATAAGTCTACCACTATTGAGGCACCCTTCTCTCTCCCCAAACAAGTAACAAGTAATTTTAAGATTTGCTATTTGTGTGTTGAAAATTGAAAACACCAAAATTTGAAATCAAAAACATAAAACTAAGACTTGTTTTTTTTTTTTTTAATTTTTGAAAATTTTAAATTTAAAGCAGACAATCATACATAAGCAATCAATTTTTATTATTTCTCATGTAATTAATTATTAAAAAATATGGATAGGTGGAGTTGTATACGATCCAAGTAAAGAAAGGAAAGTAAAGCATTAAAAAATAGTGATTGATTGAGGAGAGAATAATGTGAATGGTGGCAGCAATGGCAGTTCCTAAGAATCATCGGATCTGCAGCTGACACCTATTATTTCCTTCTTTCTCTGTTGACCGAAAAAACAGCACCAGTTTTTGGTTGGGTGGTGGTTGTGTGAATTTGGGATGGGAATTTCCTGGAGCAACAGTAACAGAAGAAGAAGAAACACTTACTTTCATCCTCCACCTCCACATCTCCCACCCCCTTACTATTACCCTCCACCTCCGCCGCCACTTCTGCCGCCGCCGCCGCCGCCACAAGGTTACTTTGTTACCTCAACCAACCCTTGTGCTTCTACCACCGGCTACGTGGGTCATCTCCTCCTCCTCCTCCTCAGTATTACCCAAATGGCTACACTGCCAATTCCGTCATGCTTCATCATCAGCACCAGCCCTTGTATGCAAATCAGGGTGGAAGTGGAATTCATGCTTCACCCCCACCCTACGTTGATCATCAAACCACTAAGAAGATAAGGAACGATGTCAATTTGCATAAACACACTCTGCGCCTCTCCCTCGATCCTAACCATCCAGATCACCACTTGATTTCCTTTGATTTCGATGCCCTCTATGATGGCAGGTAATCCCACTTCTCTTCCAACAACTAATTTCCATTCATCTTCCTAACTATTTTAGATATTTCCTACGTTATTTATTTAATATCTTGTTCTGGGGTCTGCGAGTGTAATAAGAGTCCTGTGTCATTGTATTTTAACATTCATAATAATATCTACTCACCATAAACGTGTATAATGCATTCTTTTAGTTAGACCTTAGTCCAATAATTCATTGTATTTCCATTGCTGATGTCTAAAGTTAGCTCATTGGTAATTTACTTACCTATGCATATCATCGTGTATGTGAAGAACCCAGTTCAACAATGTTCACAATTACAGTTGTGTATGCTCTGATTATGACAAGTTTCATTTGAAGTTGAAAGTTTCAAAAACAATGTTGCATTGGCTGACTTACCATAACAAATTTACATGCCAATGAAAACACTGTTTGAACACCACAATTTATGGGTTAGAGTTGCATTGATTATTCTAAATCGATTGCTCTTAAGAGGGAGTTTTTGAAGATGGAGTGACTGTCAAATGTGTATGATGGTTTGCTTGCCTAACTTTTATACTCCTTTCTTTTGTAATGGGCAGCATTACAATCTTCTACTTAGCCAAAGAAGAAGAAAAATGTAGGTTTATTCCACTATTTCCTGATGTGTTTGAGCCAATCACATTCCCTTTTCAAAAAGGAGCTGGCCAGAAATTTTGCCAGCCTTCAGGAACGGGCATTGACCTAGGTTTCTTTGAGTTGGATGATCTTTCTAGGCCCTCGCCCGGAGAAGATGTATTTCCCCTTGTCATATGTGCTGAAACAAGTTTAAGAACTCCTTTGGCAGACGAAACTACTAGTAATTCCGTACTAGATGCATCCCCTCACATGCAAATAACTCAAGCTATCTTAGAGAAAAGCAATGGTATTGGCCCTTTCCAGGATAAAAGTAGTAAGGCAGATTCTGTGGATTGATGATGTTCGTTACGAGCTGAGAGAGTTATATGGAATAGGAAGTTCAACAGCAGCAGATTTTGATGATAATGATCCTGGGAAGGAGTGCGTAATATGCATGACTGAACCCAAGGACACTGCTGTCTTACCCTGCCGACATATGGTATGATATCTTGTCAAACAAACTTATATATGTGTTGTTGAATGTTGATACTCAGTTTCAAGCAATAAATACATCTTATGGTCGTAGTATGATGTATTAATGATCATTCATGCACACAATCTTACATCATTCTGTATCTGAACACGGTTTACATATAAAAAAAATAAAGGTCGTTGTTAATATTTCTAAAAGACTATCATGGCTTTCTTGGTGATCCTTATATTACCTCAATATTTCTTTTCTTCCTCTCCTACAACTCCCTTCAATATGGTTTCAAAATTCTGATCTCCCTAGTTGTCATCTGATCATTCATGTGTTGTTTGAAATTGTAGAATGCAATGTTATTTGTAGCACTATATACCATTGGAGAATTTGATGTCTAGTGCTTCTCTTTCTTCTGGTTAGCAGGAATATAATAATAGTTCTGTAGAGATCCTTACAGCGAGTTGTTATTTCACATTGTGTGTATATGTGTATTATGCTGCTTTATATTCATTTCACTATTTTGATTATTCTCAGATTACATCTGTTGTATTTTCCAGTGTATGTGTGGTGAGTGTGCCAATGCTTTGCGGTTACAATCAAATAAATGCCCTATATGTCGTCAACCAATTGAGGAACTTATAGAGATCAAGATAAACAATGGCAATCAATGACATGTTTTTGCCTGATGCAACGCTGAATTGCATGGTATTTTTTTTTTTTTCATTTTTGTAAATTGTAGTCAATAATCTGTTTATAGTTCATATGTAATATGATCAAAAAGAAAAAATAAATCATGTGGTTTTACTGTTATTGAAGGTTACTCTCATGTCATCAAATATTGTACAAATGATTATTTTTCATTTTTCTGTGTGAGTGATATTTAAGAGAAGATCATTTGTAGGTTTGGTTTGGTTACCTTCGTTATGTATCTTGAGGGTAAAGGTTCCTCTACTGAATTATGTTTGAAAATTATCAAAAGTTCCTCTAAAGTTATAGTATTCAACATTCTTGTCCTTCCTTTATGCTCTTTATCTTTCAGGGGTTTAAAAATTTAGAACTTCAGATATTAAGTTCCTTTGCTGAAATAGTTGGTGTATCTCATGAGGGTGACGTAGGGAGTATAAAGAAAAAGAAAATATTCTAGGTGTTGGATTCTTGTTCTTCTTTTCACTAACAAGAAGAAGAAAAGGGTCAACTAATATTGCCATACAAGGTACCGTTTATGTAGATGCAAGATCAGAATCTTTGAAGCTTGGAGAGGTTTTCAGACGTGAACTTTTGAACAAAATGAAGATGTAAAACTGATGTAACAAGTCATTTTTTTGTACTTTATTTGAAATGGGTTTTCTATTTTGCTTTCACTGTTCCGGTTTGCAACTGCTGTGGTGCAGCAAATACTTATTCCTCAAAAAAAACAGTCTCACACTTGCATTACATTACATGGTATTATAGTTAAGTAGCATAAACCAATTGCTTATTTTTCATACCTTCACATTAAGAGATAAAACTAGAATCGGATTAAGTGGGTAACAGAAACATTCAATGTCCAAAACTTCTTCACTACAGATTTTAGGCGGTGATTGTTGAGATGGGAAATTGATAACGAGGGAGTTAAATCAAACGGATAAAACTGAAAAAAATTTCTTTTGCAGATGGAGATTAGACTCTTAATATTCAAAATTTGCGTGACAAATAACTAGAATGAACGGAGATATCCTGCAGAGGGCCAGGTACCATAGAAACTGCAAAGAGCGTATAAATTGTATGGCTCATAATTTTTAACGTATTTATAAATTCTATTTTTGTTTGAAATAAGTTTTTTGTACACTTGAGATCGTCTATTTCAACTGCAGAGGATCATAATTCGTAACCCACCTAGTGTATATTATAAGCTTTAATGATTATAATTCATTCATTCAACTGTTAAACCTAAGAACGAGGAAGTTGGGAATAAGTAAGGAAGAAAGTTTCTGACCGAAAAATCTTTTGTTTCTAAATTCCTACTCATGTACATTCAGTTTAGAAAATGATAACAACTAAAGATTTGAGCATTTCAAGAAACTTATGGTTGTGGGCAGCATAATCATGTTCCATGCCCACAATACTCATTATTGCGTGGTAAACGGCCTTTCTTGCAGTACACTTCTCAACCTTAGTTAAGGTCGTTTATAAGGCACCACAAGTTTGTCTCTAATCATCAATTTGTCTACAATCAGTAGCAAACTATTTGAGATTAATGGAGAAATGAAGCCCCATGTTCCCCAGCGTAATAACGGTATAGCCTAATTGTCACTCATTTTATTCACTATAAAGAAAATTGAATTCATACTTATACCCGATGATAACTGAGAGAAACAGGGAAGTCTAAACACTAATCATAGCACAAAATCGAAATTCAAACCAGATTAAAATGTATTTGTCTCTAAATCATATTCAACCCGCGTCAGGCAACCTTCCTCTGCCAATCCTTTATTTTTCTTTTCTTTCAGATAATAATTTTCACTTGGAGCAAGATAACATTTTATGTGAAATATTCCTTTAATATTATTGTTAAACGTAAGAGCTTTTTCTTTGTAAAACACATGCTCTCCTAGTACATGCTATAAGGTACCACCATACCATCCAAAGTTCATCAAAACTTCCCTACAATTTCAAGACACCGACTCAATATATTTTGGTATCTTTTGCAATCTTTTACGAAGAAAGAACCAGAAAGTTAACCTGGTCCAAGACCTCAAAAAATGTCTGAATATACAGACCAAGGAAAACGGAGGCATCTAGATATTCATCTGTCCTTCAATTTGTTTGCCTGCCCTTTAGCATTTGCTTTCTTGTAATGTCTAACTGTTTGGAATAATGGTAAAAATTATAGTGTTGCATGATCTCTTCCAACTTCCAAGTAAGTAGAACAAAGGGTTGAATAGTACAAGAATCAAAACTTTCCCTTGTGGTCAAAGCTTCTCAACACCTACACTCCATTATTAATTTCCCATATCATACTAAAATCTAAAGCTATAGAAAAAGAGGCCATGTGTGAGATGCAACTGCAACTGCAACTGTACTCTTCTAGGTGAGGCTCAATAAATACTCTCTCCTCAACCAACTTCCTCTCAGTGTGCAAATTCATATTCTCTATTATCAATCACTGTCCAAAGACCATGTGGTTGATCATGTGAAGCCTTCGACATAAATAGTAATGGCTTTGCATGGCTGCCCAAGTCATTCCCCAATGGAACCCTTGGTGACAGAATCCGTAAAAATAACATTCCAAATATAGATACCCCTATTAAACTCACAAAAAATGACCCATCATTCCTTCACTTATATGAAAGTTATGGTATCATAGTTGTGCCAGTCACAATCATATATACGAAAGTTCTTTTTCAATTTTTTTAATTAACGGGTGGGATGGATTTGGTGGTGTTTGAGGTCAGAAAAAGTCCACAATAGATCCACCATGACCATATATCAAGCACAAGCTAGGCTTAGCATTTTATGTTCAAACTAAGCTCTTCTGCTTGTAGTGACTTAACAAACTATAGGCAACTGGCACTCGTTAAAATGCCCAGGCCTTGTTATAAAATTAATTCCGATGTCTCTTTCTTTAAACCAAGGGTAAGGAAAACCAATTTGCTATGTTTCCTTTGTCACCACCGTTCAAATACTCTTCGACGGGTAAAGTTACATGTTCAAAGAGAAAAAGGGGAAAAGCCACAAGGACTTGATCACGGTTTAGGCTTTTAAGAATGGCAACAATAATTTGCTAGGGAAAAATTCAAGGGAACAAAATGAGGAAAACAAAAACAAGAAATCTGGAACGTGATTCATCAAGGACTAGCTAGTTTTTGGTTGCTTTCTTTCACCTAATTTGCTGTTAAAGTAGGGCTTGCATGATTTAATCAGTTTAGCTTTATTATTAGTTGCAAACATGACCTATATGTCTATGTGCTTTTTGAAAGCCCATAAAACGTGACAAGTTTGGCACCAACACAAAGGAAAAGGACCCATAAATTCTGGCAGTCCCACAGTATTCCATATGCGGCGGTTTTTACTTTTTCTGCCAAACATATAATTATAACATCCATAATGTGTATTTGATTTTTCTGCTTCCGGAATAACATACATAACTGTCTTCCATTAGGCTGAGGCCACCTTTCCAATAAAACATGGCAAGTATCAATTTACACGGAATATTTCCTTCATTTGTTGATAAGTAAAACAAAGGACACTCCATGTTTAAACATTTAAACCTTTTTTTTTCTTTTGGTACGTCAACAATTAGATGCTTAAAACAAGGCGCTGTTGCTTTTGCTCGTAATAAATTAAGTGCGTATTCGATTTAATTTATCTTAAATAAATAATTGATTATTTTTATTAGCTTGTCCAGATAATTTTTAAAAAGTAAGTGATCATTTTTCTAACATATTATGTAATTCTTTTTTATACCTTAAGATATATTTACGTATTTAAAAGCATTACTCAGCCAATAGATAAAATATAAAGGTAAGGATAAAATATCCCGATTCACGCTGCCAATAAATCGCTTTCTCAAGCTAATGATAAAAGAGATAAACCTAATCGAAGGCATAGATTTCGGAATAAGAGTAGAAGAACAAGTTAAAACCTAAAGTATAGACAAAAATGCAGCTAATGGATGGTAGAAAAAATTATCTACTGTTCGATAACGATGTTAGTAAGTGTGGAACTACCATGACCTAAGTATTTAATGTTATTTCAAAGGGAACTGAGTACAAGTGTCTGATAATGATGTTAATCAGTACAAACGATTATGTATGATGTATTTCAGAAGTGTCAAATCCTTATAAGCAACAGCATGAATCGGGATTCTTGTATAGCCCATATGCATGTCCAGTACCTAACCAATAATTTCAAAAGAAAAGTTAAAAAAAAATTGGTTAAAAAAAAACCAAAAACTAACAGCCATGTAGATGTATATGGTGCATGCTGATGATCTGACGGATTTTGCATAGGATAATTACGAGAAATTATTAATTCTTCAAAAGAAAAATTACAAGAAACTATTAATGGATGTATACTATTTTCTAAAAGAAATTAACTGTAAAGAAATTGCAATGCACGTTACCTAAAATACGATAATTCTGCGTTATGAAATTTAGTCTTATTATGCTAATGGCTTCATAAAAGAGGAAAGAAATTGATTGCTTTGATATTAATTATAATTCAAATTATTTCCGTAATTTGACATTATCAATTGAGTCGTAATGTGTAGCATAGTACTTTTTAATTACTACATACTAATTTACATGATAAAAAGCTTAGCTTTCTCTAAATAAAATATCAGATTAAGTGTTTGTTCCCACAAATAAGTAATGTATGAATTTTATACAAGTTTACTTAACTCTACATGAATTGCTCAAAATTTATCAAAAAAGGAATTCATGAAACTGTTAACTTAATCAACTGATTTCCAAAACACAGAACACTTCCCATTTTTTTTTTTTTTAAAAAGAAGAACATGGAGATTAAAGTTAATTTATATAAGAAAGAACAAATTAAATAATTACTTTGATATTAATTGTTATATAAAGACTAAATTATACTGATACTCCTGAGATTTTTTTAGATTGCACACAATACCTCTTCTTTTTCTATTCTTACACTAGATTCCTTAATTGTTTAAAAAACATTATACTGACATCCTTATACATTATACTAACCCCCTTTAATTGTTTGAAAAATATTACATTGTATACTCCTATAAGGTTGTTGTAAACATTAAAATAGTAGAAAAATTATGTGCAATCTGAAAAAACCTCATGAATGTCAATATAATTTACTCTTATATAAATTATTTTCATAATTAGACATTGCCAATTAATTTGTAACATTTAACATCAATTATTAGTAAATCATTCTTTATTTTCGAAATCTAATTACAAAATCAATTGAATTAATTTACAAATTCTTATTATAGATTGGAAATTAAATTACATATTTTTTGTGGATGAGTTGATTTAAATACTAACGTCAAACTAAATGCAACAAACGCATTTTTGCGCATCATTATGATTTAATTGGTTACATAATTTCAATGACTGTTGATTTATTATTATTTTTTGATAATTTCAGTATGTTTGACAAGTATTTTAAGCTAGCTTCTAGCTTTTTTAATTACCTGAAAATTTTGTTTGACCATATTAGTAATATTTGTTAAATAAATTTATTTAGTAATTTCTAACATTTTGTGAGACACTGTTTAAGTAGCATTTTAGTTTTTAAATTTTTAATTTCTTACAATTTATTATTTTTACCTTTAAAATATTTATTAAATTTGCTTTTTATCTTTTATTATTTCTTGTCTGCTATTATTATTTTGATATTTTTTTATCATGTTGTTTATTTTAACTATTACACCATGTACGTTATTTATTTTATTATCTTAGCAATATACTTTGAGATATTGACGATGGATAAGTATGACAATATTAATACGTAATGATATTTAAAAGTATGCAATGATATTATCATACTAATCAGCATAACAAAAGTATAATGTTTACTTAAGTGTATGTTATTTTTATTTTATTTTAAATATTTTAAGACATGATATAAAATTAATGGTATAATGCACAGCATATATGAAAAAATTAATTAAATAAAACTAAAAAATATAATTAAAACAATTGATCTTTGAATAAGAAATATAAAAGTTCAAAATTAATTAAAGAACTAAAACTATAATTACACAAAAATATTTTTTAATTAATAAAAAAATTCAAAATTTATATAAAAAAATCATATAAACATAATCATTTATTTCATTTTATATTTATTTGTTAATTCAACAGATAATTTTATCAAACATTTATAATTTTTTTAGCTATATATTAACTTTTCAATTTTAAGCTAAGCTATTTTTGTTAAATATAGTCTTTGTGTATGCTCTTGTAATTAAGAAGATGCATACGAAGCTAATTTTAATCACTATCAGTTCTTTTATTTAAGAAAATGGATACGATGGTTTTCTATTTATTATCTTTATAACTGATTGATTAACTAAATTTAATCATAATGAATTTTATTTTTTATGTAATTTTATTTGATTTCTTTTGTGGAATAATTTTAATTGATAGAGAAGTTTTACTAATAACCAATATAATGAATGTAAAAATAATGTATAGGTATACTTTAGTTAAATTTTTAAACTGAAATTAAATACTGACATATTATGAGAAACACGCACAAAAATTTCAGGTATTTTTGGGCGACATAATAAATATCATTGTGATATGTAACATGACACTTGAAAATATAAACTTCTTTAATATATTATATGAAATGAAGGTAATATATTATTTTGTTGAGGGTTTACATATTTGATAATGATATTTAAAAAATAAACACGGTTTTTTTAATTCACACTAATAATTATAAATATTTTCTACAAAATCATGTGCATTACAGTTATTAATATGTAATTCATTCATTTACATTTAGTTTATCTACCAAGCAATTTTAAAAAGTAAATATAGTACTAATTGAGTGTGATATTGTTTCTGATAAGATAAGATGGGCAGCTTCTTCCTCATTCCCTGTAATCCACACCCAAAAAAATCCCTGTAATGCATTTCCGTTGTTTGCCAAAAATAGTTCTTTTGTTAGGCGAATTGAATAATGGAACTCACCCAATAATAAATTGATATGCTATCTAACTGAAGCAAATAAATATACATTTTATGATCCATATAATATTATTTTCTTTTGGATTGAACAAATCAGGACACACAAAGAGTTTTTACTTAATTTATTTAGATTCATAAAATAATATATGATTCTAATAATTTTTTTATAAATTTATCGAATTTAAGCTTATGTATGACATAAGTTTATTTTATCAATATGGGATAAGATTTTGTTGAATAAATGATTAATCAAATTACTTATCTATATACATTCTTAGTACATGTTTATTTTAATTTAATTTTAAAAATATTTATAACAAAAAATTTATCAAGAATTATTAAAAGACAATTATTTTGTTGAAATGTGTTAAAATTAACAAACAATTACTTATTCACTCCCATACGTTTTTACTTCTTTTATAAATAAAGAAAAATAAATGTTAATTAGTATCCAAAAGATATTAGTTAAGAACTTAAAAATATATTTTTTTTTGTTAAAATTTATTATTACTGTATTTCATTATATTTTTTAATATATCATCCATGTAATATTTAGTAAAAAAATATATTATTAATTTCTTAATTAATATACTTAAAATGCAGGTTAATAAGACTTCTAAAAAAATGCTTGTAAGAGATGGAGGTTGAAAATGAAGAAATTTTGGGATTATGGAGTTTTTCATGTTGTTTAGCTGCAGGAAATCATCATCATCATTCAAAAATTGTTTTTATGTATTTAAGTAACAAAAAAACAAGTTTCCTAAAAAATGAAAAAGTACCCAACTTTAGAATTGTTGGTATTAAAATCACCGAACGGTCGGTGCAATTTACTTTGAACCACAGGTGATCGTGTTGCTGTATATTTTTGGGTAAATTCGGCCAAAATTTCTTTGCAACGTTAAGTGGGGATAGCGAATCGAGCAAGAGGGGTGGTGTAAATGTACCAGAAAGCACTTCTAGAAAAAGGCCATTTACTAGGTAGCCACTCCCCGATTAATGTGATTATTAAATTAATTGTATCAACCCAATTGGGCTTAAAAATTCTGACAAAGTTTCATTCATATTTGCTGATAATTATTACAATAGACTTTAAAAAAACAAATCTCACATCAGATATACTCACTCGCGCATTCTCTCTCCTCTCTCCTCACTCCTCACTCCTCACTCCTCACTCCTCATTGTCATTTATGATTTTTTTAACATCCCCACCTCACAGTCTTCAAGCTAAGCCAAGCCGAACCAAGAGAGAGAAAACCCAAGTGTGGTTAAAGGTAGATTCTCAGCCAAGCCAAGCCAAGCCAAGCCAAATAGTGGAAGTTACCCTCTTACAATAACTATTACAGAGCCTCCTCCGTAGGTAGATTTTCGCAGCAAAATACCAATAAATAAAGGCACCAAACAAAAATCAAACGCTTGGAGCACCATTCCCCATTCTCTCTGTGCTGTGCTAATCTATCATTTCTTCTTCTTCTTCTTCTTCTGCTTCGCCCCTCCCTCTTTTCTCCCAATGACTACTCACCACTCTCTCTCTTTCAAACTCTGAGCCACCCGCGTTAGGCTCTCTGTCTCTTCTCGGAGACCCGCAAAACCATTTCTTTTCTGTCATTTCCTCTCTGTAAGAAAGAACCTCTATTTTCCCCTTCTGTCATTTGTTCTTTGCTACTGCTCAGATCTATTACAAGTCACAAGCTTTTTGTTCCGTTGGCGGTGTGAGACATGAGTAAAGAAGAATTCTTGAAGATACAGGTAATCAATCCGTCGCATCCTCCATGTTTTCGTTCAGAGCCTCTTTCTTCCGCTTGTGCTTCCTAATTGGTGTGGTTTATTTATTTATATTTGCCTTTGTGCTTTGGACATTTGTGATAAAGTAACAAGTCTTGTCACGTTTCAGTTTCTATTTTGTTCACTATGAAACCTCTCTTTATTCTGTTTCGGATTGTGGGATTGCTTGTGCATGCAGAAATGTGTTCTTAAAGTGAACATTCACTGTGACGGGTGCAAGCACAAAGTGAAGAAAATCTTGCAGAAAATTGATGGTATGCCAAATAACACAATGCCTTACTTAATACTTACCCCTTTGTGATTCATTCACATTTTCTGTCTCTTTTTTTTTTTTTCTTTCTTTAAGAGAAAAGAAAGTCAGTGCTTTTCATTTATTATGTGAAGAAGAAAAGAACAAATGGGGTGTGGTTTTTTTGTTCATAGGGGTGTTTACCACAGAAATAGATGCGGAGCAGGGGAAGGTGACGGTTTCAGGGAATGTGGACCCCAACGTTCTCATCAAGAAGCTTGCAAAATCAGGGAAACATGCAGTGCTCTGGGGTGTACCTAAACCCAACAACAATAATAATAACAACCAGAACCACCTTGCCAACCAGCTTAAGAACATGCAAATTGACAACAGAGGTGGTGGAAACCACAACAACAACAAAGGTCAGAATCCGAAGGGTGGAAATAACCAACCCAAAGGTGGTGGACAACAAGGACCAAATCCCCAACAGCAGCAGCAACTACAACAACAACAACAACAGCTGCAGCTGCAGCTCCAGCAGCAGCAACGACTTCAACAGCAACTTCAGCAGATGAAAGGGTTGCAAGATCTGAACCTCCCTCAATTCAAGTTTCCCCCTCACAACCCCAACCCCAACGCCAAAGCCGTTAAGTTTGATGTCCCTGAGGAGGAGGACTTCACCGACGACGATTTTGACGATTTTGATGATGACGACTTCGATGACGACGAGTTCGATGATGATGAAATGGACGACCTTCCTCCCAGTAATAAAATGAAACTCCCCATCATGATGAATGCTCCCAAGGGTGGCAATAATGGCGGGGGAGGTAATGGCAAGAAAGGTGCTGCACCTGTTCCTGTTCAAGTGCATGGAAACCCCGGTGGAAACGGCAATGGAGGAGGAAAGAAAGGCGGTGGCGGTGGCGGTGGTGGTGGTGGTGGAGGGAACAATCAGAATCAGGGTGGAGGTAACAAAAATGGTGGCAAAAATGGAGGTGGTGCACCGGAGGGTAAAAACAAGAATAATGGTAACCACGGAGGGAATAACCACAACAACAACAACAACAACGGGGGTAAAAAAGGTAATCCAATGGGTGGAGTTGGTGTTCAACCTATGAACAGTGGATTCCAAAACATGGGTGCTCCTCCCCGTGTTATGTCTGGCCCTAATGTGGGGCCCATGCCCAACATGGCCATGCCGATGCCTAACATCCCCGCCGTTCAGGGCCTCCCGGCGGCCCCCGTCAACGGCGGTGGCTACTTCCAAGGCGCGGTTCCCGATGCCATGCCCGGAAACCCTTTCCACCAACAACAGCAGCTGCAGCAGCAGCAGCAACAACAGTACTTGGCTGCCATGAACATGATGAACCAACAGCGCGCGATGGGAAACGACAGATTTCAGCCAATGATGTACGCGCGGCCCCCTCCTGCCGTCAATTATATGTACCCTCCTTACCCCTACCCTCCTCCGGACCCTTACACCCACTTTTTCAGCGATGAGAACACCTCAAGCTGCAATGTTATGTGATGTCATGGAAAAACAAAACAATTGGATCCGATGCTGCTGCTGCTTCGCTTCTGATTTCATGCTATATTATACAACGCAAATTAAATGAGCTTTTAATTGTACTATGATTTTCCATTTTTCTTCCATCCCTTTTATTCCTCTATGTTAAATTAGGGGTTTAATTCGCCATATAGGGACTAGTTTATAGATTTTTATAATATCATTATTATTATTATTATTATAAGATTTTGAGTAGTAGTAGTAGTAGTGTGATAAGGTAATGTCTATATATGTGTTTATATGTTGGAAACAGAAATAAAAATTTCAGAACAGTACAAAAAATAGAGACTGGGATTATGTGAACGCAGTTCCCATCTCTCTTGCTCATTTCTCTTCGGAAGCACTATTTTTTTAATGCCTGGCATCTGTGGGCATCATCACCATCAAAGATTTTGCCCTGCTAGTATTACTTTCTTTCTCTCCCTTTGTTTGTAACGCGAGGGAAATCATGGAATGGATGTTGGTGTGGTGCGGTGCACAGAGTGAGTTAGGCAATTAGCCATTCGGGGCTGGACCCACACCAATAGTGTTTTTCTAATCTATTGTGATTATCAATTGGAGTGGGTGGGCCACTCCGTCGTACATCCTTCCCCACAAATTGTGGTGGACAGTGACACCAAATTGAATTCATCTCGTGAAAGTTTATTATTTATTATTAACAATTAAAAATTTGGTATACTCTGAATTATTTCACCAAGCAGTGGCACAACACAATGTGTTGTTGCAATGCAGCTAATAATACTGGTGCAAATGGGAGATTAGCTGCAGAGCATATCAAATGTGTTGGGTTGACTGTGGAACCAGTAGAGGTGATATCACGTGTCCAGTAGTACTCTTCTGTTATTTAGCAACTGGAATATTTCTTTCACCAAATCACCTGCCTAGCGCGGATATTTATTATATTGTAAAAGGAGAGGGAGTGACGTAAAAATGTGTAATGTAACTTGTTGTTGGTGCTGTTTGGGGTGGCTGTGGCTGAGTCGGTTTCTCTCTCTATCTGTGGTGAAAGTTGAAAACACTAGACAATGCAGTGGTGGGAGAGGGAGGAGTGTCAGAGAAAGAGCCCGGAAGAAGGTAGACGACACAGGAGCATTGGTTGTGTCCTGTGTGTATATTATCCGGAAGCGTAACAACACGTAGCCGTAGCCGTAGCCGTAGCCGTAGGAGGCTTTCTTGACAGAGACAACCTAACTACTTTATATTTCGAAAATCTAACGGCGTTGACACTTTGCCACCAATTTTGGGAAGCGTTTAGTTTTTTTTCTTTTCACCACAACACACAAGAGAGAAGAGCATCACGGAGTTTTTGAAAAAAATAAAATAAAACAAAAGAGAGAATGCAAGAGAAGAGAGGGAAGCAAAGGAAAAGGGCGTGGGAGCTGAGGCGCGGGTCCCACTCCCGTCATCATAAGGTTGGACGATGGATGGGATAGGTCACATGATGATGATGGGGTCATCCTATCCATCTATCTAATCATCTCGATCCCGTTGATGTGGGTTCCACTTCCACACTCGCATAGTTACCATTTGAGTAGCGTAGCACCTGATTGAAGCGCTCCACTTGAGTTGTTGGGTGGGTGAGGGGAGTGATGGAATGTGAAATGAATAGGGAAGTGAGGTGTGGTAAGGTAAGGTGCATCTGGGCTAATCTTATCTTTCACTGTTATAGCGTGTTCCGTTAGATATATAGGATCTCGGTGTTTGGTGTGCTTACGCCAACTAGCGCTACAGACGAGTGCTGCTGCCTGAGACAGCATTTAATGTGGGGCACCTCTCTCTCTCTCTCTGCTCGGGATCCAATATTTTTTCCGTCCATTTGTTTGCTTACAAGGCTAGGATCATCCAGGTTTGGTTTAATCCGATTTTTCTCCCCGTTTGGGTTGTACTAGCGCTTGCGGATGGGATGAGGAGTCACATGAAAAATGCACCTGGATGAGTACACGACACGAGCTGAGCTATAGTGGGCAGTGTTTGGATGTACCCGGGCGCCGCAGAGTTACATAAAAACCTAACAAACAAATTGTGGGGCTGCTCCATTTATTTTTTTTGTTAGTTACTGTATATTCACACATAATTTCTAACTTGACCTTTTGACTTACATCACATGTTTTCGTAGTTCTTTTTCTTTTTCTTTAACATGAGAAGCAGACCCCGCTAGAACTTAAAAAACATGGTTAAGAATGTGTTTGTTGAAATCCATTCCCACTTTCTAATGCATTTTCAATGTCAATCTTTTTCTCCCAGTAGATTGACATTAAACGTGACCAAATAGTGTTTCAAACACACCCGAACTTGATGGGAAAATTAATTCAATTGATAGATTTGAAAGTTTTCCTCTACGTAATATATATATATATATATATATGTATAGGAAAAGAATCAACTTTGTCAACTTCATTAGCGAATGAAAAATAACATCATTTTAACCTTAAATTTATAGTTTAATGTTTATAGACTGTCGATATAAATAATTTTATATTATTAATCAATTAAATATTATTTTAAATATAATTTTAAAATAATTATTATAAAAATCAATAACATTACAATACATAACTAATTGCATGAAGTCTAAAAGATTTTTATATTATCAATACATTCTATTGCATTCAAACTAATACATACATACATACATATATATATATATATATATATATATATATATATATATATATATATTTATCTTTTTTGTTGTATACCCAACAAAAATATATTTCGTATTTAAAGTTTTATATTCAAGTTATGTTAACACAATAACTGATAGCATGATTTTAGGGACTAATATAACAACAACATGACTTTAAGTGTTGTGATCAGTCACAACATCATTATAGTAATATGTAAATATTCTTAGGAATTTGTATCTATTTCTTTCTTCCTCTTCTTTTTTTTTATTTTTTATTTATTTCTCATAGGACTTATTGAACAAGTTTTGTATAAGTGCAACAATAAAACTCATTCCAATCAAGACAATTTATCTCTCTATGGTATCAGAATTGGTTATAATGACCCATTAGCAATATCATGAATGCACATGAAGAAAAGGCAGAGTTGTGGTCACACCAAATAAGATAGCCAACGCTAATCCTACTTCTTTTATCAACACCAACCCCTTACACTACCTACACCTTTCTAACCATCCATGTCTTACATCCATGGCCTACCTTTTAGTTGAGAATGGTAAAAACTATTTCACCTAGAGGAAAATTGTTAATGTACTTTAGTCAAAAAAATAAAGCAAGTTTTATGAATTGGTTGATCTAGAAACAAGATGCTTTCTCTCTAAATTTTAAATTGTAGACTAAACGCAATGTCAAAATCCAAGCTTGGCTCACTAATGTATTGAACATGAGCTTCAAAACATAACGGCACATGTTGACTCTACTAAAGAAATTTGGAACGATCTACATGAACGCATCACATAGGGAATAACTCCTTGAGTATTAAAATGACATGTGTCATTGTGCTCCTACAACAAGAAAGAAATTTAGTATCATCATATTGTGGGAAGTTGAATTAGATATGGAATGAAATCCAGTCTTTTCAACCCATTCCTATGTGTTCTTATGGTTGTACTTATGGAGCACTAAAGAAGGTGTAGGAAATGAGAGAAAAAGAAAAATTATTAAACTTCCATATGGGCTTAGGTATGAGTTTTCTACTATACAATTACACATTTTGAGCATGGAACCACTAGCTAAAATTGGACAATATATGTCATGATAACTGATAAACCTTCATTTCACCTGCTTAAGAAAGAGATTTTGAGTTACTTTTTGATCATTTTGTTAATATATGTGCCTAGAACTTACCCATTTTCCTATATCTACACAGAACAGAAGGGAAGTTGAAGTTGGAGAGAATCTACTCAAAAAGGAGAATTTTTGTGCTTTAGAATGTGAATCACTGTTGTGCATGCCAACGAAGGACCCCCTATTACCTAGAAGGACTAGCATAACCATACTTACCCTAAGCACAACTGTGCTTGAAGTTGAGCCCACCACTTCGAAAAGAAGCATGCCATGATGAAGGTAAGCATGGCCATGCTTATAATCAAGGTTCTCGTCTTGGATGCGAAGCACAGTTGTGCACCCTTAAGCATGGTCATGCTTAACAAACAACATCTCCACTTCTAATAAATGCACGCCCTCAACATGCCCTGATCGATGTTGAAGCACGGTCGTGCATACTTTTGCTCCCCAACTAATTCTTTCAGACTTATAAATAGAAGAAAAGGGGGAATTGAGGATCATCTCAGTTTTGTGTGAAAAAGGACTCTCTTAGACCTTAGAGGACATTCCTTGGACCTTGTGGAAAGAGATTGAAGACATCCCTTCTTGTAAAGGTTTTTCTTGAATTTCTTATGGATATTATTGTAATGAGTTTCTCACCTGTTGTCATGGAGAACTAATGTTTAGGCTAAGTTTATGGTGCAGCCTTTGCATGAGATACCTTGAAACCTAATTTACTTATTAATCTTATTTCCCTTTCCGTCAATTGAATTGCCCTAGTGTTTTCTTATATATTGTTGTTGAACTAATTACTCATTGCATGTTTATAATTGATTAATTAACAAGTGACCTCATCGTACTTGATCAGTAGACCTATAGGGCAATTAAGTTTAGAATCATTGTATGATCAAACTGCGAACTAGACCTTTAATTGGATTTGTTCACCCTTTTTGCTCGTAACCCTTTCCTGAATTAAATCACTACATGACTAATTAGGGATTCAATCTAGGAAAGGACGTTACAATTCATGAACCAAAAAATGTCAATGAAACTAATAGAAGGAAAATTGGCAATTGAGTTTGGGAATAGGATTGCAATTAAATTTAAGGTGAAGGGGGATCAAGTGCATCGGTGAAACTTGACCTTACATCACTGAAATTTGTTACCTATTTCAAATCTTTTCAATTGATTTCTACACAACTAAAACCCTTTTTTAAAAAGTCTAGACAACATAAGAATTTTTGAAAGTTGGTACTCATCAATTAGTCCTTTGGGTTCAACAACTGAACTCGTGTCCTTTTGTTATTATTGCGATACGGTACGCTTTCTCCTTAAGTGTATTTTAATGGATCAATGTAACACCCTCTTTTACTTAATTAATTGTTTTTCTATTTATTCTATATTTAATTCTAAAAAATTGGGAGGGAATCTAAAAATTCTGATCCCCATGGTTAAACTCAGAATATTGAAAACTATCTAATTGTGATTTTTAATATTAAAGGGTTGACATGAGAAAAAGATTCAATTGACATTAAAATGTCAATTTGAGTTTAAAATCATGTCATATGTATTAAAATATAATTTTAAAAATTTTCTGGGTGGGAATTTTCTGAAATTCTTGTACAAAGTGGTCAAAATACCCTTAGTTGTCAAATAACCAATTCAACATTGATTTGACATTCAGAAATGGTGAAAATAATGTTTTTAGTACATTTCTAGGTAGAATATGTAATTTTAGAATTTCTATAAAAATTTGAGCACTTATTGAATTAAAATGGATTTAATATGAATTTTCTAAGCTTAAAATATACAAAATATACATATATAATTCGAAAAAAATAATAATAAATTAAAATTTATTTTTAGAAAAAAAAATGATGAAAAATAATACATTTGTTCATATTTATATTTAAATTAATTATTTTGATATTAAAAGTTAATTTTTTTAAGTTTAGGCAATTTTATCGGTACTGACTAATCCAATAACAGATAAAATTTACATTGGAAATCTTTGAGGACAGCTGTTATCCCACATTTCTGCTCTACCAAGAGGTGATTCATCACCTACATCAATGTGTCCCTAAGATAAAAAAATAAAACTTGAATTTTTGCATCATGGATGTTCTCATTACATAGACACCTAAGTCCATTTTTTTCCTATAAATAGCCATAAACTTGAACTAAATTCCTCACTCCTCTTCTCCTAAAAATTGTCATAAGTCTCCATAGAGAGTTTCTCTCTCTCTAGAAAAACTTTCTTTACTTTGATTTTATGCTAAAATTTTACTAGTTTTCTAAAAACTAGTAAAACTCCTCTTCCTAGGAGCTCTGCACCAACAACTTCACCAACTCTTTAAGGTAATGGGGGGAGTGAGGTTGGTTCTAAATTTTAATTACTTTGCATGTTGGTAGGAAATATTTCCCCCTAAACCTTTCTGTGTTTAAGTTTATTAACTTTTATAGATGTTATAATATTTAGTATTAAATTTAAACTTTTAGTAAGTTGTTATGCTGCTCAATTTTAGATAATTAAAATACACTTATTAAGTAGTTATGCTACTCAAATTTAGAAAACTATTGTATAATTATTAAGTTGTTATACTGCTCAAATTCTAACAATTATAGTAGAATTACTAATTGCCCAAATTTAAATAATTTTTTTTAGATAATTAAATTGTCATACTATCAAATTTTAGTAAAACTTAAATAATCTAGCAAAAATAGTAAAAGAAATAAGTGAAATAGTTCATAACATAAAACTAAACAAAAATTTTATTTAATGAGCTATTTATGAATTTATTTTTAGAAAACTAATGTAGAAATTTCAATTTAAGTTTTTATCGTTCAAGTAAGGTCTAGATACACTAATAGATCATCTGTAAAAATTTCATAAATTTTAAAGCTTATTTAATACTTCTAACTGTGCTTTATAAGTGCTTGTGGATACATTTTTCTTAAAAATACTAAATTTCAAAAAAATTCTAAAAATTCATGATAAAATTCTAATTATTTTTCTTAGCTTAAAAATTTTTTTTATGAAAATTTTTTAACCATTCTATGATTTATTTCTTAATTATCAGTCTTTATTTTAATTTGTATGTCTTTATTTTTATTGAATTATTGACTATGTGCCTTAATTTGAATTATGAATTATGTAAATGATATGTATGGATCAAATCTCTGCAATATAAGACAGATATATTGGTAGAAATTATACTAGTACTTAAATTTTTGAAACCAGAGTGAACCTTTAGAAATTAATAGATTAGTGAGTAATATAAAGCAAGTGACATGCAGTGGCATGACACCCTGTTAGGGAAGTTACAGTTTGGTACGCTAAGGAATGAAAGGCAGAAACCCATTTGAGGAGGTCTTGGGGGTAGGCATCGAGTGGTGAAAGTCCTAATGACTAGAGTAGCGCTTGTGAGCTGGGATATTCACCTAACCAAGCTCGATAACTCCGACAATTACTCAGCATTTTGGGATTGGTTTGAGAGTATACCTATATAAATAGACGTCCTAACTGATAATTGTTCCTCATTACTGATGAGGACTGTACTATGTGATGATGTTGATGAGGTATATGTACTCCCAGTCACTTCCCAGGTTCTGTTGAGAACTATTACTCACTAATGAAAAGTATGGATCCATACCAAGTCAAGGGTAGTATAACTTAAAATAAACCCTAGGTTCCCTTCATTAATTGTATTTTAATTCCTACTATACATGTGAAAGTGATTTTAGAATAAATCACCTCACTCCATTGTTTTTTTTTCTTGTATGATTGATCGTAATTATTGAAGATGACGACAATGCTTGATGATGCTGAGGACGAGTCAGAGGATACTCCTCCAAATTGTAGACCTAATTTATAATATTTTTCTTAAGGGTAAGGTACATAAATACTACTCTGTATAGGATCTTTTTTATGTATATATTGGGTTAGGTAGTATATGTCTTTTGATATACTTTTGTTTTCTTTTTGACTGTTATGTAATACTCAAATCATGATGTACAGTTGGATATATATATACATAAGTAGTTTTTATCTATTTCCAAATTCTATTAAATTTATAATTTTTCTATTATAAAATTAAAAAAAATTACTCACGCTTTCATCAACTTAACTTAATAATTAAATTAATATAACTTATATTTAAAATTAAATGAGTGTTACAATCAACAACACAATAAGAGAAGTAGAATCTTGTGATAGTTAGAAAAGCATCAACTGCTAAAACTACAATGTTGCTAACCAGCAATGTCACACTAACACATCCAATGGCAAATGTCGTTGTTGGGTATCGAGGAAATGGTGGCACAAAATGTGGAGCACCGTCATTGGATCGACCAAAAAGTTGCCGTTACGGGAAAACATGCTGCGTGAAAGACCAATGCTGTGAAATTGTTAGGTACCATCATGATTGGCCATGTTGGTGAAAAAACCAATCATACAAACAACAATCAAATGTGACAAAGTAGCATAGAGACCATCTAGCAACAGCAATAGTCAAAAATGGAGAAAGGGAATGAGGCCATTAGCCCTATTTTAGTAGTAAGTTTTGGCACTTCTTGGTGGGATAACAACACCATTAGCAAGCAAGTAAGCATATAAATAACATAGCACCAACAACAAAATTCAATTGCAAAATTTCTTACCTAGTAAATGAGAAATGTTTAGTTGGGATATAAAAATTCCATTAAATAAAAATCTCCAACCATAGCAAGTGCATTGGTCATGTCAAGTAATAAACCAATAAGTAAAGTGTCAATCCCATGAAGAAATTAGGCCAACTACCAACAACTACCATCGTGGATTATTTGGGCAAAATTAAATAATCAAGAAAGATTGTAATAAGAACAATAGAAGTGAGCACAACGATTTCAAGAATACAATATTCAACACAAGACTAAGACATGAATCCTTTTTCCTATTCACCTTATGCAACTAACTCAATCTAATTCAATCCTATTCTTGCAATTGCAAGTTGAATATATGAATAACTCTAAGTCTAATTTTTTAAGTCATAACCCTTTTATCCAAATCAGTATTCTTAATCTCATAGGTAATATCTAACCTGGCTATGACAAATCATCTTGATTCTAGCTACACCCAATTTTCTAATTATTGCACAAACCAAGGATCTATATCTAAAGTTGTAAAAAATAAAGAAACATAAAGAGAACAAAGATAAAAGCATAAATTGCAAGAATCCAATTATATTAGAAAAACAATCACAACTACATAGATATCCAAATTAGGCTCATCAACCTTAGCTTAGAGGGTTTAGTTACATACACGAAACAAAGAAAACAAGAGAAAAGAAATGGTGGAAGTCATTTGGTTATTTGAACTCGTTCTGTTCAAGTCTTGAAAGTTTTTGGATTTCAAAACTATCCAAAACTTCCTCTAAATCGTATTGCCCTCAAGAATTCGTCCAAATACCCTTCCAAATATGTGTACTAGCCTTTAAATAGTATATAACTCGAGCACTTAACATTTGGAGTTGTATTTTAGCACTTAACATCTTAAAATAGTGACCTTTTATCTACTCAATGCTTAGCGCACCTTAGTCGATGCCCAAGGTGGTTTGAGTAATAAGATAATCATGTTTTTCTATGAATGGTTTGATCTAACAAGGTATAAAGACACAAGGTTTAATCCATTGTATAATATCATTGATATTAAGATATGTAGGTGTGGTCGATATGACCCATTCATACTTGTATAAAAGGCAAGGCTGATATATATGTCCCTTATCCAAAAATGTTTGGTTGGTCATGTCATAGTCAACGACATGGAGAAAGAAGTGCCATATTAGGTTGATGAGATTTCCCCCATTCTAATCAATTAGTGAGTATGAATAGATAGTTATTCTTAATAATGATCTAATGGCAAATGATGATCAATTTGAAGATGAGGACGACTAAGAGGAGAACATTAACAAGGAAGACAACAATTAGAATAGGTGGTGTAAGTTGAAATTGTACACTGATTTTGAAAACTCAAGCTTATAATAAATTGTTTACTATTTGTATGCAAACATTACATTATATGTATACTTATATGATATATTTTGCAGTAATTATGTTAGCACGAGGTGGTTGGGATAGAGAGAATATGCTTGTCAACAAATGTGGTAGGCCACCTAAGTTATACAACCTATAGAACTTACTACAAAGACTAAGTGCATGTAACTCTGCTAGAGAGAGACAAGAGATCAGGCATCTACCCAGTCCACACTAGTAGCTGCATAGTCTACACCATCATCTCCCAAGCGCCTCTAGAGATGTTCTACACCACTAGCTACTAACCCCCACTCCTACCACCATCTAAAGGCTTAACGATGGTCCTTGGTCATTTATTTGTTAGTCAACATCTTCAAGTGGGGTCATCTTCACATCAGCTTCCTTACGAGGAGGTGCCTCAACAACACGAGGAAGAGGTACTTGAGCAACAAGATGAAGAGGAAAAGGTGGTACATTGGGCGGAGGAAGTAGAGGTATCTCTGCAAGACGTTGATGTACCTTACCAAGAGGACCATGACCCTGTTCATCAACATTATAGACAATACTAGATAAACACTAATGGGAAGGTTATCATATGTCTTCTTAGTTGTGGGTAGGTTACACTTTTTTTTTCCTTTTTGCATGTATATGTTAAGCACTATAATTTATTTTTTATATTGACTTTTGATTTGTTGCAAGTGGACTCTGATAGATCTAGCCATTAAGGCCATTAGGTGTGCCATCATGACACAATTTTGAGGAGTTTATCATTCCTACTTTGTGATCCTTGAGGATGTTAGGAACTATTGGTGGCAGAGGTTTGCATAAGTTTTATTGAATGTATTTATTTACCCATCCTTATTTTACAAATAGTTATATCACTTACATATTGACTAATTATTTCATAATTATTATGCAAAACAAAGTTTTATGAAATTCTCATCATGAGCAGATTATCTGCAAAATGTTTAAGGGACATTGTCCAAAACATCTTACAGATATTCTAACCAAGGTGAGGAAGGTCGGGCAAAAGTTGCAATGGATGAGGGGCAAGGCTTAGGCTGGTCTTGTTGTTTATTAGAATAGTCTACCTTTCTAGGGGTCGTCAACGCAAAACAAGTCCACTCTGGCTTTAGCTAGAGAAAGAACAATCCACACTACAGGGCATACAGCTCATCTTAAGGTGGTAATGGACCTTATATGTATTCATTCTCTCACATGTTTTATATAGTTCGATATCTTTTGAATGTATTAGCAAGGTAGCAAGACTTAGGCCATCTGTGGACCATGATGAACTATTCTTAGCTACTCACAAAAAAAGGTCAAGTGATTAGGTTGATAATTGTTCTCAAAGGACATATGTAAGCTGTCAATCATATACTTTATTTTTATACAACTTGGTTGTCAAACAAAGTAAGTTTTTTTACTAGCTTATGTTTTCTAAGATTGAACAAGAAGACTATCAACAACATCATAGTCAGATACAAAGGCAAATTGGTGAGGCCTTGATGGGTGTGATGCAAGATGTTGCAATGTCAGCAAAGATTGACATCTAACAAGATGTTGTTGGAGGTAGGAGTTAAGGACAAGTTTACGACACTGCATATATATTTACAAACATTCGTCGTGGTGTGTCGTTGCTGACTTAGGAGTCTCGAGCTTGTCCTTTATCGAGTAGTGGCGCATCTGAGGAACGGGCCATTAAAGCTAAGTAAATGGCAGAATATGCTAGGAAAATTGTTGTGATTAATGAAGAAAGGGCGAAGCTTGCTAAGTAGAGGACTTAGACTACTAACAGGTTATTGAGCAAATGACTGTTACCTTGGAGCAACAAATGGTAGCTTTGGAAGAAGGGTTAGGCTCCGATGAGAGTAGAGCGCCTGCACATATACACAATATCAAAATGATGTAGACGACTAGTCCTTTCATGATGCTTGACCTGTTGACCAGAGATACTTTTGTATTGTTAATTTTTTTATCTATATATCTTTCTAGTGCAGTTTTACTATTGTATTACATAGATGAGGATAGTATTATATATGGTGATCATTTTTATTTATTTCTATATTATTATTAATATTATATGTTTGTCATGCTTTTATAATTTTAATTTATCTATCTAGATTTTGGAATATATTAGTTGTAATAAATTCATTTAAAAAAATTATAAAGCTAGTGTCAACTAGGTTGACACTAACATTTTTGCATATGCTTTAGCGTCGATCTTTTAATTAATTTAGCATTAGCCATGTGGATGCAAATGTTAGTTTCGACCTTTATTAATTTCTCTTATCATCCGCCTTTGTGTTGACCAAACTAAAACTACTTAGTGTTGGTCGATGAGAAATTGACAATAAAATTTAGTTTCAAACAAATTTGTGTTGGCTCCAATGTCAATGCAAAGTTGACATTAAAATCACATTTAGTGTTAGTTTTGCTTATTTAGCACTAGTTTTTGGCCAATGCTAATTATTAGGAATTTTCTTGTAGTGCAACCTCCCCATTTAAGTCATGTTGAAAAGCTAAGTCATGACAGATTAACCCACTAATTTGTCATCTTTACTATCTTTAAGAGAATTAGTCAAAAAATAAATGTAAAACCTTTTTTAAAAATATTTATTATATTTAAGATATAAAAGTTATTTAACATTTGTTATTCTATGATAGTGTTTAGTTTGATAATTTTTTTACTTCTCTAGAAAATTCAATTCAAACATATAAGTTCAGAGAAGTTCTAAAATATAAAATGAACTATTTTTTAAAGAAGAAAAAAAAAGGAGTTTCTACAAAATTTAGTTGAAGGAAAGTCTACTTTTCCTTTTTATTTTGAAAACAACCTAGCTTGTTTCTCTATAATCTCTTCTACAAACATAGAACTTCTGAATGGAACAACGAGTTCATGATATACAATGTCATTTGCAACCCACTTTGGTGATGACTTAGGTCTACAATAGCTCTTAGTGTGGAGTGGCTTGATTGGTTTGACGAGATAGAAGGTTTGAGATGTCCATGATATCATGGGCAGTTCAGTAATGGAGATTAATCATGTTGGTGGGCAATGATTTAGAGACTGGGTATGTGGATCTTGGTTCATGCACAATTAATAACAATGAAATTGTGTGACATTTGTGATGGCAACTAATTAATAGCTTGAGTTGGAAATGGTTATGAAAATTTAGACTAAAAAAATATAAAATCATTAAACAAATTTAATTTTAAAGGTATTAATTTTAAAATAAAAAGTCAAGTCAAATGTTATTTAATAAAAAAAAAACAATGTTAAATACTCTTAATAAAAATATTAACTCTCAAAGCATTCGTAATAATAATAATAATAAAAAGAATACATCGTGATAATCATATTTTTATGCATTATTGAAGTAGTAATAACCTATCTTCAAATCCAAACTACCAAAAGTGCTTTGGCACTGAATCAAATCATGCATCAAAAACAACAAAGTAGATATGTTTAGACTTGAATCGAAAGAAAGAAGACTCGCGCACCTGCACCATTGATTACTTATGAATTGTTCTGTTGGATGATTTAAGTTCCAACAAGAAAAATGTGGTGTGATGGCAAGATCTATTCATTTGACGACTTCTCAAAGCAGACAAACTGTTATACTTGTTTTGTTTACGTGCCATTGGATTTCGAGAGGCTAGGTCGATAAAGTGAACCCACAAATTCCGATCGGAAATACGTGATTTAGAAAAATAGTAAAAACTAAAAGTAAACAGTTACACATTGCGATATTACTGCTTAGCAATATTCCATTCCACTGATCAGAAAAGAAAAGAGTTGATATGATATTGTCGCTTGGGGTTCTGAAAATGTTGACATTAGAGACAAAAAGAAGATAAAAGTAAAAGGTGCACATTGCATCTTTTGATCTTTAGTGCTTTTCTCAAATATATGTTATTATAGATACATGCAAGGTCAAATTCTTCCCTTCTACTCCACTGCCGTCAAGTTTCAAAGTCAAATAGACGTTTTGTATCACATTGTCCAACTGAAACTAATGACATTTAAATTATGCCATCATCTTTTTTTTAATACGATGTGGGGTACCAATGTCTGCTGAAGGGTATTAAAGAGTTGGTAAGTGATCCATGAAATTTAATCTCATTATATGTAGAAATTTTAAGTTGCAGAAGCAAATTTATATATACATGAATAATAAATTATTATTTTAGTTTGTGTATTGTATTATTTTTATAAATTATATTCTAATAAAAATTTATAATAAATAAATATATTTAAATATATAAATTAGATTTTAAATTTATAATAAATAATTTAAATTGTGATGTAATATTATTTTTAACTATTAATAATTTTTTCAAAAAGCTATTAAAATTTTATTTAGAAACAGAGATAAAAAAAAAGTAGAGTAAAAGATATGGACAATTGAGAAGTTTAAGTGCACAGATAAAGATAGAAAAAAAAAAAGGTAATTTGAAATGATTGAAAGAGAATGTTTTTGGCTAACTACAGTAATAGTGTGTGAAATATACATCTAATTAAGAGAAAAAATATATTAAAAATGTTTGATCGAGGAGTGGGAAGAGTGAGACTGGGAGTAGATTTATGGGGATAATAATACTCATATTATGAATTAATTTATTGACTATGTTTCAAATTATAAGGACAATATGCAATTATATATGTATATTATTTTAAGAAAAGATGAAAAGTTTGTAGGAGCAACAATCCTCACACCGAATGAAATACATGAATCCGTCTATGCGCATATGTGCGTGTTAGTGTACATACACACATAAATACACACATATATATAAGAAGTGATTAATTTACAAATCTCATTACATATATATCACACATATGTGTGTGCTGGTGCATATATACACACATAAACACAGGTATATATAAGTGATTAATTTATACTGATATAAAATTTTATATTATTTATTATTATATTATATATATATATATATATATATATATATATATATATTGTAAAAATAATGGAAATTCACATAAAATATATTTAAAAAATAAAAAGTGCAAAACAAAATTTATACCGATTCATATCTATATTTCTAAGATTTCAAATTTTTATGTCTTTTCTCTTACAATTTTTTCAATAATTAAGTATATAAATTCATCAAAAATAAATTTATCAGTTGTGCAAATCAAGAATAATGATTGTCAGGAATTTGAATTTTTGAATTCTCTCTTCATACACATACTACGTGAAAGATTGTATGGAGTCAAATCGACTGACCAACATGGATAAATTTTACCATATTTATCAAAAGGGTTGAATTCATCTTCATGCAACTCTGATTTGACATTATACGGGTTTTAAGAAAACTCTAAGTAAATCTTATCAAAATGCTTTTAAGTTTCTTCCTCCGATGGAGGTTCCTCTAATTTTCGTGGTACCATCAAATTTCTTATTAATCCTCCTAATACATTATAAAAAATATTTTAAAAAATTAAATACATTTGAGATATCATAAAAAAAAATTCATTTTTTTAATCAAAGTTTTGAATTTTTGGATGTTTTGAAAGCAATAAATGTATTCTTGTTTTTATTTAATACCTTTTTATAAAATAATGAATAGATAAATAAGAGAATTTGGATATATAACATTACTCTTTCTTCACTTAATAAAAGGAGAGCTTTGTCACCCATAATGATATTATGCAACTTAAGAATGATTGTTTCTAGTAAATGATACCTATGGTTTATATAAAAAAAAATGATGTTTTGTATAAAATAATGTAGGGAAATTTAAATTACTCATAGAAAGAAATGCCTTCTATTTTGAAACATGTGTACTTTTAAAAGATATATTTATTTTAAATTAACTGTCACTTTATAATACCACAGAAATGTTTATTATCTTTTTTTTAATTTAATCTTTTTTTCCCCCATATTAATGCTCTTTATTTTTTTCCAAAATAAAGTATTAATAACAAATACTTTCGTTAAAAAATAATTTAATATTATAAAAATTTAATAGAATCTAATGTTTTAATCTTTACATGACATTTTAAAAAGACAATTAATTCAAAATTGAGGGAAAATCCTAAAAAAAATAAATAGAATTATTCATCCCTAAAAATATACGAGTCAAAGTTAGGAATTCAAAACTTGAAAGCACAAGGACCAAGGAGTCGAGGAGGAACAGTAGAATCACGTGGGAGCCATCAGCCCGTGCTGGCTAGGGTCATGGGTGCACCCTTGGGTTCCGCTTCGGTTAACAACTTAACATCCCCCCTTTCTTTCCCTTACTTAGAATCTGTTTGGAAATGTTGTGAGTTTTTAGTTTTTGATTTTTAAATTTAATTTTTAAAATAAAATACGTTTAGCTAAAATGAAATTAAAATAGTTTTTAATTTAATTTTAAAATATTTTTACATTTATTTTCAAAATAAAAAAAATATTTTGTGAATCTAGGTTTTAGTTTTTAAAAAAATACACATAACTATCTTTGATAATAATTCTTCCCACCACCATCACTAACACCGTTGCCGCTACTACCACTGTTATCACCATGACCATCAGCGTTGCCGCCACTGTCACTGTCGTCATTACTACCATTACTATCGCCACTTTTGTTGCCACCATACAAATATACTCTTAAACTAATTTTAACAAAATAAAAAAATTTTCAAAATGAGTTTATTTTGAAACCAAAAATTTGAGAAAATACTAAAACTAATTTTTAAAAACTAAAAACTAATCACAATTTTTGAAATTTTCGAAACTTATAACTAAAAATCACTCCAAACGGACCCTTACTTTTACAATTGACAAACCATTATCATAAGAATAATAATTAAAATTTTAAATAATATTTTGTTAAAATTAATAATAAAAATACATTAATAACATTAAATATTATATTTTTAATGAAAAACTCATTTTTAATTCTTTAATTATTATCTTAAAGATCATAGTTAGTAAAATCATTTTAAAAAAATAGAACTACAAAATCCCCTAAATCCTATTTACGAGTATTAAGGTTTGTTATATTTGCACAGTTTTCCGATGCTGGTTGAGTATTACTCCACCGGAATGAATAACAACAATACTTCATTTTTTTTCATTTATCCATTTTTAAAAGAAATTTATTTATTTATTAAAATACAAGATAATATTAATTTTTTTATATTTTATTTAATTTTAAAATATTTGATACACTTATTATAAATAAGACAAATAATAATAAATATCAAATTAAGAAGTTTAAAATTTTAATATAAATATAGATATTAATCATATTTCTTAAGTTGTATTTTATCTTTAAATGGGATAAATAAAAAATGGAGAGAGCATTTGTTTAACTTTAAAATATTACTCCCAGTTTTTTTTTTAATTGTCTTTTCAAAAAAGATATTTCTATTTTTTATTTTTAGAAAAGTTTAAAATAATATTATTCATTTTTCCAATGATCTATTTTTATATATTTTTAATTATTTTATGTATTTATAAAAATATAATAGTAGAAAATATTAACATAATGAATGGGGAAAATTAGTTAATGAGAAAAAAGATATATAAAAGAGATAAAGCACATCACAAGAAATTAAAAAAAAAAAAAAAGTAGTGCAAACATAACATTGATTGTATTTCTTAATTTGCAGCTATTATCAATTCATGTCAAGTGGCAATTTTTTTTTTGGGTAAGTAATTATAGATGAAAAATAGATTTTTTTTTATAGATGAAAAAATAAATATTAAGAAAGTCAAATTTGTGAAAATGAAAATGAGCCCAAGGATATGCTTCAGAAGGGAGTGAAATGAGCATTTAATTTTTTTCAAAAATTTCCCTCTCATTCTTTAAATGATTGAATTGAATCCAATCGAACTCTTGTGAGCAATTCATTTTAGAGAGTAAATAAATAGTTTTAGTTGATATTAGAGAAATGCTACAAACATACTTTTTGACACATTTTTTGAACACTCTTTGAAGTTTATTGAAAATTACAAAATTTTGTGGGTCCCACATCCTATTTAATGTCACTCTCCTAATTTTATAGTTTTTAATAAATTTTAACCAATAAAAAAGAATGTGTTAAAGGGAATGTGTTAAATAGTGTGTTGCTAGCACTTCTTTATGTGTATATGTATAACAAATCTTGCATGTGCTAGAAAATATATTGTTGATATTGTTATCAATGACAAAAATTACATACCTTATTCTTACTGATTTTAGAAGAGTCATATCCGAATCAAATCAAAATCTTTCTTAAGACTTTGATATGCTAATTTTGAGGAATACAAATTCTAATGAATGAAATGGGAAATTTAATCTTTATAAAGAGAATTTTTTTTATTGGTGTGATGAATGTGTGTGTGCAAAGAACTACTATATGTCAAGATATGTCACAAATTGCAAAATATGATACAAAATCAAAAAATTTAGCAAGAATATAACAGTTTAGAATTAGAGAACTTTGCATAAATGAATTTTATACTAGTTTCATCATTACCACTATAATCTACATCCAATCAAAAGATAACTCACTTTTGATTGTTTTGGGATCCTTAACCCAAAATACTTTCAACCAAAAGATGCCTCACTCTTGAACCATTGAGATGTCTCACTCAAACTCCATAGAATATAGAAAAAAAATGTTGCACATTGCACATTGTAATTTGCAAAGCTAAAGATCATGAACAATTCTACTTAAGACATGTATTGAAACTTTCCTAAAAGACTTATCTGTGTAACACGCACAAGTCTCCAAGATATAACAAGTGCTTTCCGATATAAATCGATGTATCAAAACTAGCAAAAGGGCTCAAATTAACTTACAAATCTCATAGAAGGGGAAAAGAAGGGAAAAGAAGGAGGAGAAGAGTGCAACTCTAGAAATTTAGGTGAAGTTAAAAAATGATTTTTGCAAAATAGAAGATATATAAATCTGATAATTAAAAAATAGCAACTTAAGCAAATAAAATTATGAACATTAAAGAAAATTGTAATAGTTGATACTTCACTAACTCGCGTTTTTAAATGAAAAACCAAGTCAAAAATGGTCATGCAAAAAACCAATTTCTCTAGATAAGCTTAATTCAAAATTAAGATTAAAATTAATCTTTGAAAATAATTAATTACATTGTAAAACAAAAACTCTTTGCAATGCATAATTGCATCGCAAGGGACTAAATGGAATGATTTGCACTGCATTGGACCCACTTGGCCCAATTTCATGCACACAAGCCCATGTCTTTTACTTGCTTGTTTGAAAGTGCTTAAAGCAAGTTGATATTTAAACACTAGAAATAGTGCTAAACCAACTAATGTAAGACATGAGCCTTTGAAATACTTCAAAAATTACAGCATACACCTGGTGTAAAAATGTCTTTAACAAAGCTCTATAATCTCATCGAATAATGAATGTGTTTGGCCCAAAACTTTTGAAATTAAAATAATCTTAAGCCAATATAACCATTTATCATTTAATGAGACTTTAAACTAATAACTAAATCACTCAAAACCAACAAAAATTACAAAATACAAATTGAACAATTAAGAGTTGAATCATCAAAAGTATTTTAACAAGTCGCATAATCTCATAAGCGCAATTGGAAAAACTCATCATTGTCTGCAAAATATGACTCAACTCCTATTAATTGAGATCTTATATAATATTTGAATATCAAATATCTCAAATAAAAATTTGTCAAATATTTTTAATTTAAAAAATATATATTTAATCAAAATATTTATATATAATTATTTTTTATTCTACTTTGTCAAAATATGCGTACAAAGCTGTTGATCGAGGTTTTTATTCTTGTTCGTGTGTAAGCTGACCCTTTATTTAGGCTATATTATTTCATAAATTTCGTAATTTATAATTATATTAATTTTTATTATTATATTAAAAATATACATAAGTCCTAAAAATATTACTATTTGTTAATATTCAATAGTAGAAAAGAGAATAAAAAGCAAGTTATTAATTAATTTATTGATAATATTTAGAGGTAAACATGGATATGCTCGGACAAGTCTTAGGAAAATTTGAACTTGAATTGATTAGAAATAATCAAATTGGATTTGGTAAATTTGAATATGGTGACCCAACACAATCACAGTCGGATTGGGTTGATTCGGATCATTGTACCATGTTTTTAAAAAATGGGGGAAATTTAAAAAAAAATAAAAAAGAGACTTAAAAATATAAAAAATAAAAGAAAACAAATATATTATATTCAAATTTAGATCTTAAAAAAATAAATAAAATTAAAGATTAAAAATAATTAAATATTAAGTGTTTTCATATTTTAATATCATTAGGTTGGACCAGGTTTGAAATTTCCAAACTTCATACATAACCCAATTATTTCAGGTTCATCTTTAATTAAATTGATTCAACTTGTGAAACTAACTTAAGCCAATTTTTTTAGCTCAAGTTGAGTTAGGTTGGTTAAGTCGACCTAACCCATGATCACCCCTAATAATATTATTAATAAACACTTCGTTGTCTAATACAATTTCCTTTAGTAATGATCTCCTTCATCTCCTCAATAGATTTTACCTATCACATCAATCCTAATTAAAATAATTGGCCTTTAATTATTATTTGGAGATCACCTTTAGCTTAAAAAAAATGGTAAACAGCAGAACTTTCAAATAGAAATTTTAGAGGACAATAACATAAGTTGAGTTCATTTATTTTAAGGTGAAGTAGAATTAATTTCAATAAAATTAATTTTAAATTATAAAACATATTAAAATATGTATTTAAATTAATATTAGTTATAAATTTTATATTTAAAGGTATATGATTCTGTTCTAGGTCAATATCCGGAAATGTCTAAAAACCCTATAACACGTTGACCCAGAGATATTTGGCTAACCTAATAAAACACTAAGACAATACACTTGCGAAGCATTAAATCAGAGCTGCAAAATATTAAGTAATGATTCCCCAGAAATCATGAAAGGCGGAACATGAGTGTATCAATTGATTTAATTCATTGCAAATGAAAATGTTACCACAAGCGAATGAATGAAACATAGTATAAAAGGAGTTGGGAACAAGATTTTTGGTTGTTGCTCAGGATATCTCCCAGTTAAAAGTTAGAGACTTAATCTCTTAAGGCACGGAAATTAAGGCTAATCTCTTCTAACAAATGCTTTTCAATATACATGGACCTAATAATCAAATCCTTAATCACATACTTAAAAGATATGATTATCTGTCAACCATACTATACTATGTTGGTTGAGAACAATATTATGAACTACATATCAACTTCTAATTTTTTTCACTTCTTAACTCTCATATTTATTTAAACGTCAAAGTCCTTATAAATGTTATTATACTCGTCAGAGTTTGAGGAGAGGACGAGAAGTCATATTACCTTTAGGAATAGCAATCCAAAAATTCAAATTCCTTAAACTGGTGCAGTACATATTTTATATTTAGCTGTATATAACGATTAAAGGAATTAATTTCATAGTTTTGTCCAAGCGAACACTACGTAGAGTTAAAAGGGAAAATTTTGTATTGTTTTAATTAAAACAATAGGTTAATAATTTTTAGTTCGTAAAAATTTTTCACATTTTGGTTTTTATTTCTGATCTTTAAAACATTAATTTTAATCTCTATATTTTTTGAAATACCTAAACGTTAGTCCTTATATAGAGAGAGAAAAATTGCTAACTTAAAAATTACAAGAATAAAAATTATTAATTTTAAAAGTCAAAAACAAAAACTAGAATTTAAATTTTTTTCAAGAACTGAAAATACCAATAACCCTTTCTATGAAAAAACACAAATAATTTTATTTTTCATAAGCCTACTCCAGTCACTCTGAAGTCTGACTGTCTCTTTCTTGCAAAGGGGTACATATATATAGGGTACTTTTTTTTGTTTTTTGGTGTGAAATATAGGGTACAATTTCACGAGTCATTAAATTTGATGAGGAATCTTCACTTCCATGGGCTGGTTGCTGCCATTAAACTCTTTTTAATTACTTGTTTGACCACGAGTAAATTAATCAACAAGTGAAATGTTTAATTAAAGGAAAGGAGGGACTAAGAGATGGAAAAAATATGGTTGGAGATGCATTTTTTATTTTATTGAAAAAATAATAAAAAAGAAAATTAACAATATATTTTCTCTTTTTTTCCTTCGATTCAAATTTAAAATTTTTAAGTTCCTTTCATGTTCTTTTCATTCAAATAAAAGGAACATAAATTATCACTTATATAATAGAAAAGGTCTTACTAACAACTATTTATTAAAAAAGCATTCGTGATATACTAAAAATTAATATCAACGTACATTAATAATATTTTTTAACTGGCACACTAAAAGTACTTATTACTCCCTACATTCCTAAACTATTGATGTTTTAACATTTTAGTTTTGTTCCAAAATTATTGATGTTTTATAAATTCAAGACTGAATTAATATTTTTTTTCCTACTATACCCTTGTTTATGACTAATGATTTTACTAATGTGAATTAATAATTTCTTATTTTTACGAGACTACTGCTATTCAGTTTTTATTGCTATACGAGCTAAGCACATGTATCCAAGCCAGTAGCTAACCACCCATCAATGAGAATGACCACATTGCATAAAAATCTACACTATAATTTAAGATAGATATAGTTGGAATACATAATTACATAGGGGTATTTTAGTCTAGATATATACCAATTAATAACTTCTTAATCTATGTGTCAAAACCTTAAACATCAATAGTTTACGAACAGAAGGAGTAACATTTACCTAATAAAAATCATTAATGTAATCCACCATCTCATAATTGATAATACATCATAATGAAACTCACTAGGGTCAGTCTAGTGCAGAGTTAGGATAATTTGTACAAATTATAGGTTCAAAGGTTGTTGTCTCCATTGTACAAAAAAAAGAGGCTTAAATCCACTTTTAATCTTTATAGGCTTGGCAATTGTGCACCAAAATAGCATTATTATTGTGCAATTTTAGTCTTCATTGCTACCTCAACATGTCTGTGTCATGTCAGATTGTCAGCACATGTACCAATATCACGTTAGCATATGTGTCAAACTATCACATCGTCTGTCATGCCAATATGTTAGTGTCACATCATCACTAACATGTAATGTCAGCATATTCTATTAAGAATTTGAGGACAAAGTAATACTTGGACCAAAATTACAAAAATAAAAAAATGTGAGGGACACAATAAAATTTTTAAAGAATCAAAATTACATAATTGTGAAACTATAGGGAACCAAAAATATATTTGAGCAGAGAAAAAAAAACATCATAAAGCCAGTTTAAATAAGTAAAATTTTGTAAAAAAAATTACAATTTTTTCGTATGGTAATGTCATGTGAAATTTTTACGTCAAAAGTTTTATCCTCACTTGCTCTTAATGACTTGTATAAATGCTTCTAAATTAAGCACGATAAACTAAAGCTTAATTTTAAGATATTTTTCCCGATCATACCCAGAAAATTTTAAGTACTTTAATTTTTTTAACTTATTTTTCAATTTACATCTTAAAAATACTAATCAATATTAAATTATATTATTGAACTATATAATAATATTAATTAAAGTTTTAATATATAAAAATTATTATAACTAGGATAAAATCATATTAAGAATTACGATAAAAACACATTAATAATGTTTTTATTTTTAAATTCTTAACTATAAACATAAAAATACTTATTAATATTTTTATTTTTTGACTTAAATATGAAATGAGTTAGAAAGATTAGAAAAGGATAATAAAAAAAGATAATATCTAACTGGTATTTTTTTATTTTTTTTGTGTATGTATGCTAACTAGTACTTTCTTTGTTCCTTTTTACTTGTTAATTTTTTAGAATTTTTTGTTTCTATTCATCTGTCGTTTTCAATGTTCAAAATAACATTAATTACTTTTTTTGTCAATTATACACTTACTTTTTACCTAATTTTTAATTAATTTATATATTTATAACTAGTATGTATTTATTATGGAATAAAAATGAAAAAAAATATAATAAGAAACTTTAAAACTATTTTATGAAAAACAAAATTTTTTATCACATTTCTTAATTTGTGTATAAAAATTTTAAATGACAAATAAAAAGAAACAGAGTTAGTAATTCTTCAGGGTCTTGCTGTAAAAGAAATTAATAATTTTTTACTAATTAATGCTTTTAAAATAGTAGAATTTATCGGTTGCATTATTTATTGCATGTGTTTCAGCTGTAGCCATTAATTGCGGAGCATGTGTTTGTGCGTGTCTTTAAAATGGAATGGAATTTAGTGCGAGTTGGCAAGTGCAGCTGATAGCACACCGGGGCAGTTAATTTGATAAATAGGTCCATACTCCAATCAAGAGGTTGTAGGGAGACACAGGCCCTAAATTCCGAGTCTCTGTTCCGAAGTTCCAAGCAACCTAACCCATAATGATAATGGATGAATTGAATATAATAGCGGGAAACATAATTCTACGAAAGATATCAAATATAAATCTGTGTCAGTAACCCTAGCAGTAGTTCTTCATTCTCAAATTTTCTTAGGACATATTCTTGTTAATTTAGTACTTTTTAACCCTATTTATAAAATCTGTTACAGCTCGTGCGGTACAGGGTTAGTGTGTGTTTGTGTATGTGTACCTATTTATTGGGTGTTTGGATATGCGTCAATTAGCTATCTTTGATTTAAAATTCAAGTTAAATTGATAAAAAGATGCAGAGGTTAATATTAGGTGTTTATATATTGACGCCAATCTATTGTTTTCAAAAGAGAAATCAATAATTATCTTGAATGAGAGTATTTTCAGGGGTTATTTTTTGACGATAATGTTTTTAACTGATTTTGTTCAACAGGAGCATTTTTAGAAATTTTTTCTCAACCTCTTATCTCTTTTAATTTATCTTTTTTATTTTTTAGTTTTAAATTAAATTTTAATATTTTTTAAAAAATATCAATAATAAAAAATAACAGATAATAACTTTGTATCACAATATAAATTGTTTATTATAAATCTAAAATATAATTTTTATGTTTAAAAACGTTTATTCATTACAAGTTTTAATTATAATATAATTTATATAATCAAAAGTATTTATTTATTATAAATTATAATTATACTAAATAAACATTTATCCTGTGCATTGCACAGACTAAAATACTAGTTAAAAATAAGAGTTTAAGAACAAAGTAGAAGTAATTTAATAATTTTTATTTTTTTAATTTTAAAATTCCTTTTAAACTAAAAGCTATTTGGTGAAAAAAAATTAAATTTATTTAAAATTAATCATTCCACTCAAAAGAAGAATATAATTATAAAAATAAAAAATATTTTGTAAAATTAATATAATCAATATAAATTTATTTTAATAATATCAATAATTTTAGAACAGACGGAGTAATTTTTAAAAATAAAAAAGAAAGACGATATAAATTGTACTTTTTCGAAAGGGGAAAAAGTATAATTTATCATGTATCATAATGACCTATTAGAGGCAAAATTAAGGTGAAAAGTAAAAACTAATAAATATGTCGTGCATTTCACAAATAATATATATAAATAGTTTAATGGATATACATTGTCAGTATAAAAATTTTTACATTGTCAACTAATTAAAAATTAATTTTAGTGTAACTTTTAGAATGATTATTATCAAAGCAAAAAAACTTACCATACACGTTGATTTGTAATTAGATGATAGTATAAAAAAAATTAACTATCAATGCATATCCTTCTTTTTCATAAATAAATTTATTAAATGATTTTCTCATAATAAATTTATTTTTTATCTTATACTTAAAAAAAATTCAATAATATGTTTTCTATTGAATTTAAAAATCTATAATTAATAGATTTATATTTTTCATAATGTTTAATTTAATTTTACCGTACAATACACAAGTGATGTATTAATTTTTTATAATATGACAATATATTTTATTTGATATTCTCATTAACTGAAATTTACCTAAAGTTTACTAAATAATGAAACTCACATTCCATACCTATCGAGTTATATTTTTGATTTAGTAAATTTCGTACGAATTTTAATTATAAATAAAAATATATGTAAAATATGTAAAATATATATTACCAACATGCTTTGTCATAATAAATAGAGTTTACTAATTATGTATTGTCAATGTAAAATTTTTTATACTGTCAATCAATCAAAAATTATTATTGGTTTAAATATGTTTTTAGTCATTTAAATTTAGAACAAATTTATTTTTGATCACCCAAATTTAAAATTGATATTTTAGTCTTTGTAATTTGGAAAAAAAAAAACTATTTTAGTTCCTGAGCCCAAACACTGTTTGGACAGAAGAACTAAAACATGTATTTTTTGAAATTAAAAAATTAATTTTAAATTTGAGAAATCAAAAACAAATTTGTCCGAAATTTAAAGGACTACAAATATATTTAAACCAATGATAATTTTTGATTGATTGATAATATAAAATTTTTTACACTAACAATACATAATCATTAAACTCTATTTATTATGACAAAGCATGCTTATAAAAGAAAAATGTTAGTCTTTAGCAACACACTTTTTAACATATTTTTATTAATATATTTTTTATTGTTGATTAAAATTTATTAAAATTATAAAATTATGTAAATTTTACTCTTTATTTAATAAATCTAATTCATAATTTATAAATTTTAACTGAAAAAAAAAAGCGTGTGAAACATTATGTTAAATAGTGTATTATTATCACTCCTCTTTATTAAAATAAGTCAAAATATACTGTAAAAAAGAAGTATTTAAAAGTTTATTATTTACATTAAGGAGTGTTTTCCTTTCTCTGTTTCCTTTAAGTGGATCTCACGCGTTAGGCATCAGTAAGTTTACGTATGTAATGCTTAATTATTACTCCCCGCCGCGCCCAGCAAGAAAGAGTTCCCGTACGGGAAGCTCACGAAAAGAGAGCATGTTCGTCATTTTCTTTGCGTGCACGTGGCACGATGATCGGGGGCTCCCTTCCCAATTGTAATTGGAAATTTTGGTTTGTTGATTGCGATAGGGCTCTCCGCTTCACGCGCGGAAACGACGGTGTGCTTTGCTATGCTTAGCAAGTGTCAAGTCGTTTTATGTCAGAAAATGGCAGTAGCTGAGGTAAGTCTTTTGCGTTATTAGGTGTATGGGGGTTGTTATTTCTATAGTATTTTTTTTTTTTTCCCTCCCTTCACTTCTCCTTCTCTCTCTTTAATAATTTTTAAATTTTTACTAATTAAATGGGAGTATTAATTTTTAAAATATTAATTTCATTTCATTTTTGTTTGATATTTTATTTACCAAGTATTATAAGAATCAATGAGAATAAAATTGTAAAAAGTATATATATATATATATATATATATATATATATATATATATATATATATATATATATTCTCTTTTATGAGTAGTCAAACCCTTACTCAAATACTTGTTTTTTTCCCCTCCTAACATTTCTGTTTACAAGAAAAACAATTTGCAAAGGTGATTTGATAACTGCCATAATTACTTTAATTAGAATCCTTGGAGTGTATAAATTTGTCGGTAATCATGTAGTATTGAGCTCTCGTGTATTATTGACAAATGTTGCTATAGCATTCTATTTTTGGGTACACAAATTGTATTCATAAATAAATTTATCTAATTTTTATATAATAAGAAATGGAAATAGAAGAGAAAAAAGTATATAATAAAATAATTGATGTGATGAAAGAGATATAAAAAATATTATGTAAATAATATAGGTCTTTACACTATTTTTTATTTGTTAATTTGTGTGCAGTTGATAGAAATGTAGCCAATATATATATATATATATATATATATATATATATATATATATATATTTATTTATTTATTTATTTATTTATTTATATTTTTTTGAAGTGTTGAACAATTTTCTTGTCTTGTGCTATTTTACCTAGAAATGTCTTGTCTTATTTGTGAGGGGAGTGTACGTCAATTTTGATAGAAACAAAATGAAAATAAATATTGGATAAATATGCGTGATAATTTTATTTTTTTGGTACAACATAAATAAGAAAAGAGGGGATTTATTTTCTAGTTGGATGAGGGAGATATTTTTCTCATTTCTTTCTCTAATTATGTGTTATTTACAAATAAAATGCATCATCTCTCTAATTTCATTATTAGAGGTAAATATTTCTGTATTTATATATTTTCCATTTTTATTTTATCCATCTCAACAAAGTAAAAGATTTTTTTTCCTGTTCAAATAATATATCATTTTTACTTATATATATATATATAATTCTTTTCTATATATTATTTTGTCGACCAAAAAATGCGCAAGTTTTGGATTTCACATTGCCTCTATAGTCAAAACTAGTAATGTTTAAGTTCATTTTTTTCTACCAACTCTTTAACCATCTAAATTTTTTAGATAAATATATGAACACTTACCAATTCATTAACTTCTTAAGAATTAAATATGTTTTTTTTCCTTATAAATAAGGTAATATTTGTTTTTTAGTCGCTATTTTTTTATTATTTATATAAATTTGTCATGTGTAGTTTCTAGTTCGATAAATATGAGTAAAAAAAAAGACTTTTTGTGAAGAATATGAACCACACTTAACACATTACTAAAACAAGAAACAAAAAAGATATATTTTCTTTTAAAATAATCACTTTTTACATTTACAAAGATTAAAAATATGTTTAATCCATTTTTTTAATCCAATCAGCTTGTGTGTTGTCATTGAATAAACCGGTTCTACATTCTAATCCTTGAAATTGTAATTAGTCATTTTAATTTTTAACTTTCTAAAATCTTTAATATAATTTTTAACTGTATGTAATGTCATTTATTTCAATGTAAAATAACAATAAAAAACTTCAGTAAATATTTTTTTTAAATGAGAATAAGATTAGATATTAAAATGACCAACAATTATTATTTTAGAGACTAGATTGAGAGTTTAGATTTAGAGAAAAAAGGTTATACACTGACAGTGTATAGTAGTTTTACACTCTCATTCAATTACAAACTATTATGTATGGTAAATTTGTTGACTTTTAAAATAATAGCCATAAAAGTCATATCAACGGTGAATTTCAATTGGTTGACAATGTAAAACTTTTTACACTGACAGTGCATGACCATTAAACTCAATTTAACATTCACAGCAATGATAAGTTGATTACTACATAGTAGATCAAAGCTAATTGCATTATTGCAGTGCAGAGAACAAATAGAAGTCGTAGTTATTTGGTCCCATAAGACCACTGCTTAGTGCTAATTATACTATTACTTGTGAGGAAAAGCAATCCATGAAGAAAGTTACTTAAGAGAAATACTAGTAACACATTCTTTGATATATTTTTTTGAATACACTCTTTTATTAGTTGAAATTTCTTGAAAATTACAATAATTTATAGATTTCATATCTTATTTAATGACCCTCTCTTATAATTTTATAATTTCTAATAACTTTCAACTAATAATAAAATATATGTTAAAAAAAGTATATTAAAAAATATGTTGCTAGTACTTCTCAACTTACTAATGGTCTTAATCCTACTAATTATAGCTATGAAAAGGACCCGGGTTCACATGGGCTTAATCAGGTAAAGTGGTAAACAATATTGGGTTGAAATTCATTAATTCAATCGCCAAAACATCAACTCACAACCCAATTCCAACCATTTTTGGCGGGTCCCATAAAATGGTCGTTGCTAATTATCAAAAAACCAAAAAAAAGGTTGCTGGTAAAGTGATTGATATTTTGAATACTTCTGAAGCATTAGAACATAGAAGCAGAGACGTGTATCGGATTAGATTGACGTAATAAAATCAATCGTTCAAACTAAATCAATTAATTTGGTTTAGATTATTTTTATCAATTGCCTAATTGGTTTCTTTTATTTTTAAATTTGAATTGTTGTGTGGTGAACACAAGAGTAGGTCTCGGTGAGCTTCCACAGTGGTTGTTGACGTCTCCGGTAGTGACACCTGCAGGAACTCCGATGCTGAAGTTAGTAAGGATACAAGTGCGAGTGAGAATGAGAGAGAGCCTGTGTACCTGATAAGCGTGGATTCCTTTATATAAAGTGTTTTGGAGGAAAATTCTGCTAGAACTAGGTGTCATGTGGCAACGTGCGTTTGGGTGCTTTATTACATGCTTTCCTTGCCGTTAGACGCTTCCCTGTTGTGCCGGGATAGAAGCGAAGTAGAACCGAGATAGTGGGGGATTGCTATTTGAGGTATCCATGGTTGGGCCAGTCGGGGTAAGCAACATGTAGGCCGGCTTAGAGCTATGTGTCCGGGTACCTCCAGAACAGTTATCCCCAAGCCGATGAGTTTTAGAAAAAGCATCGTTGGTTTAAGAGCCGAGGTCGATCCCAGAACATGAATCAACTTAATTATAACTAAGGAAAAAAAAAAGGTACTTCCTGCTTCTCTTCATTTTTTAAGAAATAAAAAAATAAAAGAAAGAAAAAGGATATAGTGGGTAATTTAAAAAGTAGTCATAAGATGAAGTAATAAATAATTTAAAGAGTAATTAAAAGATATAGTAGTTTAATAAAAGTGAAAACGAAAAGAAGGTATCCTCTTTATTATAAGGCTTAATTGCACTTTGTGCTATATAAGTTTCATTATTTTGCAAATTTTATCACCATGCTTTTTTCTCTCGTATTTTGTCATCTTATTTTTGAAATCTTGCGAATTTTTATTTAATGAACAATTGATAATTTGACAAAATTTGTATGATTTCAAAAATAGGGTGGACAAAAGTGAGAGAAAAAAGAGAAAACAGGTCATGCACTGACAATGTAAAGTAGTTTTACACTGTCATTCAATCACAAACTACCATTTATTATAAGTTTGTTGACTTTTATAATAAATACTTTAAAAGTCATACCAACGGTGAATTCCAATTAGTTGACAGTGTAAAATTTTTACACTAACAGTACATGACTATTAAACTCGAGAAAAAAACACAAAGACAAAATACGCAAAATGATGAAACTTGAATGACACAAGGTGTAATTTCTTTTTTTGGCAAAAACACAAGCTGTAATTAAACCTTAATATAATTATATATTAGTTCAATTATTGAATTTATTTTTTTAATTCAACTATCATTGGCTCGATCAACAATTTTTTAACTTTTACATTAATATATTTTAGATTTTATTATTAAAATTTTTCTTATGCCTTTGTCTTCTTTTTATTTTTGATCTCCTTATCATTTTATCTAATATTTTCAAGTGTTTTAATTTGATTATGTTTATGATATAATTTTTTTATCATATTTTAGGTACAAGAAATTAATTAGACATATAAAATAATAACTATAAAAAACTAAATATTAAATAAAATAAATAATTAGTTATTAAAGAATAAAAAATGTTTTTATCTTACATTAATATAAAATTTATAATTTATATAAAATAGATAATAAATAAAAATAAAAAGTTGAAAAAATATGATAATTAATTTTTATTATAATCCAATTACTCAAACAAAACCAACTCAATTAAATATAATTAATTTAAATTTAATTTTATCATAAACTCAAACCATATCATCTCATCAACACACCTAGTTGGTACAACCCAGCTGAACTTTGAATCTTGTCTGATTTACGGTGACTTTCATGGTGCACCCTAACCATAGCACACGTTTTAGTGTAAGATTGATGGTATATATATATGGGACAAGATTCGTTGACACCAGGTGTAAGAGTTAGTCAAATTACACCTTCAATAACTTTTTGTATAATGCAAATTTAACCAATCCAACCGTTGAATTTGATGTTCTTATTAATTAGATTAAATATACAAAATTTCATACAATTCTAAAATTATTTAATAGTTCATTAAATCACTTTATTTTAATGTATAATATGATATTAAAATATATGTAAATACTCAATATTATATAAAATATTTAAAAAAGTCCAAATGATATGAAATTTGATATACATAATCATAAAGATAATATCAACAAATTCAACGATTAGATTGGTTAAATTTGTATTATACAAAAAGTTATTGAAGGTGTAATTTGACTAACTCTAACACCTGGTGTCAATGGATCCTATCTCTATATATATATATTGTGTTAATAATTTAAAATTAATTTTAGTAAAATCAATTTTATTCAATTTTAAATTGTCTTACATCTATGTTGAATCGAATATAACGTTTTCACATCAGGTCATTTTAAATAGATTTTTTTTAATATAATTATGTTATTGGTGCAAAGTATCTATTGATTTTGCCAATGATTAATTTTTATCAAAAAATTTGACTAATCATCTTTAGTGGGGTCTCCTCTTCTAATTACATTTTTTCTATTTATAAGACTTAAACTCGAGACTTTGTTGAAGAAATCTGAACTTAGTTTCATTCAGACCAAAGATTTTAAATAGAATGTAGATAAACTCAATTAGAATTTAAGTCTAATAATCATAGATTATTAACTACACGCAATTTTAAAAAATATGAAGTGTTTATTGAATGATGTTATTTAATGTTGCAATTTTTGTAATGACTGATAAGTGACTAACAAACTTCGTGCAGTGTTTGGTTACACATTAGATCAATCAAAATTACATTGAAATATTAGTTAACATGATTTTAGGTAAATATTTATATGTTTGGTTCTACATTGAGAAATTGATTCTAAGTTCAAAATTGATTTTGAGTTGAAACAACTTTAAATAACTTTTGCATTAGATAAAAAAATTTATACTAAATTTTATTACTAACTTGCTTTTAGAATAAAAACATTCAAACATAAATCACGTTACTTTAAAATAAATTTTAACCATAATCAATTTTGCAAAATCAATTTTACAACGTTTATCCAAACACACACTTCGTTTTCTATAATGACTCTAATTACCTACGATCTGTTAACAATAGCATAAATGAGTATTTCTCTTGTGAATTTATTTTCAAGAGAGGATTTGGAAATCCACATTGCTCCATATCTTTGGCTACGTTTTGTTTGCCGTTTGACATCTTTCAAATTACATTTGTCTTAATAAACTCACTTTAGTGATACATTTAGTTCCCCTCAAAATACTTTTGTATGCCTAAATTTGACTTAAAATCAAATTTAAATTGAAATAAATATTAATGCTACTTTTGCAAGTACCTTGTAAAATAAAATTTATTCAAACTTATACACTATATTTGGTTAATGAATCAAAAAATACACTATATTTAGTTAGCATGGAACAAAGAGAATGGAAAAGAGAGAAAAGAAAAGATGAGAAAGATGCTAACTTCCTTCATTTGGTTTAGTTGAAAGAAGGAAAGAATGAATATTTGACAATGGATGCCACATAAAATCACCCTTCACTTACATAGCTTTGCAAAAAAAATACGAAGCATTCATTTACCTTTGTAAATTAGTGAACATACATCCGGTTTTGTCTTTGAAAAATAGTTGTGTTTTTCCTATTTTTTAAGGAATTCTCCCTATTGGTTGAAAATAATCTATTTAATCTTTTACGTAAAAAGAGAGGAAAGAAAAGAAGATAAAGATGTTACCTTTTTTCATTTGATTTAGTTGAAAGAGGAAAAAGAATGAATTTTCGACAGTTGGCACCACATGAAAGGTGTTTCCCATCAAATTGCGAAGAAAGCGGAATCAAAAACATGAATTTGTGCCAAAAAGACACAATCACCCTTCACTTACATAGCTTTGTAAAAAAAAAAAAAAAACTAAAGCATTCATTTACCTTCGTAAATAAGTGAACATGTATCCGGATTTGTCTTCGCAAAACAGTCGTGTCCTTCTTCTTATTTATTTTTTTTTAGGAAATCTTTCTATTGGTTAAAAATAATCTATTTAAACTTTTACGAAATCAACTGATTAGACTTTTTAACGTAATATATGTTTAAACTTTTATGTAATATATTTTGAATAATGAATTTATGTTTAGAAACATTTATTTAAAAAATAATTTAAACATTATAAATAGTTTAGATAATGTTAATAAAATGCTTTTACATGTATAATTATTTGAAAGAATGACGTTTTTTTAATTTATTTAATATTATTAAAATAATAATATAATATTAAGATAAAAAAACTTTTAATATTTTATATTTTTATTCTTTTTATCACATCTCATTTTTATTTGTTTATATCATTTTATAAATATACATTTTTATTAAATAAAAAAATGTTTTATTTTCTATTCTTTTTTATTTTATTTTTCTTTTCAATTTATTTCCTAATCAGCCATGGTGTTAAGTTTCTTTAATTGCACTTCATCTCCGCATCTCTTTGTCCCGCAGTTCTTTCACATGAACCCATGACACAGCAACCCCATTCAATGATTACGCACAATAATTAATACTAAATCACGTGTAAGCATATGGGGAAAAAATAGAGTATTAAAGGGAAAAAATAAAAAAAAGTCTGCGGCTGCACTCACTGTTCAGCATTCAGCCTTCTATTTGTTTAAAAGAAAAAAAAGAAGAAAAAAATAAAAAATTAATCGAAAAGAATATAACAAAATACAAATTTTTTATTTTTAAAAATTAATTATTCTATGTTTTTCCTTTATTTTATTACATCTAAATAAAAAAGTTATTATTCATATTTTTACTCTTTATTATTTTTAGTTTAACTTCTATATATAATAAATATAAAAAAAATTACATTGTCGACTAACTAAAAATATTATTGATATAACTTTCAAGTTTATTATTATAAAAATTAACAAACCTATCATATATTTCAATTTGTAATTAGATAATAATATAAATTTTTTTACACCATCTATACATATACTATTTACTATTTGTTTTGTTGGAATTTTTTAATCTTTACTTATAATTCTTTATTCTTTATGTGGAAGCCAAAAAATAGACAGGTACACATCCTAGAACAATTTACCAAATGCCCCAGGATCCACAACATGTTTGATTATTAAGGATTAGAATAAATACTTAGATTCATAATCGGTTCCTGATCTAAGCGTTGTTCAAAGAATCTTTGAGGCAATTAATCATGAACACGAACAAAGAGAGTTAGTGGTTTTATGGTTCTTCCTCAACCGAATCTCTTGAGTTTTCGATGTGACCTTAGCCTCCCTTTAGATGAGGAGAAGGGAATATGAGTTTTCAGTGATTCAATATATTGGGAACCATAGCCTTCTTATAGTGTGTTAACCTAATAGGTTTCTATTATTTCCTAATGGGCCAACACTGACACCTGCTTATTTAAGCACATATCATCTTATTTAGAAGTCTAATGGGCTCACTTAATTTAACCACATAAAAAAATCTCACTAATGATAAATAGCTAATATAATTGTCTTATAATATTAGTCCATATTAATTATTGGAATATAAAATTTCAACAATCTCCCACTAGGACTACATATTGCAATAATTATATCACAATTCTTTAGGCGCACATCCATATACTATTTATCTTTAGACTTTCACTTTAACAATCTGGTCCATCTTATGCATCAATAATGGAACCACCACGACTTTCTTAACTCCTGTGAACGTGACTAGACCCCAATGACCACCATATCAATACACTTAATGACATAAATCAATATGGACGAGCAGCATGAAAATTACATGTAATGTGATCTCAATTATGCCTATTTCCAATTGGTCCAACTTTAGTCTTTAGTGAGATCAATCCAAAGTCCATAAGTGCAAAACAATTTTGCACACAACAACATACAAACAAGTTGACTAATAAACTCGTAATCTTTATTTCTGTAGGAAAATTGAAATAACATAAAGTTTGTATCAAATAAACATAGAAGATAAAGAAGGACTCCCATTAAACTAAGGCAACCTCAGTGACAATACCCATATGAGCAATATGCCCATGAAAAACCTTAGGTGTTAAGCCCCTTAGCTAGTGGATCAGCTAGCATTGAATCTGTTCCTGTATGTTCTATTGAAATATGTGTTTCCTGAACTCTTTCCTTAATTACAAGATACTTGATGTAGATAAATTTCAACTTCATAGAACTCCTATTGTTGTTGGAGTAAAGCACGGTTGATTTATTGTCACAATAAATCTTGAATGGCCTCTCAATGATGTCAATCACATGTAAGCCTATGACAAAACTCTACAGCCATAACCCATGGTTTGATGCCTTGTAGCAAGCCACAAACTCCGCTACCATGGTCAAAGAAGCTACAAGAGTCTGTTTGGCAGACTTCCAAGAAATAGCTCCTCCAGCCAACATGTAGATGTAGCCTAATGTGGAGCATCTATTATCGGGGCATCCCGCAAAATTGAAGTCAGAGTACCCAATGATCTCTAAACCAACAGACTTTCGATAAGTAAACATGTAGTCTCTTGTTCTCTTCAAATAGAGCATCACACGCTTCACTACTTTCTAGTGTTGCATACTAAGATTATTCATATATCTCCCTAGAACCCCTACTATAAATGTTATGTCAGGATAAGTGTAAACTTAAGCATACATAAGACTCCCCACAGCAGAAGCATAAGAAATCTTTTACATATCTCCCTTTTCAAAATCAGTAACAAGGCACTGTTTGAGACTAAACTTGTCTCCTTTAGTAATGAGTGTATCTCTTGGTTTACTATCTTTCATGTCGAATCTATCCAAAACTATATCAATGTAGTTCTTTTGTGATAACCCAAGAATACCTTGAGAATGATGTCTAAGTATTTGGATTTCTAAGACAAAAGAGGCATCCCCAAGATCTTTCATCTCAAAATTTTTCGTGAGAAATTTCTTGGTTTCGTGTAACAAGCCTATATTATTGCTGGCTAGCAGGATGTCATGAACATATAAAACTAGGAAGATAAATTTACTCCCACTAAACTTTTGTTATATGCAATCATCAACCAAATTTGCCTCAAAACCATAAGGGGTAATAACTTGATGAAATTTGTAATACCATGGACGGGAAGCTTGTTTAAGGCCATAAATGGATTTCTTTAGTTTGCACACTATGGACTTTGGATTGCCTGAGACAAAGTTTTTTGGTTGTATCATATAGATTATTTCATCAATGTTGTCATTTAGAAACGCAATTTTTTACATCCATTTGATGTAGCTCTAAATCAAAATGAGCTACAAGTGCCATTATAGTCCTAAAAGAGTCTTTCGAAGAAATTGAAGATAAAGTCTTTTTGTAATCAATGTCTTCCTTTTGAGTAAAGCCTTTGACAACAAGACGAGCTTTATATCTCTCAACATTACCCTTTGAATCCCTTTTGCTTTTAAATATCTATTTATAACCAATGGGTTTCACACTTTCAAGTAATTTGACGAAATCCCAAATGTCATTATCAACCATCAATTTCATCTCGTCATTTATGGCATCAATCCACTTTTGAGAGTTAGAACTTTGCATAGCTTGACTAAACTTGATCAGATCTTCTTCGGTTAAGCCAATGCCATCCTCATATTCTTGAAGAAATACAACATAATGATCTGAAATTGCACTTCTACTTTCCCTAATGGATCTCCTTAATGGCACTTTTTGAGGTTATTGAGTTTGAACTATAAGTGGTGCTTAAGGAGGAATCTCAAAGTTGTCTGGTTCTTGAGTGATGTTAGGAATAACATCATTATTAATTACTGGATCTGTTTCTTAAACAATGATAGGTGCAAAGACTTGTTCATTGTCAATGACAGGTTTTTCTTCAGAGACAACACTTCTTATGTCTCATTCCCTTCCAAACTTAACTTCCTAAAGGAATCTTGCATTTTCCATCTCAAAGAAGGATTTTGTAGTGGGATTGTAAAATAGCGTTCAGCATAACCAACAAAGTAACAACTAACCGTTCTTGAGTCTAGCTTACCCTCATGCAGCTTCTAAGGCCTTGCTTTAGTTGGACATCCCCAAATTTGCATGTGCCTAATGCTGGGCTTTTTCCCAATCCATAGCTAATAAGGGGTTTTAGCAACTACTTTACTTGGTATCCTATTGAGGATATAAATTGCGGTCTTTAATGCCTTTCCCCAAAGCAACTTTGGTAAAGAAGAGTGACTAATCATACTCCTTACCATATCCTTAAGAGTTTGGTTTCGTTGTTCTACAACTCCATTCATGTTGGGTTTGCTCGGCATAGTGTATTGCAGAATGATTCCACATTCATTGAGGAAAAATGTGAAGGGCCCTAAACATTGTTTACCTAATCCGTCATATCTACCATAGTATTCACTACCACGGTCAAATTTAACAGACTTAATTTTCTTTCCTAGTTGAAGTTCAACTTCAGCTTTGAAAGAATTGAAAACGTCTAGAGACTGAGACTTCTCATGAATTAAATAAAGGTAATTGTGCCTCCAGTAATTGTCTATAAACGTAATAAAATACCTTTGTCCATTCCATGAATCCAAAGGGAAAGGACTACAAATATCCGTATGTATTAGTTCTAAGACATCTTTTACTCTTTCTGCACCTAAATTCCTTTTGTTTGTTTGTTTACCCTTAATACACTTAACACATACTTGCAAGTTTGACAAATTTAAGGGTCCAAGAATTTCCTCTAATACAAGCCTTTGAATTCTCTGTTTAGAAATGTGGCCTAAGCGCTTATGCCATAAAGTGGCAAAATTCTCATTTAATTTACATTTCATACCATGTGAATAAGTTTGCAATATCTCATTATAGGAACGCTTAATATCAAGCATATAAAGATTGTCAATTAAAGACTCGTAAACAATATTTGAATCATAAGAGAGACTAACTTTATTATTTCCAAATGAACAAGAACAACCGGATTTGTCCAAAATAGAAATAAAAATTAAATTCCGTCTAATATACGGTGCAACATATGTCTCAACTAAATCCAAATAAAAAAAACAGTCTTTAAAAGTTCCTATAGCTTCAACTGCAACTTTATTGCTATCGCCCATATAAATGAATCTTTCAACATCACTTAGCAGCCAACTCCACAAGCAACCCTGCATAAACTTACTTATGTGAGTAGTAGCACCAGAATCTACCCCCCAAGTGTCCTTGGGTTCAAAAACTAAATTAACTTTAGAACAAACAAATGTGAGAAGTTTACCTTTTTTGTATGCCAAGCAGCATACTTATAACAGTCCTTCTTCACGTGTCTTAACTTCTTGCAGAAGAAGCAAGCAAATTCAACATCTTGCTTCTTCAACTTCTTCTTTTGAGAAGAACTTTTCATAGTTTCCTTATGTTTCTACCTCTTCTTATTATGAGAGGTCGAAGCCAAATGAACACTTTCAGTCTTATCCCTTTGTAGTCTTTCTTCCTCTTGCACACAGTGAGATATAAGCTTATTAAGGGACTATTTGTCCTTTTGAGTGTTATGATCACTTTGAATTGCTCAAAGTGTGTAGGAAGTGAGATCAAAACCAAGTGCACGAACAAATCCTCAAAAAGCTCTAACTTTAGTGCCTTGAGTTTTGATGTGAGATTAGACATCTTCATAATGTACTCCATTATGTTTCATTTACCTTATACCTCGTAAAGTTGAGTTTAGCCAAATGACTACTAGTCTCAGCTTTTTCATTCTTGGCAAAGAATTGCTCTATTGCCTCCAAGAACTTCTTGGCATTTTTGCTCTCAACAATTAAGCCCCCAAAATGCCTCTAGAATGGAGCGTTTGATGATCATGAGGCACATTCGGTTAGAGCGATCCCACCTTTCAATTTTTGCCTCATTAGAGTTCTCCAAAGTGGGAGTGGTTCGTTCTGTCCTCAATGCCAGGTCCAAGTCCATACAATTGAGAACAATTTCTATAGCCTCTTTTCATGACTTGAAGTTCGTCCCATTCAGCATTGGGATTCCATTGATTTGAATAGTGAAGTTGGGAGCAGTAGTGGCAGCAACTAAAGAGAGAATAATAAACATACAATAATATCAGTGAACACGTTAAAAGATAATTAATAAGACATACATAATCAATCTTTATGGAAAATTTAAAGACCCAAACAAGATACTTAACGCACCATTAATCCCCAATCTTTGGATTAAAAGAACTAATTGCAAGTAGTACTCTTGACGCAATGATCAAACATTGGTGATAAGTCCTGTAAAACAATGGTTGTCTTTGGACACTCCATTGTTCACATGGAAAATCAATCTTTATAATCACCACACATTTACCATCGCAGGCATGTAATTATCTGGTCAAATTGTGTCTTCCTTTGAGCCAAGCATAATTCACATGAATAATTCCACGCAACATCTATGTAAATTCAATTGAATTAACTTACGCAACAAAGGTTACTTTGGCAACATGTTGTTTCAATTAATCCAACCAAAATTACCAGACAATTAATAAAAATAGGAAGGGTCTAAATTTGTCCAAATCATGCATAAGCGTTGATGTCAATTTCTCATTTCATTCTATATTTTTTAAATAGATCAACAATATACTAGTAAATTGGACAATTTAGAAAACATAATAAATCATATATATATATATATATATATATTGCTTTACAAGAATATCAAAATTGATTGAATCAATCTTGCTATTTATAAAATAATTACTTCTTCGTCAATATATATATAAAATATAACAAATACCACAAATAAATGAAATCATTGATTCCATTGCCTTAATAGTGATTCACAAATGTCAAGAAACTTTTACCTATATATGCATCATAATTAGATATCAATGTCAAGATTCCAAAAGATATGTAATCAAAATGCAAATCATAGATACGTTAATATAATTGATTCATGGGTTTCAAATATATACACGAGCCAAATTAATTTCCATATAATATAATGAAATTGATTTATGCAGATCAAAAAATTGCAACTCATTAATGGCATTGCCTTTATTACCAAATCGTCTATGATCAATATATAACAAAATTGATCATATATATATGAATATACCGAATAAAAATCAATTTCTAAATATGTCTTCTTTTTTTTTAAATAATCGAAAGCCCCAGTACCGTGTTTAAATATTTATTGAATGCCAATTGATTTTGAAAACCTTTATTGGATTCAAATCTTTATCGTATTCCAGTGGCTTCTTACCTCGGATCCATATGAAATTATTTTCCTCGTTAGCATGGTGACACCAATTTCAAATTGATAAATTCCAAGATTTATGCTGTAAGGCTATTGGCCATAAAAAAACATGAGTCTCCGTGCACTGACATTATTTCAATTAGAAAAAGTGGGAGATAGTCTATTGAGTGATTGGCACAATAAACTCGTTATTTACATAGGCTTATTATATTAGCCCAGAAGCGATAGCATCGCGATCCATATCGACAGATAAATTGATTTTTGAAACCGAAAAACCCTGGATTTAGGCATCAAATAATTGGGAAATATAATCTTAATAATCAAACATTAAAGATCTGATACTACTTGTTGGAATTTTTTAATCTTTACTTATAATTTTTTATCCTTTATGCGAAAGCCAAAAAATAGACAGGTACGCATCCTATAACAATTTACCAAATGCCTTAGGATCTACAACATGTCTGATTATTAAGGATTAAAATAAATATTTGGATCCATAGTTGGTTCCTGATCTAAGTATTTTTTACAGAATTTTTGAGGCAATTAATCACGAATATGAACAAAGAAAGTCGGTAGCTTTATAGTTCTTCCACAACCGAATCTATTGAGTTACTAATGGACCTTAGCCTTTCTTCAGATGGGTAGAAGGGAGTATGAGTTGTCAGTAATTCAGTATATTGGGGGCCATAATATTCTTATAGCGTATTAACCTAATAGGATTTTTATTATCTCTTGATGGGCTAACACTGACATCTGTTCATTTAAATATATATCATCTTATTTAAAAGTCTAATGGGCTCACTTAATTTAACCACATAAAATAAAGTCTACTAATAATAAATAACTAATATAATTGTCTTATAATATTAGTTCATAATAATTATTAAAATATAAAATTCCAACATTTTTTTCTTTGGACCAATCAGATCTGGGGTCGGGGTCGAGGAGGATGGATATGTATCCTTCCATTTTCCCGGCATATGGGTCCATACCGAGTAATAATTTAGAGAAGGTCGAGTAATAATTTATTAAATATATGAATGCACTAAATGGTATTCTATAGTTTTTCTATTTTTCTTACAGGAAGAGTCACAAACAGAAAAATATCACAAGCTATTTTCACTTTTTCCGTATCAAATAAAAAAAAAATCATAATCAGCAACGAGAAGTGAACAAAGATCGAATAATTTCCACCAAAATTAGTAAAATCTTAAGCATAACGGAAGTAAGGTATTTATACATCACATAGTTTACATTTCTTTTTTTAGAAAATAGGTTATATACTGACAGTATAAAACAGTTTTATATTGTCATCCAATCACAACTCATTATGTATGGAAAATTTGTTGACTTTGATAATAATTATCCTAAAAGTCACACTAAAACTGATTTTCGATTGATTAATAGTGTAAAAGTTTTCACACTGACAGTACATAGTAATTACATTCTTTTTTTTGTTTTAAAAAAATCTTCAATTTTGTCTTACAAAATTTCACGCATGATAGCATTAGTCTTGTTAAAATTTTAATCAGCAAATTGGTTTTTAAAAAATTTAAATATTATTACTAGATTAATCTTCTAAATTTTTGTCATTAATTTGGTTATCTAAAGATCTACTACCTGTGTGTTTGCTTTTTTGGTACTGTAGCACGTTGAACTTAACACAATTAATTTTTCTCATTTATGTTGGAGCAACTTCTTTGGGCGGCCAACTTTTCTTTCTTTCCTTTTTTTTTTTTTTATGTGGGTTTTCTCTAACCATCATGAAACCAAACACACACTATATCACTATGACTTGCAAAATAATGTCTCAATTCATCTTACTATTTCATCATATTTATATGTGATATGGTTTTGAAGGATGAACTGGATAGTTCCAATAAGATTTTATTTTTGAACAAAGTCTATTAGACTTATTGGAGGAAGGGTCCCATTGGCGTGCATCTAGTAGGAATTGAACCTACGAATGTGCCAATTATGGGTGTTTTAACTATTCAGCCATGGATGCTTAGCAGGAATCTTCGTACATGATAAATAACCAAATTCCAATTGAAGTGAAATCTTTGGAATAGATCAATGTAATATCATCTTAAGTAGTGATAAAAAATTAGAAATTAATTTAATAACATGTAAAATCTTTGGAAGATTAATTTTATGACAATTTTTTTGGGAAATTACCAATGCTCAAATATCCAAGTCGAAGGAATTTAGTTTTCTTTAAGTAAAATATTATAATTGAGTTTTGTAAATAGAAAAAATAGGTTTCAGAAAACTGTGTCTCCTAAACAGGTCCAATTGACTTGATTCAAATTAGTGAAGGTCTAACGTCACTTCTTAATATTGAGAGTTTAAATAAAAAAACGTTAAAGGACTAATACGGTGACAATTTAGTTTTTTAATAAACCTTTTGATGATCAAAACTTTTAAAAGACTAAGATAATGATGCATTTAACTTTAAAATATCAAATTAAGATTATTTTTTTAAAAAAAAATCCATTGTATTTATTTTTTTCATAAAAAGAATAGGAAATGTATAAAAAAATAATGTGAAAAATATTTTCCTTTACATTATGAGTTTAATTATGATATATTGATTATATAATTTTTTATAGTGTTTAATAATTTTGGCACACCATCCAAACATATAATTGTAATAGTCAAATTTCTTTAATAATTTAGTAACATGTAATCAAACAGTAACATACAAAAATTACGCCTAAAAAATCAAGATTAAATGCGTTATATTATCACCCGTGATATGTTGAGGAAGGAGACATTTCACTTCATGAGAAATCAAAGGGGAACAAAACCAAAAAGGAAGCAATGGGTTCAATCATATGGGCTTTGATTTGACCCAAGCAGAAATAGGAAGGGACGCGTCTTCTTCGAATGATTTTAGAGGTATACGACAAAGTTTGGGCCAATATGTTCAAACTCGAATGTCACAATTACAGAAGGGTGATGTAATGGAAATAGTTGTTTTGAGGATGTATAACTACAATAAAGAATTTTATTTTTTTTGGTTTCTATTTTTTATTGAATTATATTCTTTAATTATTCTCCAAAGTATATACTATTTTGCTCCTAAACTATTTTTTTAAACTACACACTCCCTCTCTCTCTTTTATTCTATTTTTATTTTTTAAAAATGAAGAAAGGTACCAAGTACTTCTCTTTTCCCTGATATAAATAAAGGAAAAACATTCTCTGAAAGACACAAGTGAGGAATATCTATTTTTAATTTTTTATGAGTTAAAATTATAACATCTTTAAACTAAATCAAAGCTGAATACATTTTTAAATGTTTATTTTATGAGTTTAATGAATATGCACTGTCAATGTAAAAGATTTTATATTGTTTACCAATTAGAAATCAGTTTTAGTGTAACTTTTAGGATAGTTATTATCAAAGTTAACAAATTTACCATATATTGTAGTTTGTGATTGAATGACAGCGTAAAAAAAAAAATTACACTGTCAATGTAAATATTTTTTTCTTTGATTTTATTGACAAATTCATTTTATATTTTTCTTTTTCCATAAACTAGAAGCGTATATTATAATAAGTCGCATATTTGTACATAAAAAAGAAACAGCATCGACTTTCTCATGATTTAGTGTAAATTTTGTAAAGAAATATTTATTGGCCCAAAAGCTTTTCACACAAAAACTTTAAATTGTTTTTTTCTTATGCTACAATTTAAAGCTTTTTTATTATTATTTGTTTAAGGTTTAATACTCTGTAAGTTCCAAAACTTTTTGGTAATTTTTAATTAAGTTCTTAAACTAAAAAAAAATTGTAATTAGGTCTTTCATCTTTTACAGTTTTTGTAATTGAATCTTTTGAGTTAGTAAAATTGCCACAAAGTGTAAATTTTCTGGCGATTTCAAACTGCCATAAATTAACTTCTGGGACCCAATTACGAAAATTGTAAAAGATCAAGGACTCAATTACGATTTTTTTTGGTATAGGAACTTAATTAAAAATTGTCAAAAAAGTTCAAAGACCTACAAATATATTAAACCTTTGTTTAAAAACTTAATTTCTCTCTAACAAGTATTGTTTTAAATCATTTCATTTTTATTTTAATCGTTTACTTCATAAAATATTTTTTATACAATTCAACAAAGTGTATCTAAATATAAAATTGATTTTATCATCATCAGCTCTTTTAAAAACTTAATTATACATATAATCAATTATTCAATAACTTTTTTTAGTTTACTTAAGTGCTTGAGTGCAAATGAAATGATGCAGCACGTTAGGTTTGGGAATGAAGCCTAGAAATTGACCCCAACCCAAATATTGGTGGATGGAAAATCCGTAAACATGATTTTGGACCCATTAATATGAACTACATATAATATGTTATGGCCTGGATTTTTAAGTCTTAAAAAGTTTTTTTAGGCAACGCATGTGTATGTGGTAGCGCTTTTGTTTTTGGGGGTTGGGAAGGGTGGGCTGGGGGGAGGGGACATGGTGGGCTGGGTTAAAAAAAAACTGAGTCTAAATTGATTTTGGCCTAATCCGACCCCACACAAAAATTCATTGGCCCATCACAAGCTGATTCGTTGTGGGATAAGCTATTTTTAGCTTACAAAAAAAATTTATTTCATTTTTTCTTTTTATTGTCTTCTTTTATAAGTGTTTATAAAGAAGCTTATCTAAACAAGACCTAAGTTTCATTCTATTTTGCCTAGAATTCTTAATACAAGTTTTAATTCAATTTGAGTTCTTACTCTGTTTATCAAATTTTCTAATTTATTTAAATGTTAATTCCTTAGACAATTAAACTTTTACACCTAATTAACAATCTCAATTCCTTAGGTAAAATTAAGAAGGAATAAATATTAAGTTTAAAAATCCATAATGGTAGCAAGCACCTATGACTATTCTTAGCCTAAAGAATTATAGTACTTGTATCTCAAAGTACATCTATAGTGCAAAATTCCATTCACAAAATAGATAAAAAATCTCCCTAAGGGTGATCAAGTCTTAAGAAGTATTAAGAAAAGATAATACAAACATAAAGAGAAGAACATCAAACTTTAATTAAAAATCCCAATTTATAAATCCATAAGGTACATAGAAATTCACCTAACCCTGACAACAAGGAGTTTAGTTAGACAGAAAGAAACAAAAGATAAAAAGAAGAATGATAAAACTCTATAAATGCTTAAAGAGACCCCGAACTTCCACCCTAATCTTCCTTCTCATACCCTTAGAACTTCTACAGAGAAAGTAAGACCCCTAATGTTAGGCAACAACTACCAAAATTAGAGAATAGAATTGATCCTTAATTCTCTCTTTTTCTTCCTTTTTATATATGGACAGAACAATTCCTATTAAAGAGACAAGTCCAAGATTCTTAAAGGCTATCTTTTGGACTATTTTTTTTGGTCTTTTTTTCTAATCCATTAGAGTTCTAATTATCTTTCTTTTATTACCTAAAAATAAAAAACACACAAAATATAAGAAAGTAAACAGAAATCCTAATACAAATTTAGAAAATAAAGTAGATAACACTTTCTATACTAATATATTAAAATTAACTCATTTGAGGATAAAATACATTAAAATTAAGGTAAAATGTGTTTTAGGTCACTTTAGATTTGATTAAAATTGATTTTAGTCCCTACATTCTAAAATTGCTGGTTTTGGTTTTTGTATTTCTAAAATGTGAGGGATTTCGTACTTGATCCTATACTTCATTTTGACTTAATCAAGAAAGAAATCCACCACATTTAAAAAATACGAGGACCAAAACCATCATTTTTAAAATATTGGGACTTAAACTAATTTTGACTAAATATTGAGGGACGTAAAACACATTTTAGCTTAAAATTTATAATAAGTGATTCAAAATCTCCTACAAATAATAGAAAATTTTAGATAATCCAAAGATTAAATTGGAGAATAGAGAGCGTACCTTTTGATGATATCCAAATGATGCCTTGCGTTTTCATATTTTATGCCCGATTTCTTACCTCATGGGTGATAGGGGTGTTCACATCCAAACCGATTCAAAAAATAAAAAATCAAAAATTGGTCCAAAAAATCGAAAACCAAAGCAAATTGAAATTTTTTTGATTTCATTGGATGGTTTTGTAGTGCAATTGATTAGTTTAGTTTGGTTTTCGGTTGGTGGCTCTGCAACCGAATCGAACCGAAATAATATTATTGAACATGACTCAATGTTGTGCATTTAATTGATACTTTTATTTTTTTTATTATAAAAATAGAACTGTATTTTCTGTAAATATTGACATCACATATTTAACATGCTTAATTGCTTATTAGTTATTAGAAGCCTTGTTTCACCGACGTTAATAATACTATTATACTAGTAAGATTAACAACTTGTACATGAGATCCTGTATTATACTACTGTGGCTGAAGGTTACTTTTAAGTCTCCCCTGCTTCCTCTTTGAAAATAGGAAGATTAACAACTTGTACATGAGATCCTTTGAGATTTCCATGGCCACTTGGCATGCATAAACAAATGCCACTTTACTTTCATATGTCTTAATAAATACTGTGCTATTATGCAAACGTCAAAAGTTTTATTTTTAATGCAATGTTTTATTTTACAAAGTAATTATATAACCCACAATCTTTCAAGGTTTCAGTTTTATGCCTTATAGAAAAGTAACATTCCATGTTTTACTGTTTTTATAAAAAAAAATATTGATAATGTAATTTGATTTAGTAGAAAAAAAAGAAAGAGAAAAAAAGATTGAAATCAAAAACCGAATCAACTGATCTAATATAAACTACATTTTTCAGATTGAATTAAAAAACAATCCAAACTGTATAATATTTTAAATTTTGAATTAGATGACTTTTTAATTTAAAATTGATCCAAACCAATTTGCGAACACCACTAATGGTGGTACTCATTTCTTACGTGCATGGTGATACTCCTCGCGCAATCCTTGGGAGGTCTATACTTGGATATTTTTTAGTCTTTATCTGGTGTTCCACAAACATGTTGCCTAGATGTAACATTAGCCTGTTAATTTGTTGGCCCAGCAAGTTTCTCATGGTTTGTGGACCTTTCAAATGGGAGTCCAAAACAAAATCAACAGTAAAAAATAGATTTACCATAAAAAACTATTAATCACATTTTTACAAGAAATCATTACAACAAGATGTCAAATACATCTAACTATTACACAATTCAATAACTTTTAATTAAATAATTTTATTTCAACCCACCGTTACATTGAAAATTTCTTTTACATAAATCATATATACAAAATTTTACATGAATTCAAAATTATTTAATACCCCACTCATATAAATCAAAATTAACATAATATATACTTATCAAATTATTTGATCTGTCAATAAGTTTAATAACACGAATTAACTAACTAAATCTTTAACTCGTGTTATTAAACTCATTATCCATTGGTGTAGTCTACTTTAGATATTGGTTTCTCTTATGTTTCTGTTTTCTTTTTCCTTTCTGCTTGATCAAAAAATAACACCAGTTATTAAGATCATTACATGCGTAACTAACATATTATTAAATGAACAAGATTTTTTAAATTAACCATTCTAAAATGAGTTTAATGGTTATGTACTGTCAGTGTAAAATTTTTTATACTGTCAACCAATCAGAAATTACTGTTAATATGACTTTTAAAATAATTATTGTAAAAGTCAACAAACTTACTATACATAATGATTTGTGATTGGATAGTAGTGTAAAACGGCTTGCTTTACGCTGTCAATGTATATCCTATTTTCTCTTCTAAAATTAAACCTTTCTTTAATTTAGTTCTTCAATATTTGTATTATTGTTTGAATTAATAATTGAAGATCTTATGATCTTACACTAAAAATGGGATAGATTAAAATTGAGTAAATAATTTTCCCCAAGAGATATGGGCTTTACTAGTTATTTATTTGTTTTTTCTTTGTATAATTTTAACATTTTTTTAAAATTAATTATTTCTGTTTTTAGATGACAAGAATTTTAGTTTAGTACTAAAATTTGTTATTTATGTTTCTAGCCTAATTTTAAGCAACCAGATTATTAGTTACGGGCTATAGTTCAATTGGCAATCTGCACCAATATTTAAGTAGAAACTTTTGGAAAACCCACACAATACCAAGTGGTCTACTAGTGAGGCATCAAAATTACCGGTTATAATACGTAACAACCGGTTTCTTAAAAAATAAAATAAATATATATATATATATATATATATATATATATATATATATATATGCTAAAATAGGTCCGCCTCTTCTTTGTGTTATTTGCTAAGAATCATTTCTCCATTTAGTGAGATTGTGTAAAGCCTAATAGATATGTAATCATCTAATGGTTCTAATAAATAATGGTAAAATTATTAAAGTTGTGTAGATATATAAACTAGCTAAAATAAACTAAGTTTATGCATTTGTTCACTAAAATTAAGTTTTTCTAGAGTCTGATGTCTCTTTAGATTCTAATGTTATTAGTACGCTAAATTTTAATAGTTTGTTTTGAATTGTCTATTAATATGGAAAATAATCAACGAACTTCTTTTGCTTACCATAAATATATGAAGAGATTCGATGTTAGAACTTGTTAATAACTAGAACTAATTTGTCAAAAAGAGAAAAGTGTATTATTGAGCTAATAATCATTCTAGGAACCAAAACAGATATTACACCTTGAGTTAGAATCTTTAATTATTGAATTTCAATTATTTCTTGATTTAGCTCATTGTTTTAATTCTTGTTTTGTTTACATTCAATTCATATTCAAAACCCCCTTTTTATCTTTATTGTTTGTTCTAATTTCATAAAAGGAGTAAAATTTACCAATCCTTATGAATTCGACCTTACTTTTCACTTTATTCAAAACATTTTCTAAAAATAGTAGAATTATAATATTCTTTATGCAAGCAAGTGTTGTCCTTGCCTATGCACACATGACATACTAAATTAGTATTTAATTTAATTTTTTTAAAGCTTAAAATCCACTTTAAAAGTAAGGTTAAAAACAACAATTTAAAAACGTCTACTTAAAACCGTTATAACATGTCTAAACGACAAGGATGAAAATGTAATATTAATTTTATATAGGAACCAAGAATTAAGATTTTTTGAAATAGGAAATAATCTATAAATAAGTGTCAAGTATATAAACCAAATGATTAATTTAACTTTTTACCAAAATATTATATCTATATATGTGAATAACTCTATATTGTACTTAAGGTAGTTTGCGCCCCACCTTTTCTTCTCTTTAAAATAAGTAACTGAGTCAAACACATTTTTTGAAAAGATCTTAAAATATTAAAGCAACTAAATTTTTATAAAAAACGGAAAAGAAATAGGTTAAAAAAAACCTAGGTAAAGGAGTTTTCCGAATAAATGGTTTCTATTATTCTTCCCATTTTCGTTCTCACCACTCTTTTCCTGCTCTATCTCATGTTATCTCTTTTAAACTAAAAGAAATAAAAATTATCAAATAATTTGTAGTTTGTTTTTTAAATCCTTATTTAAGCTTTAATTATTATACAAAAAAAAGTTACGTCAAACATAAATTTAAAATATTCTTTATACAAGCATTGTCCTTACATAAACACATATGGCACACTAAAGTATTGTTTAATTTAAATTTTTTCAAAGCTTAAAATCTACTTTATAAGTAAAGTTAAATAATAATCTACTTTTTTCCTTATCCAAGTCATTATAGCCATCACTTTGTTTGATATAAGAAATCTTTTAACACTTTTGGTAATGTAACATGGAAATAAAAAAAATCCCATTAAATAAAAGAGAACAAAAAATATTTTACAGATATAAAAGATTACTAAAAATTTTAATTTGTGAATAGGTGAAAATAAAACTTTCCCATAAATAATTGATTATAAAATACAAAACTTTCTCGTAATAATTAATAATAAACATATTATTCTTAAAAATTTTGAATAATAACCAAACATATTTTATAAATTTTTTCAGGAATGATATTCTTAAATCTTAATTTCATTCCCAAAAAATAAATAATTTAGTTGGAAATAAAAGATTTTTTATTCGAAAAGCCACCTACTTTTCATCTTCATGATATCGTGTAATAATATTTAGATTCCAAAAAAACCTAAAAAAGACATGGCGATGAAATCAGAGTTTCACAAAAGATGAGGATTTACGTAAACGTATTATGAGGTATCGTCGACTCGTCGTCAATTGAAGTATATGATTGTATTCTTGCGTCCGAAAATTGTTTGACAATTAGTAACAATACTGTTTAATGAATAATTGAAAAAACCCTCTTCTTCACCTTCTTTATCGTGTACATTCTACTAGATTAACATACTGTACAAGTAAATTCTTTTAGTTTAAGCTATCCTTGCAAATTTCACTTCCTTACATAAAAGATCTGTCATGTGTTATTGTACAATTGTAAATGCATCTTGATGGTTTCAGAGGTGTATTTGTTCAAAATATATTTATGACGTAAATGTACTATTTTAAGTGGATGATTTATGATATGCTTTTATGAATAATGCACTAAGCTCGGTTGACAATTAGTAACAAGGCGATGAAATCAAAGTTTCACAAAAGATGAGGATTTATGTAAACATATTATGAGGTATCATCGACTCGTCGTCAATTGAAGTATATGATTATATTCTTGCATGCGAAAATTGTTTGACAATTGGTAACAATAATGTTTAATGAATAATTGAAAAAACCCTCTGTACTTTCTTTATCATGCACATTCTACTAGATTAACATACTGTACAAGAAAATTCCTTTAGTTTAAGCTATCCTTACAAATTTCACTTCCTTACATAAAAGATCTTTCATTTGTTAATTGTACAATTGTAAATGTATCTTGATCGTTTCAGAGGAGTATCGGTTCAAAATATATTTAAGACGTAAATGTAACCATTTTACGTGGATGATTTATGATATGCGTTTATGAACAATGCACCAATTTCGGTAGCAATTATAAATAAGACTAATGCAATTTAGGGGCACCTTGAAGAGACTTTTCAAAGTCCTTCAGCTGACAAATGAAACCGTGATTGGGACCTGCTACTGGTCGTATGCTCCTTACATGTTTCAAAGCCTCAAAAAAGCTCATTCCACGAGTCTTCATCAGATATGCCACAACTATAGTCACACTGGAAGGTGTACCATTATTAGGACCAATTTTTCCCAGTTCATCATATGAAAAGGGAAATAACCAGAAGTGCAATAAAATTACCAAGATTTTTTTTTACAAGTTCAGATATGGGCATTAAAAAAGCAGCAAAAATGCTGGCATGAGTTTAGTGCAGAACTGAAGTTACGGGAAAAAAGTAAAGGAGACAATTCATCACTCTTCAAATTCAAGCTACGTCCTTAATTCTCTATTCTACATATGTTGACAAACTTGAGGTCCAACTTAGCTTCTTAATAGTTTAAAAGTTTGATAGCATTTCACAAATGGAAGCCAGAAAAATAATGATTTGATTAACTCATGCTATTGAACTTATATTTCACTGGGAAGATAGTTAATAACCTTGAAGCATGCACTTTTAGTATTCTTTCAAATTTTCAATACATGAAACTGGAAAGATCCACACAAAAGTAGATTCCAGAAAAAAGAAAAGAATAATGAAGCAGAGAAAACAAGTAAACAACTAAATGATACATATAAGGGTGCGTTTGATACACACTGAGGTATACTACAAGGAAAACATCACAGCACAATCACTTGAGTCACAGAACAACTTTTTATGTTGTATATTGTTTGATGACCAATGCACAACACAAACATAATAATATAAAATTTACTAGAATACCCTTCTTAATTTATTTTCTACGTTCCACATAACTGTTTATAGTATCACGTTATTGCACCATTCCTACTGTGGTGTGTCGTCTTTTGATACGAACAACAAAAACAAGTATGCACAACTAATAAATTAAAAAACACATGCACAACAGACAAAAACACTGTTGGTAACAAATATAAGAACCACTGACATAGGATTGTGGATTGTTTTCAATAAAGTAGAACATTGGGAAAAAGTTTTACATACCTATAACAAATATAAGAACAGCTACCAAGAAAGAGTGAAATGTGAGAACCGCAATTGTAACAAATATAAGAATAGGTACTAGGAGAGGGCGAACCGTGAGAACTAAAATTGAAACAAATATAAAAACAGATAGCAAGAGAGTGCGAAACGTGAGAACCGTAATTGAAACAAATATAAGAACAACTACAAGGAGAGTGCGAAACGAAACGTGAGAACCGCAAATGAAGCTTGGAATAATCGAAGAAAAGGGAATGGAAGCGGGAGGAAACCACAAATAGGGAATTCTGAAGAGAAGAAGAACATTAAAGAAGAGATGGAAAACGTGCAAAGATGTTGGAAACAAAAACTGCGAGGCGTGTGAAAATGATAGGGATAGTTTGTCTTTTCGATTGATTATACGTGGGACAAAAAGTTGTCCCGTAGTTCAGTGAGTAACAAGTTTTTATATATTTGTTCTGTACTATATCACTTCTTTTGTTTTGTCCCATAACCATTTTTAAAATCAAACCTAAAACAAATAATTTTGTTTTGTCCTGTCCCTTATTTTTTTGCGAATCAAACGGACCCTAATTTTCAAGCCTTCAACAAATTTACAGTTATCAATATGAAAACAATTTCACATTTAGCACAACAGTCATACTTAAGTTCCACATAGCATGCATATATGATAAGCAATACTTATTCAAAACTTGGTCACAATAGGTTTCAAGAAATATTGTCATATAACTAGATATGAAAAGATATTTTACAAGCAAAATGAGGATTAGTGTCATGCCCAGTACAATCTTTGTTACAAAATAACAAGCTTAACAGACCAAGTTATTACCAGATGTTTACCACACTGTTCAAGTAAAACTTGTTACTTTCACTCAAGTGCATGCCATTTTCTATGTTATTACCGGTATAAGGAAAAAGGGTGAGTCTTGGAGCAATCTTACAGTAATATTGCTGCCTTATGACCTAGTGATCACTGGCTCAAATCCTAGAAATAGTTTCTCCACTTGTGGGATGTAAGGCTGTGTACTATCTACCCTCTCCCCCACCCCTCAAAAGGCCTCACCAGGTAGGAGCCTTGCGTATTGGACCGCCTTTCATTACTGGTATAGGAGCCAGCATCCAAAAGCCGTTGGATAATGAACTACATGTTGCTTTAAGTTGTTTTTTTCTTTTTTTTTTCCTTGAGAAATAACATTCCAGATAATTTAAACCAGAACACAAAAATGTATGAAATTGTGAAGAACAAGAAGTGATCCCATGTAAACAAGGGAGGAATAGAAGTTACCTCCTTGATCTTCCAGCAAAACAGTGAATCAAAACACCTCCACCGTGTCTTTTGGCTTCATCGATAAAATCAAAACACTCATTGAAGTATTGTTTTAAGTCTTCCTCATCTCTGTCAACAACTGCCTCAATTTTCCAACAAAATCATATCTTTCGTATGAATGCAGTACTAGATGCTCAGGAAAATAAGCATCATGCAATCAGTTCGTTTAGAAGTTTTAGTAAAATATGTATTAAAAATAAAACATAATGAAGCTTTATTATAAGTAACATGGTTCGCAAATGCCGTGCAGTCTCCTTTATTATAAAACAATACTATATGAGTCAGTTAAAAGACATTGATATTCTGAGATGATAACATCTATCATAAAGCTATCTGGTTCCACGAGACACAATTTCTAAGATACAAGGAACAAATTGTTGTCCCCTAAAGTCCACGACCCTAAATATTTTTACAACTGTTAAGACCAAAGCATGCACTTTCAGAATTGCAAATACAATTGTTATCCTATAGCGCACAAAGTAAATTCTTAAATTCCAGCCAATAATTTAATCCCGTTTATAGTGAATTCAATTAAAAGTCATGATGCCTTTTTGATTGCTATAAAATCAGAAATTCCCCCAAACCCAACCAGAGTAATTCTAAATCAACCTCAAAGCCCGTTCATTGATCATGGGTCACACACATTGGATGAAACTAAAGATCGATAAGAAAAGCAAAGCAAAGTTTGATTGTATGAAAACTACCATACCGTTTATAATTTTATAGACAAAATCCGCAGGATGTGCAGGTGGTATTCTACCAGCCACAGTCAAAATGTGAGTGATATTATAGTTTTTCAAAGCAACCTTGTTAGCTGCAGTGGCAATCGAACCCAAATAGAGACCCTGCATAATGCAAAACAATAACGGAACTACACCCTTGAGACAAACAGAATGCACTGAATCGAAGTCTTAATGCTGTTACAAACAACATAAAGTGACTCGCATGGTAGAATTATACCTCGTCGATTTTGCACGGAATATTGTCCTCTTTGTAGGACTGAATTGAATGCAAAACCCTTGAAATTGCTTCTACTTGTTTCTTCATGCATTTGTCAAATTGTTCCGTAGCCGCTGAGGTGGTCATTCTCGATTTCCCTTTCAAACAATAAACGCGAATTAAATACACTCACATGAACGCCGATCATCGATATATATAAATAAGCAATGAAAGTCGATCGCGAAGCAGAAACTGATTGCCGCGAACAAAAAATTCTGATGAAAAACGGCGACTACGATTACGGCGGAAGAATGCGATGTAAAGTAATGCTTCACGAGGAGGGAGAAGGACTCACCAACGAAGCGTGGAATTTGATTGCAGCGGAATATTTGGAGGGTCAAACACAAACTGAAAAATGTTTTCGTTTTTTTTTTTCTTCGTCTTGAAAATAAAAATATTTCGGCCTATTTATAAATGTTTTGGGCTACGTAGTAACGGAGAAGGATGGGCTGATGGGATAAGTCTCCAGTTGCCAATTCGAGCTGACCTCATGCAAATTTGGACTCAGCTACGGCTAGAATAGGCCGAACTAAGTTTTATTAACAAATTGTTATTGTTACTATAGCATCATCTTCTTCTTTTTTTTGTTTAATTTAATAGGCACGTATTGTAATTGTAAAAAATTTTATATTATTAATCAATCAGAAATCATCTTTAATATAATTCTTAAGTTTCTTCTTATAAAAGTTAACAAATTATCATATATGACAATTTTTGCATATACTATTTTTTTTTTGTCAAAATCACAGATATATTTTATCGTAGACAAGACAATCTTATTTATGTTGCAAATATTTATAAATGATTATCAATTATTTAATAAATATGATTAATTAATATTTTTATAAGTGTTGACGACATTCATAGATTAAAATATGATCAATTAACATGATATTTCTATGTTCATTTTTATATTTCTCTATTTTACTGAGTATAAAAACAATACATTGATGATAATTAAAGTTCGTAGAAATTTCATCATCAACACATATAAAAAAAATTAATTGATAATTAATCAATACACTATTTCTAAATTCATAACCGTGTTTCTCTGTTTCCATAAATATAAATAATTTTATCAAATGATTAATTAATAAATTAGATGTGACAAGTAAATCACAACTAAATCAAATAATGAAACAATCAAAAAAATAATTAAAAGATTACATGATAATTGTAATAAATAATCATATAATTGTTTCTTCTACACCAAAAAAATATAATTGTTTCTTTATTTTTAAATCAAATATTTTTATACAATTAAAAAATGTTTCATAGAATTAATAAAATCCTGTAAATATATATTATAATTATAAAATCAGATTCATTTGATGTTCTGAGTAATCTTTTTAAAATTTATATGTATTTTTTTTATCTAATTTTAATTCCACCATTCCAATTAATATATCATATTAAATATTGAAGATATAATTTATAATAAATGCTACAATTGTCTTTCTTTCTAAAGATATAATTTTATTATAATTCACAAATTCAATCCAAACTTTTACTTAATTTCTGAATTTAAACCAACGCTGTCCACCTTTTTTAAAGCAATAAATTAATAATTTACATATTTTTAATTTATATTTATTGTATCCTCATTTTGATTTTTTTTATAAACCACATGTATTCTCTACAAAAGACAATTCTACTCAAGTCAAGTAAGACTACTATAAGCCACAAACCTCATTTGAATTTAAACCGTTATTTGCATCAAATTAAATATAGCAAGCTAGTATTTTAACTTGTGCATTGCATAGGTCAAGTTCAAACTGTAAATTTTATTATTATAATTATTTATCAAACAAGCAAAAAACTATTCATATTATATAATCAAAGTAAATATATATTAAGTGATCTCAATAAAATTTAATAAATTCTTTTATAGAAGAACATTAAATGTATCTAAATATATTAATTGTCAACATAATAAATCAAAATAATAAAAAATCAATAATGATGATCCAATTAATAGTTCCAGTTATTGCGTTTCTAAGTAATGATACAGTAAGGTGTGAGAAATCTTAACATAAAAGTAAGTTAGTCTCTAGAGTTTTCTCTTGTTTAAATAGAGGAATAATAGTGTTAATGATATTATGTAATAAACATCCAATTTTGTACTAACAAAAATGACGGGAACCTATTTTAGAGATTTCATTTTTAATTTTTTTTAAATTCAAAGACTATGCAAATAACATCTTGGAGATACCAACATTATCCTATTTTGAGTAGAACCAGATTTAGATCTTTTAAATAAGGTCTCAAGTTCAAGTATTATAGATGAAAAATAATAATTGAGAAAGGAGATCTCGCTAGCTAAATTTCTTGATAGAGATTAATCATCAATAAAGTTGATTAATGCTTCACCCTTAACACATGATTAAAAAAAAAATAGCATCCTCGAGATTCAAAGACTAAAATCAGAGAAATATTGCCCACTATAACACATTACTGGCGTCGACGTTTATATCACGCATTAGATGGTTCATGGTTACACTACTGTCTACTAGTTAATTAGTTAATTATAAATTAATAATCTTAGCAGTCACATTTTGTATTGAATTGAATGCATTTTTTTATCGCCTAAATCGCAAGATCTTAATTACATTAGAAACTTCGAACATGCGCCACCAATTAAAAGTTGGAAAGCCTATACAATACTCATAATAAGGGAATCCATTGATGAAAACAAAAACCTTATAAAATTCACCAAAAATGATGAGGGCAATTAATGAAGAAACGAAAAAGAAGTAAAAATAGTCTTGTGAAAAGAAAAACTAAACGTGGATATGAACCTTAGTAACGTGTGTTTGAATGAGCATTGAGAAAATTGATTTTAAATAAAATTAATTTTGATTAAAATTGATGTTGAAATGATGTTACTTATGTCTGGTTGTTTTTATTTTAAAATTAAACTAATAGTAAATTCAATATAAAAATATTGATTCAATGCAAAAATTACATAAAATTGTTTCAACTCAAAATTAATTTTAAATTCAAAATCAATATAAAACCAAATATGTAAATATTGACCTAAAATCACATTAACTAATATTTCAACATAATGTTAGACAATTAAACTTGAAACCAAACACTCACGTAATGAGTCGCGTTTATAAATTGCTCGTCAATTTAAAAATTAAGTCAAGGTCAATTCTTAAAGAAGAGCTAGTTGTCATCTCTTAACCAATTAAATTTATTGAAGTGCGTGTTCTAATCTTTTTTCGACCAACTAAATATTTTGGAAGAAGAATATTGACAATGCACCGTTTTGTAAGAGGAGAGATCGATTTACAATATTTTTATTTACAATATTTTTCAATAGTACATATTTTTAATCTTTTCATGAGTGTCGCAACCGAAGTCGCGGCGTGACAGCGAACAAGATTTTAAAAAAAACAGGGAGTCGCTACCAATATTTATTAAGGGCAAACGTTAGAAAAACCTAAAAAGAAAGTGGTCTACAAAATCAAATTTTGGGCTCAGGAGTCGATTACGTATAGGAAAGGTATTAGCATCCTACAACGTCCGTCATAAAGACGGTTACCTCCAATTGATTAAGCAAATTATTAATGACTTTTAAAATATTTATCTCACCCTAAAAATAATTGCAAGAAGAATTTTATTATTATAAAAAGATTTTTATTTTATCTTAAATTTTATTATTTTTGAGATCGACAGGAGTGGGCCCCTGCTCCTACGTATCTCCCGGTGCAATGGAGAATTAGACTCACGTAGTTTTTTTGTAGAAAATGTTTGTGTGTTGTCATTTTTTAATTGTTAATTTTTATTTTTATTTCAGGAATTTTGAACCGTCACGGCTCATACGCCCTAAAATATAAGATTTACAGAGGTGTACATCCAAGCCAACTTATTATTTTAATTTTGATTTTAGTGTTTTATTTTCATAAAAATTAAATTTTAGTTCAACATTTTTATTTAAGAGAAGAGTTTTAAGGCATCAAACTATACAGCTTGTGTCTTAAAATCTAAGGATTAAGGAGATGTAACATCTAATTAACCCCTTTTCAATTTAATATTTATTTGTAATTCTTTGTAAATAATCATTTGTTAATTAATAAATTACAATACTTAATTTGACATTTTATAATCATGGAGTATTTTCGTGACAATTCCGTAAGAAGTAAGTACAATACTATAATCTAAAACATACGTGCGGATGTTGAAACCACTTGCTCTTTGTTACTTATTTTCATATTGATTAATTTAAATGTTACTTTATTTCATTTATCACGATTATTGCTAGAAATGAAAAGTCAAATATTTATAACCTTACATACTTGTTAGCAACCACCTGGTAAATGATCCCAAACACACGTAAAGCATACTTACAAAAGGCCCATATCGAAAAAAAATAAAAATAAAATGAATAAATAAATAAAGAAGTAAAAATAAATAAATAAATAATGCTAAATTCAATGCGGGCTGCTGGCTATTTAACGGGTATGAGTCTTGGCCCAAACAAAGGAATCCAGAATACTAAAAATAGTAACAAAATAAATGAATAAATGACAATGAAAAAAAGGTAAGAAAAAGGGGCCTGGAATCAGAAGTTGCTAGGTTGCTTCGTGTAGCATAAGGAAAGATGTGTATTCACATCTTGTGGCAGCCACAGGAGGTCACGATATTTGTGGCCACAAAACCGGAGCGAGACAGAGACCTAAACAGAGCGAGAGTGCAGTGGCGATGCGGAGTGCGGGGTCGCGGATTTGGTGACAGAAAGGTGGTGTGTTCAAGCCTCGTGGTGGTTGCAGGTGGCAACACGGAGCGCGGTCCGCGTGGCAGCGGAGAGGGGTGTGAGTCTAAGCAGGAGAGAGAGAAAGCGGAAGTGGGAGAAGAAGAGGAGGGGAAAGAGGAAAAACAAAAAAGGAAGAGAAGAGCCGCCGCCGAAGGCGATTTCCGGTGGCGGTAAATGGTGGAGCTCATAGTGGTGGGTAAAGTTTCTCTTCCTCTCTTTTTTTATCTTCTCTCTATTTGCTCCCTTTTTCCTGGTTGTTTCTTTTTTGTTTGTCTACAGGTTACTCTCAACCGCTAGGGACGCCGTTGATGGCTTTGGCGGTGGTTCAAAATGCAGGGGGTTTATAATTGTGCAAGCAGCGAATATTGAACATTGTATTTTTATTTTTGTTGCTTATAATTGTTTGAAACAATCACCAAATCAAAATGACCAACATTTGGAAGATAGCATAATCAGAACATATAGAGGGATCGAAAATAGCAAGAATATTGTTTAGAAAATTTGAATACCAGATTGTGGCTAGCTTTAACGGTCCAGCTTTGAGATTTCTCTATCCCTCTCCGTGTTCTCCTTTTCCTTTCTTCATGGGCACTTCGAATTTTAGTCTGTTTTCCTTTGAGAAATTTTTCCAAAAAGACCTCTTGAGTCTCTCTTCCTTTGGTTTTTTTATAGACCTCAAAGATGTTCTCAGATCCCTTGTGATAATCGGAAACTATGATTAATTGGAGAAGGAATGTGTACAATTTTGCAGCACTAATCAAGGGAATTGGATGATAGGAGAAGCAAAATAGGACAATTTACAGTGTTAATGTAGAAAAAATGGTGCTGTCTTGCACAGGGAGTGGGTGAGCGGTGCCTGTTGCTGCAAGAGGAGTGGGCGAAGGTGACTGCTTTCAGAGAAAAAGAAAAAGAAAAAGAAAAAGAAAAAAAAGGAATAATAATAATAATAGTAATAAATAAATAAATAAATAAGTAAATGAATAGAAAAGATAGATTTTGGATTAAATTGAAATGAATAAATAGAAGAAGAAGAAGAAAAGAAAAGAAATAAAATAGATAAATAAATAATAACGTGAGTCATTGTAAGAAATGAGATTTTAATTGAATATGGGTATAACAATTTAAAAGATATTAAGTTATCAGATCAATATTAATTTAAAGTATTTGGATTGTATATATACAAAGAAATGGAATGAATAAAAAGAAAAAAATGAATAAATTAAAATAAATAACAAGAATGATGGACAAAATTAGGTGTTTACAATGAGTAATTCATTTCCAACTCGTAAGTTTTGTTTTTTATAATCAACTCGTAAGATTTTAAACAAGAGAAAGTGACATTAGAGACGAAGGAATGGGGAATCTTCGCTTGTCCTTATAAGAGTCATTTCCTTTGTATGTTATTCTAATTTAATTCTCCATCCTTTTCCTTCATATTGGTCGTGCTCAAGATGCCGCAGCACCGGCAGTCCAGCAGAAGAACAACATTTTAGTTCCAGTAATGTTCGATACATAGAGAAAAAAGAATAATGATCTACAATTATTTATATGATAAAGAGAGATAAAAAAAACGAAAAAAAATGTGGAATTAAGAAATATGAATAGCAGAGAGAGATACAGATAAAAAAATTATTATAAAAAATTTAAGAGTTTAATTTTGATGATATAAATATTTTTTATATTGTCAATCAATTGTAAATTAATCTAATATATGACTTTTAAAGTAATTATTGTAAAATTCAATAATTTTCAATTATATAACTATTATAATTGAATGAGAGTTTAAAGATTTTTACACCATAAATATATTTCAATTAAAATTTTTAAAATAATTATTAAAAATTAATAATTTTTTATTATATTACAATCTATAATTAGTTAATAATATACAAAGTAATTATACTGTTATACTATGCGAATATTCTAATTTAATTCAAAATTTAAAGAAAAATAACACTGCCTTAGATGAAAATAGATGGCTTTTTCTTTTGGCCATTAAGCGCTGCATGATTTGAAATGCGTGGGAACCGGACTTATAGATTACGTTTTTCAGCACTTAAATATATTACATGTCCATCAAATTGTTTAATAATTAAGATTGGATCTACTACGCATCCATCTTCTATATAATATGATGACCCCAAAGCTAACCGACTCAGAACAATTGCTAATAGATTTTCACAATGGCTACTTCTTTTGCCGTCATCCATTTCTTCCTCCTCTCAGTACCTCTCCTTTCACTCGTGTCTTTATCAGTTGCACTGAAGCCCCTTCCTAAACCCCGTGCCTTTATCCTTCCCATTGAGAAAGACCCAGCAACCCTTCAGTACTCAACTTCCATCGACATGGGCACCCCCCCCGGTCAGGTTAGATCTAGTCATTGACATCAGAGAACGCTTCCTGTGGTTTGAGTGTGGCAACGACTGCAACTCCTCAACCTATCACCCTGTCCGCTGCGGCACAAAGAAATGCAAGCTAGCCAAGGGCACAGATTGCATTACCTGCACCAACCACCCTCTTAAAACAGGGTGCACAAACAACACGTGTGGGGTCGAACCATTCAACCCCTTCGGCCAGTTCTTCGTAAGCGGAGACGTGGGTGAAGACATCTTGTCCTCCGTCCTCTCAACAAACGGTGCAAGAGCACCTTCCACTTTGCACGTGCCACGCTTCATTTCTTCATGTGTATACCCAGACAAGTTTGGGGTTCAGGGCTTTCTCCAAGGCCTGGCCGAGGGAAAGAAAGGGGTGTTGGGCCTTGCAAGGACTGCTATTTCATTACCCACACAGCTCGCATCCAAATATAACCTTGAACGTAAGTTTGCACTTTGTTTACCTTCAACTTCAAAATATAATAAATTCGGGGATCTCTTTGTTGGGGGTGGGCCGTATTATCTGCCTCCTCATGATGCTTCCAAATTTCTATTCTACACTCCACTCGTTGTCAACCCCCATAGCACAGGCCCAATCTTTGATGATGATCCTTCCACTGAGTACATTATTGATGTGAAGTCAATCAAGGTTGACGGAAAAATTGTCAACCTTAACACCTCCCTGCTGTCTATTGACAAACAGGGAAATGGGGGCACCAAACTTAGTACCGTAATTCCTTTCACGAAATTGCACACTTTAATATACCGTCCACTTGTGAATGATTTTGTCAAGAAAGCAGCGGTTACGAAAATAAAAAGAGTGCCTTCGGTGGCACCATTTGGGGCGTGCTTCGATTCGAGAACCGTTGGTAAGAGTGCCACTGGACCGGATGTGCCAACAATTGATCTGGTCCTCAAGGGGGGAGTTCAATGGAGAATTTATGGTGCCAATTCAATGGTCAAGGTTGCTAAAAATGTGTTGTGCCTTGGATTTGTGGATGGGGGTTTGGAGCCAGGAAGTCCCATAGCAACTTCAATTGTCCTTGGTGGACATCAGATGGAGGACAATCTTTTGGAGTTTGATCTAGTTTCCTCAAAACTTGGTTTTAGCTCCTCCCTTCTACTCTACAATGCTAGCTGTTCCCACTTCAGAGTCATTTGAGTTTTCACTCTCCACTCATTCAGCAAAATCTGGTTTATTTGGTGATGAATAAATTTTATTTGCCATTGTAACCGTGTGGAATAAGTGCTCATTTCACTCTCAGTATGCTGGGTAAACCTAACTTACTAAATTTGTTGCGTAATGCGCATTTCATTACAAGCAGTAGTCAGTAAGCATTTTAATTCCTTTCCGTCCCACTTTTATATTAGTCGTTGTTTACCCATACTATTATCTATGGCACTATAATTATAATAAAGAGAATACCTTTTTTTAATTTTTATTTTTATTAGACTATTTTAACTTTTAACTCTTGTCTAAACTATTCATTATTTTACCTTTTAACTTCTCTAAATTATTAACTACACTCACAATTCTTTTTCAAACTTAAAAAAAAAAAAAAACTCTCATATTTAAATTGTTTAAAAACAAAAATTATTAAAAAAAATCAAATTTAACATTTTTTAAAATAAAAAATGTAGACAAATAGGCACGTAGTGCTTGAATAAATCAATCATAAAAGTTACTTAAAAATTAAAATAATTCTTAATTTTTCTCAATATTAATCTTATGAGTCAGGTCAATTGCCACCTTATCTAACCAACTTACTGCATAAGCTAAAGTACTTCACCCTCTAGCAGTTTTTAGCTGAGAAGTTACTGTGAGCTATGGTTTTGTATTGCTTAGTTAGTGTGGTTACTGTGATCCATGTATATAAGTATGAATCTCTCGCGCTGTAATCATAATGGAAATTTAACACATTCACTTCATACCTCATGGAGAATGAGAGCTCGAACCATCAATTTATTAAAAAAAATGTTTTCAACAAAACAAGTTGACACACACACACATAACAATGTAAAAATGAATTGTTTTTACAATATGCCAATTAATGTTAAGCGAATTTAGTATGCGATTATCATTTTTTTTTTCTTTTGTCTCCATTCAATATATATCCATCATCAATAAGCAAATACAAAAAACATTAAATAAATCCACGGTATATATATATATATATAAGTCAAAGTTGAATGCATAAGGAGCAAGGAGTTGAGTATGACTGTAGGGGCAGGGAAATTACTTGGGGTCAACGGCCCATTCTGGTTTAGGTGAGGACACTTGTGTTTTAGATGCAACCACTTGTGTTTTGCTTTGGTTAAAAGTTCAGGATGCATTTAATTTGTAATTTTTTTTTTTAAGATCTAACTTGTTAACGTACATATAATTGAGACAAAGTTTATATACAAAGATTAAATTAAAAGTAAATAATGCATATAAAAGATTAAAAATGTGCTTTAACCCATAAATTTGGTGTAATAGGAGAATATTTACTCCTTAATTTGCTTATGTTAGGAATGAAATAGAGAGTAAAAAAATAAGAAAGATGAAAATAGAGTGAAAAAATATGTTGTTTGGATGAATAAAAATAAGAAAAAAAAGTGACGAATTATTTTCCACTTGACCACTTGTTTGATGATGAAAAAGAATATAGAAATAAATAAATAAATTATATACAAATATTTATATCCTAATAAAAAATTATAATTTTTTAATCTATTTTTTTCTTAACATAAAATTATTTATTATTTTTTAATTTTGTTTTATATTATAAAAAATTAAACAAAAAAAAATCATTTTCCCCACATTTCATTCTAATTTAGAGAGAAAATATTTTTTAATAAATTTCACATAAATAACTTTCATTCTTCTTGTTTCTTTTTTAAACAAACGGCGAACAATTAATATTCCTATGCTATCCCTATCTGTACCCAATCAAACACGGAGTTATTAAAGGAAATGATTGGGACGCGGCTGCTTGTAACCAGAAAAGATTAGATGTATACTTCTGCTATAATTTGTGGTCCGTATTCCATACGAAAACGGTGTAAGAACACAAGTCTAATATAAAAAGTCTCGAAAATATCGTATAACGGATAGGGATTTCTTACTGAGTGGAAGCCGCACAATAAAACACACATGTGCATACGTGAAGAAATTTCTTATACCATTCAATAAATTTTTATTAAATAATTATTTTTAAAAATTATTGTTAAATTAAAAAATCATATTATATAAATAATATTTATTGAATTTTAAATCAATCTAAGACTATTAATACTTCTTTAATATAAGTTAAGATTAAAGTTATATATATTTAAAATATATAAAAATGATAAGTTTTTATTATATTTTTATTATATATTACAATTAACTTAATGCATTTTTATATTTCAACAATTATATTAACAAAATATATCCCTCATTATATTATAAATTACGTAACTTCCTTTATATAAAGTAATTGATTTTATATATATTTATATTTATATTTTTTAATTTAAATTAATTTAAATTTTAAACTTTAAATTTAGACACAACATATTAAATTGAAGACTTTTGTCAAGATCAACAAGAATTTAATATTATAATTTTGGTGATTTTGAATTTGAATTTAAATTTTGACACATCATATTAAAATAATAGATTTAAAAGTCTTAATTTAAATAATTTATTTTTGTAGTTTCATTTCCAATTTTGTCAGTCTTATCTTTTCAATTTATTTCTATATAATAAAATAAATATTCATTATTAGCATTAAAGCTCCTATTACATTTTATTCTTCTTTAAAATACATGATTTTACTATATTTAATAATAGTAAAATTTTCTTTTATATTTATATATATATATATATATATATATATATATATATATATATATTAAATTTTACTTAAGGTTAAAAAATTCCCTACAATACACAAATGACTAGTTAGTGATGGGGAACAATAATACAATAACAAAATACTGCACAATGAAAATAAGTCACCAAAACTTTCAATAATATACGAGGAGTAATAATAAATATATGACAATAACAATAACACTACAAGCAATTAATAAGAAACAATATTTTTAACGTTAATATGAAAAGTAAAAATCACGGACACAAGCCCGTCAATCAAGTTTTATGATCAAAATAGACGTACAAAAGAATCTCAAATAAGTGTGCAAATAGTGTTCAATATACAGTCAAACATCCAAAGCAACAAAGTAATAAATAAAAAATCGAGAAAATGAAGGTACTATAAAATTTGTACACAATGTGGACTAAATATCTCCCATCATAGGTAACGAACCAATGATTCAATTGTTGAATTTGAAGAAATGGATATCTTTAAACTTCTAACAAAATTTTAGCCCAATCTAATTGTTAACAAAGTCGTAAATGCAATTTTAGGATAACTACCTTGTAAAACATCAAGAATGACTTTTTCTCTTCTCCCTCAAAGGTTGTTTGTTCGCTCTTCTAATGAGCTTATCTCTTAATACCTTAATGTGACCTCTCTCCACCTAATTAAGTGAAACACATAATAAATTTCTATTTTTGACCTTTCTTCACATAAAAAGGGAGCCCAATAACTAATAGTTAGTTGCTTATAAATTTATGAATGACGTAAGAATACTTTTAATTTATACTGGTGTAAATTTATTCCAACGAGTTGTTCTATCAATCATCTTAAAATAAGGACAAGGTTAAGTTTAAAATAGTTTTAAAATTTTACAAACTAATAATTTTTTTTTAATTTAACATTATATTTTTTAAAATACTCTAAAATGTGATGTTTTAAGATTCTAATTTGGTTCAACTATATCTGTATTCAAATCTCTTAGGCAAGATCCCACGTTCGAATTATGTGGATGGATGAAATGTGATTAGGAGGGAAGACCTCACTAAAAATGGTTAGTTAGATTTTTCGGCAAATATTAGTCGTTAGTAAAGTCGTTAGATACTTTGCACTAATAACATGTAACCCAAAAAAATTTCTTATTTCTTAAAAAACTTGCCTAAACATTTTTTAAAAACAATTGTTTAACAAAAAAATGACTTTTTCTTGAAAATAAAAAATCAAACGAGTACACTTTATATATATATATATATATATATATATATATATAGGTACAGGTATTCTCCTTCGAAAGTAATCTAGTCGGACACAAAATGTGATCACCTCTCTCAGCAAATATTCGAACTTTAGTTTGTCACGTTGTGGAAGACTAGTCTCTTTCACTAAACCCAATCACGTTGTTCAAACAAGTACACTCTAAATTAATATTATATTTACTAGTTCAAAATTAGTTTGATTTTAAAATATAAACTTGAGATATGTTTTTTATATACATACCCACAAAGCCATATCATTTCACTCAAAAAGTAACTCTTAATAGAGTTACTTCACTCAATAACTTTTGGTATACATCAAATTTGAATAATCCAACCATTGAGTTAAAATATTTTATTTAGTAAATTAAGTCTATAATTTTTTATAAAATTTAAAAATTATTTAATACTTCATTAAACGAATTCAAAATAATATATAATATTTTTTTAAAATTATAAGTAAATGTTAACTATAAGATTAACTAAATACAAATGTCTGATTTACTTAAAATTTGGTGTGTGTGATTATTAATATAATATCAAAATATTCAACAGTTGGATAATTGAAATTTACTACATACTAAGAATTATTAAGTGGAGTAACATTACCCAAACTTACTCTTGGAGTAACTTGATCCACACACACACACATATTTGGAAAGTTTTCACTATTTAATCTATAGTGCATTTCCTTTTATACCATTTTTTTGTGAAAAAATTCATTTTATACCACTCTTATATAAATATATGTTCATGAAAAATAATAATTTTTTTTTTGGAATATCATTGTAAAAAATAATTGAATTATTTTATCAATTCATATTTCAAAATTATGATAAATTTAAATTTAAATGTAATATTAAATTTGATGTGATATATTTAATCATTTTAACATCTAATAGTAATAGGAAAGTCATTTAAAGTCATATATTATTTATAACATTAAACTTATTTCAAAAGAAATTTCTTATACCGTTCAATAAAATTTTATTAAATAATTATTTTAAAAAAAATTGTTAAGTTAAAAAATCATATTATATAAATAATATTTATTGAATTTTAAATCAATTTAAAAATATTTATACTTCTTTAATATAAGTTAAGATTAAAGTTGTATATATTTAAAATATATAAAAATAATAAGTTTTTATTATGTTTTTAATATATATTACAATTAACTTAATGCATTTTTATATTTCAACAATTATATTAACAAAGTATATCCCTCATTATATTATAAATTACATAATGTCCTTTATATAAAGTAAGAGAAAATGGGCTAAGTACTGACAGTGTAAAGCAGTTTTACACTGCCATCCAATCACAACCTACTGTGTATGGTAAGTTTGTTGACTTTTATAATAATCACCTTAAAAGTCATACCAAAGGTAATTTCTGATTGGTTGATGATGTAAAACTACTTTACAGTGATAGTACATAGCAATTAAACTCATAAAGTAATTGATTTTGTTTTTTTATTTATATTTAAATTTTTTAATTTAAATTAATTTGAATTTTAAACTTTAAATTTGACAAAACATATTAAATTGAAGATATTTTTCAAGATCAACAAGAATTTAATATTATAATTTTGGTGATTTTGAATTTGAATTTAAATTTTGACACATCATATTAAATTAATAGATTTCAAAGTCTTAATTTAAATAATTTATTTTTGTAATTTAATTTCCAATTTGTCAGTCTTATCTTTTCAATTTATTTCTATATAATAAAATAAATATTCATTATTAGCATTGAAGCTCCTATTATATTTTATTCTTCTTTAAAATACATGAATTTACTATATTTAATAACAGTAAAATTTTCTTATATATATACATATATATATTTTAAATTTTACTTAAACTTAAAAAAATTCCCTACAATACACAAATGACTTTTATTGAGTCATTTCATTCAATAACTTTTGGTATATATCAAATTTGAATAATCCAATCATTGAGTTAAAAGATTTTATTGAGTAGATTAAGTCTATAAATTTTTATAAAATTTCAAAACTATTTAATACTTCATTAAATGAATTCAAATTAATATACAATATATTTTTCTAAATTATAAGTAAATGTCAACTATAAGATTAACTAAATGCAAATGTCTAATTTATCTAAAATTTGGTGTGTATGATTATTAACATAATATCAAAATATTCAACGGTTGGAAATACATACTAGGAGTTATTAAGTGGAGTAACTTTACCCAAAGTTATTTTGGAGCAACTTGATCCACACACACACACATATATTTGGAAAGTTTTCACCATTTAATCTATAGTGCATTTCCTTTTATACCATTTTTATATAAAAAAAATTCATTTTATACCACTTTTCTTATATAGATACATGTTCATGAAAAATAATAATTTATTTTTGGTTGGAATATCGTTGTAAAAAATAATTGAATTATTTTATCAATTCATATTTCAAAATTATGATAAATTTAAATTTAAATGTAATATTAAATTTGATGTGATATATTTAATCGTTTTAACATCTAATAGTAATAGGAAAGTCATTTAAAGTCATATATTATTTATAACATTAAACTTATAGTTTTATTATATTCAATATTTAAATTATTTATAGAGTGATTATGTCACACATAAATATTTTATAATTAATTTAAATAAATTTCTATTAAATATAAAAGCTATTTTTTGTTATTAAATATATTAATAATGATATATACCATATGATTTGAATATTTATATAATATTGAAATGATAAATCATTTAAATTGTATGAATACTAGAGTATTTGACCCGTGCAACGCACAGGATATAATAAATTTTTCTCTCTCTTTCTCTCTTTATATATAAATTTAAGAATAAAGTATTCTATAAATATTTTAATGGTAATCTAAAATACACATTTGTATTATAAAGTAATTAATATAATTATTAAATATAAATAATTAAGATAATTACTGTCATGTTTGTATGTCTGGTTTTTTATTTTTTTTAATAAGATATTAAGTTTGATATATCGTAACAATTTCTGTTATTTTATATTGACATGTATATTAATTTAATTTATTAATTTATTTTTTGTTTAATACATCCTTATTTGTTATTTTTTCTGTGTTATTTTTAATTTAATAATTTTATAATATATGTTTAATAATTTAATAAATTATTTTTTGTGCATTGCATGGAGTCTTGCTCTAGTAATATAAAGAACTTTGATTGTTGTACGCACATATATGTAAATATGTTAGAAATATTAAGATGTACACAAGTATAAACATACATCAAGTCAAAGAAAATATATTAATAATGGTATATACCATATGATTTGAATATTTATATAATATTGAAACGATAAATCATTTAAAATTGTATGAATATTTATAACCTACACAATTATTATAAAACTCACGTGTATAATAATTTTTACTATATAATACAAAATATACAATATTTTTAATATTTGAAATAATTGGAAAATATTTATTGTATACTGATTTTTAAAAATTAAAAATAAGATTATTAAATCTGTGTACTGCTACGATTACATATTTTATTATATTGTATTATTCTTTTCTTTAAAATATATAATTTTATTATAGATTAAATATTTTATTTTGACATTTAATTTCATTTTATATGTTAATTTTAATATACTTACGACATATATCAACTAATATCATTAGAAATCCTTAAAGAAAAATTGATTGAAATACTTGGATAAAATATCACTCTTTTAAGTATTTATTACAAGTAATATAGTTTTCTATAATTAGCTAATATTGCACAGTTATGTTAAGGAGGAAAAATACTTACATTAGAGAACTTAATAGTTGGTTAATTTTCATCTCACAAGTTGAAGATAATACTTAACACCTATAACAACTCATCTTACATAAATGCTAATGAAATATAAATTGCCTATTAGAGATTAAACTAATAATTTATTTTAAGTAACATTTGATTCTAATAATTTGCATCTAATTTAACTAATTTTATATATTTAAAATTTTAAAATATTGTTCATCAACTTTAAATATTATAAAATTAATAAATTTTATTTTTATTTACAATATAATTATAAAATAATTAAATTATTTTATCATTTCAAATTTCAAAATTACAAAATCATTTAAAGTTAACATAATTTAAATCTGTTTTTAAAATTTAAAACACAAATTTCTCATATATTTTTGTAAATATTTTAAATAAAATAAAAAATATTTGTGCATCTATAACCAAACATTTATCCCGTGTGGCGGCTTAAACGCTAGTCGAGTAAATTTCATTTCTTGTGAAAATACTTTAGACACGTTCATTCTTTTCTAACAACATAAAATTTGTCTTGATATAAAAAGTACGATCCTACTTTTCTAGTATATTCGGTGAAAGAAATTATTAAGTAACTCAGAATTACCAAATATCTATAATTTCAACCAATATATTTATAACATATATTTAATTTTTATAATTCAAAAAACAAATTAATAACACGTTCTAAGACTACCTAATAATTTTTCTTACAGGACACCGCATAACAAGAAACACCAATAATAGCAGGTGTTTCCGAACAAAAAGAAACGTGACGTGTCCACACCCACACAGTCGAAGATAAGGACGCAGCCACAAAATGTCGATCGAAATACCAACGACAGTGGGCAATAAGAACCAAGACGCAATTTGAGTATATCTCACTCCTCACCTGCAAAGTGCCGAGCCGACAACTGTCCTCTTCTTCTTCCATGGCTTCCTTTCCTCTCTTCATCATCTGCTTGCTCTGCCTCATCACCAAACTCTCCCACTCCCACGCTTACGCTGAGTCCCCAGTTTCTTTCCAAATCCCAGCGACGAAGGACGCCTCAACCCTCCAATACCTAACCACGCTCTCATACGGCACCCCTCTCGTACCCACCAAACTCGTCCTCGACCTCGGAGGCCCTTTCCTCTGGCTCCACTGCGCATCCCGAAACACCCCTTCATCATCTTCCCTCACCACCCCTCACCGTTCCCTCCAATGCCTCACAGCAAAACCCGACGAGTCCGCTTCGTTTCTCTCCACCCCCCTCGACGAAGACCAGTACCAGCAACCATGCCAAGTCTTCCCAGAAAACAGCATCACAGGAACAGTCGCCGCCGAAGGAGAGCTTGTCCAAGACCTCATGGCCCTCCAATCAGCCGAATTCAAAACCATCCACGAACACCAACTTCGCTTCACGTGTTCCCCCACCACGCTCTTGCACGGCCTGGCAAAAAGTGCTAGAGGCATGGTCGGTCTCGGTAGGTCTCGCACTTCGCTTCCGTCGCAGGTTTTCGACTCCTTCAGCACGCACAGGAAACTCACTCTCTGCCTCTCTTCCTCCAAAGGGGTTGTCCTGTTAGGCAACGTGGGGCCCCACCAGTCGGACATTCTAAAATCTCTAACGTTCACACCTCTTGTTACCGGTTACCCGTCGCACGAATACCTCATCAACGTTAGCTCCGTTAAAATCAACGGCAAGAGGTTGTCGTTGGACACGTCATCATCAGAGTCGCACGAGCAAGGGGCTCTAACTCTCTTGAGCTCAATTGTACCCTACACCACCATGCATAGTTCGATCTATGCTTCTTTCAAGACAGCCTTTGAGGATGCTGCCCTGTCTGTGAACATGACGAAAGTACCCTCGGTGGCACCCTTTGAGCTTTGCTTTAGTACCAGGGGATTGCAAGTGGGGCCCAGCGTGCCGGTTATTGAATTGGTGCTGCAGAGTGAGATGGTGAAGTGGAGCATACACGGCAGGAACTCCATGGTAAGGGTGAGCGATGAGGTACTATGCTTGGGGTTCTTGGATGGAGGTGTGAACCTGAGAAATAAAATTGTGATAGGGGGGTATCAATTGGAGGATGTCATAGTGCAGTTTGATTTAGCCACTTCCATGGTGGGATTTAGTTCTTCCCTCTTCACCAAAAACACCAAGTGTTCCGATTTTAAATTTCGCTCCATGCCTGCAGAGTCAATTTGAATGTGAACCTACTGTGATAGGGGGTACTAAGTTTTGTCGTTTAATTAATGTTTATGAACTTTCTCAATTTTATAAGAGCTTGATTTTTGGGTAGCTTTTTTTTCTTTCCCCCCCTTCACTATTGGTAGTTGTATTAAAGAAAGTGATGAGATATTATGATCTGCTGATTTGATGCCACTTTGCGTACTGTATATTTTGACGTTGCAATAGTTATCCTACATTTAAAAAAAAAATTGATTAAATTGCAAAATCGGAAAAATATCTTTGGTACTTGGTAGATTCGATTTTTTCCCCGTTCGATAAAAAGGGCATCTGATTGTGGAATTTGGACAGTAACGACAGGATATGATGAGACATCATCCATTATCTACTGCAAAAGAAAAAGATATGGCTCACATTTCGCATAAATTCGCTTGTATTTCTTTTTCTTTTATCATGAAAACATGAAGGCACTTCACCTGCTGAAAAATTATGTACAGGAAATCAGGAATGATGAATAATGATAGGTGATAGCTTTCCCCTCGAGTGTAAAAAACAAAGTACAGGAATTTATCAGAAGAGTCCAGCACTTTTTCTAATATTTTTTTATTGTTGATTAAAATTTAGGAAAAATTATAATTTTTAAATTAAGAGATATTTATTAAATAAAAAATAAAACTTATTAAAATTTATAATTTGTAGTAAATTTTAATTAATAGTAAAAAATTATTGAAAAAAAATAAAAAAGGTATTATTAACCCACCTCAATTAAAAATGATGAATGATGATGGACTTGCGATGACTTTTCTTTCGAGTGTGAATTTTTTGGAAAAATATTTAATGTACATTTAATTTTTTTCATTTCATTTTTATTTTTTTTATTAGTCAAGTAACTATATGAAATTTTAATCACAGAATAATTATTAGAGTAAATTAAACTAATTCTCTTCAAGTTTGTTCAGATTGCACACAATTTGTTAAACAAAAAGGCTAAATCCAAGAAGGGGGCGAATTTGATCTTTTAAAATTTTCAAGAATTCTCAATTTCTTTTCAATAATGAATAACTAGATTTTTTAAAAACTTTAGATCTTATTGATTTGGTTATACGAATGAAATAGGATTGGATCAATTTATCTTGAACTTTTATATGCAGAGAGCCTTATGATTTTAAATACTAGTGATCAAGATTCAATTTGCTAGCAAGAGAATATAGGAAAGAAAAGAACAAACAAGATTTATATTGATTCAATCACCACTACTGTGATCTACATCCAGTTTCCAATCAAACCAATTGGTGTTATCACTAAGTAATTCAAATGTTTACAAATACTATGCACAAATACAAGAATTACAATCAAACAAACCATACAATCAAGTTTCTTAAACCCTGTCAAGAAAAAGTTGAAACCTTTCTTGTGGAATCCTACCACAAGGAAGGTATGAGAGACACCCTCTCAAGAACAAAAATCGAATTAAAAGAAGGTTAGATATCACCTTAGTTTGTGATAAATGGAAGACAATGAAAAACTAATCAAACTTTACCCAAGAAAATACTTTTCTTTATTCTCAAGATTGATCCATGATGAGTTATTTTACTTTGATCCAAAACTTGTAGTGATGAAGAAGAATGATATGAATTTTTTCTAGAAAAGCTCTCTCTCAAATTTAGAAAAATTAAGTTGTATTGAAGTTATTTTGAAAGACTCACTAAGGTTCACTTTATATAGAGAGTTCACTGAAATAACTAGTTATTTAGAATTGTAATCAGTTATTTTGTTATTTGAAATATGGAAAATGAAATTTGAATGAGTTTAACTAGTTACTTTTGTGTGTAACTAGTTAAAATAGTAGCCACACGTTTTTAGTCTTGTTGAAATAACTAGTTACATAGCTTTGTAACTAGTTATTTTAGCATAGGACAAAAAAGCTTTATATTATGTAACTGGTTACAGAATTGTGTAACTAGTTACAGCAAAAATAACTAATTACATAATGTTGTAACTAGTTGTAACAGAATACATGTAACTGTAACTAGTTAAAACAATATAGATTTCCACTATTTACACGAATTTAAACAGATTTAATCGATTACAAAGCTAATTTAACCAATTAAATGGTTCTTAAACATAAGATTGAATTGTTCTAAAGCTTTAATATTGTGGCTCTTTCTTCCTATCAATTTAAAACTTAGTTTTATCTAATTATTTCTCTTTAAACTCAATTTTAGACTTATAGAAAACATATTTCCACTTTGTTAACCTTTAAGTCTTAAACCTTGAGCTCATTACCATCAAACCATCAAGGATAAAAATAAATTATGTAAGACTCACAACCACACACACCACATGCATAAGCATATTACAACTTTGCACTCATCAAAAGGCTAAATCATCAAAACTATATTAAATCTCCTTGGGGGCAAGAGTAATTCTTCTTCTTGTTTCTTCACAATTCTTTGTTTTTTTAACGTTTATAGCATTCTTTTATAGAGGTATACTATGTAATATTTTTCAAACAATTAAGAAAGTTAGTGTTATAACATGTGTAAGTATAATGTTTCGCAAATAATTAATGAGGATTAATGTAGGGATAAAGGGATAAAAAAAAGAGGAATATTGAAAAAAAATTTGACAAAATCTCAAGAAGAGTTAGCTAGTGTTTGGTTGAAAGGAAATAGATTTTTATAAACTTTTATTGTTTGATTCAATTTTTAAAAGGGGAAAGGAAGGGAATGGAAGGGAGCAAAATCCCTCCCCGTCTAATTTTTGCTCCCCTCCGATATCGGAGAGAATTTGGAGGGGAGGAAATTTAAAACGTTTCAAGTATAATTTTTTTTTGTGTACAACGGTCGCACTGAGGTTAAAACTTATGACCTCATCATACTACCCTACCCCCCCCCCCCCCCCAACTAGGCCAACCCTAGTGGGTTAAACATTTTAAGCATAATTACTAAAATATCTCTTACTTTTTGAAATTCAAAATTATAAGGGTGTAAAGAAAAATTAATTTTTAAAATTCCTCCATTCCCTTTGTGAACCAAACAAGAAAAAGACTATCTCCCCTCCTCTCCTCTTAGCAAAACAAAATGTCTAATCAAAATCCTTCTCCTTCCTTCCCCTCTCCTTCATTAAAATCTCTCCCCTCCCTTTCTTTGAACCAAACAAACCTTTAGTGTAATTTACTTTAATTATTATTTATTAATGGAAAGACAAACACTAACGTGATTTTTTATTCACATTTTTTTAAAATTGAATTTGTTGTATATGTAATTAATACGATATTTTTTATTAATGTAACTAATGTGGGAGGTTGAGAATTGAAATAATTGAAAAGGAACAATGAGGTAATTTATGATAACAATAAAAGGATTATTTTTTTTAAAAAAGTTAGAGACCAAATATCGGAGAGAAGATATCAAGAATGTAAATGGAAGAGTAAGGATTTACAAATGTAGCAAAGGGTAAAATTGAAAATAAAATGTGTAAACTAAAAAGGAATATCACATTTAGTATTGTTATAGATAAAATAACAAAAAATATATAACTTAAAAAAATTTGAACTTAAATCAAGCTTGTAGAGTTCAACAGGTTTATTTGAGCTGTAGAAACTCCTAGTCCTTTCCCCTCAAAAGGGGCTCTTTACCTGCACTAAGGTTAGGACTACATCAAATAAGTTAACATTGCAACCATTTCAAATCAATTAACGTTTATATATAGGTCTCATGATTAAAGAAGTCAAATAAGATAAAAAAGACAGTAATTTAGTGCAAAGAATTCATCAACTGTAAGAAATTCTTGGTAGTTGAAGATCAAACACATATATAGAGAGGGAAAAGATGTGCTAAATATTGAGTTTTCTCACAAATTTGAGTTGCCAGCATCAAGTCAGTCAGCCTATTAACTTATAAGCATCCTCCTTTACGCTTTGTTTGTTTTGATTGAAAATAAGAGGAAGGATTCTCGAGAAAAGGGCAATAGCACAAGAAGCAATCCTTTTATTGTCTGGAGCTCTAAAAAATATGAAGGAAGGAAAAGATTGTTGTGGGTTCCATATAAAAAAAATGTTTTGATCCTTTTTTGGACGGAAATAGGAAGGATAAAATGCACATGTTGGTTAAAAAACAAAAATATCCTTAATTATGCCATAACTCTTTTTTTATTAGAGGTATTTATGTCATTTTACACACATTCAAATAAGCTGAAAGAAAAGTTTTATCTTTCTTTCCTTTTACTTTCCTTCTTAAACCAAATAAGTCATTAAGGATGAACCAAATGCTTTTATTTGGATGTTATGGGAGTTGTTATCCTGTGTATTGCAACTTTTTAGTTTTCTTTGGAATTTCACATACGCACGCACAAGCAACTAGACCTGGGTACATGGGTAGAAATCCACTTGCTAGTTTGATTAACTTGCGGTTAGTATAAGTTTGAACTCAATAAATAGTGTGTTTTAGAACATATCCAATGGGAGGTGTTTATGAGGTTCTTAAACTTAAGAACTAGTTCTTATTTAGTTTTATCATTAGAGTAATTGACATAACAAACATAAGAATAATTGCTTATATAAACAATGGTCCTTAACAATTCTTAAGAATTGTGAGACAATTGTAGGACCTATTTTAAGTTCTTAAGGATTGCACAATTAGAGAGAAAACACTTGCAATTCTTAAATCCCTATGGCATTATAGGACCTACCAATAGTGAGTTAAGCAACTTCACCATGATTGCACCGTTAAAGATGCTCTTAGAGATGTATTAAATATGCACACATCAAAGAATTTTATTTTATTTTTTTAAAAGTAACAAATTGCTGCTTTTCACCCAATACAGTCTATCCAACAAAATATGAAACCAAACACGATATTAACTTACACGAATAGGCTTGTTTTACCTTCAAGTTAAACAAGTTTGGTATGTAGGGTTATAGACTAACCTGTTTAACCCACATAAATATTTTTATCCTAAAAGAATACGCTAATTATGAAAATTGAAAAATGAAAAGTCTAATGACTTAATATATTTGAATATTAGATATTTAGTGTTTGGTTATATAAAGTGTTTAAAATTTTATTGTTGATTAATTACAAGATGTTGAGTCTTTGATATTTTATTGGATTTTTAGATGATGGAAAAGATTTTATTTTTTTAGGATTTTGCCACCACTAAATAGTTGCAAAAATGTTATATTTTAGTTTATTTATTATTTTTTTATAATTTTAAATATTTTTTAGATTTTTTAGTTTTTTCTTAATTTTTTAATATTTTTATTTAGGTTCATGGATTACTCTACCAACCCATAGGACACTGTGGGGCAGACACAAACCACTTATTTCATAGGTCTATTTATTTTGTTGGCCAACTTAGGTCGTTTATTTGTAAACCATGTTAACTCGTATACTCTCCTCTACACTTAAGAAGGCACACACATACATAAGAAGTTATTAACCAAAAAATAAAATCTACCTAGGGTATATAATATATCTCTACGAGAAAAAAAGCTATTACCTACAGTCAAAAGTGGTCGGTAAAGCAAATTTTTGATGGATTATGACAAAGGCTTTTTTATCAAAAATGGAGGTGTCGATAACTTTTTCCAACAATTAGAGAAAAAAAAACTGTCACTATGTGCCAATGGCTAAGTTGGTGGTATAGGTTTCAGTTACCGAAGATTTAAATCTGTGGCTAATTATCGACAACCATATTATAGGTAACTAGCAAATATTTTCTAATAGAAGACCGTCATAAATAAAATTAAAATTTACATAGTATATAAAAAAATAAAAAATTATAAAGAAAAATCAAATTAAATACTCAATACATAAGAAGTTATATACGAATGAGAATAACTTTTAAAAACTCAAATTTATAATATAAGACTGGATTATTATTTTTATTGGGCTTGGCTAAGGTAAATGAGTAGTATACTAGTATCAATTAAATTCCGTTAGCAAAGGAATAATGCTTAAATTATTCGGCTTAGATATTTTCAAATCGACAATTTGAAAGTACCTTTTTCTAATTTATTTTTCACCGGCGCGATATTGATGCGAATCTATGAAACACTAATATTTGTTTCATGTATCCACACGTATCACATAAATATTTGACATCGATATTCTTGAATGCTTCACCAATAAGTATTTATGAAAAGGCATGACTTTGGTGCATGTAGTAATTAGGGGGTTCCAATGCCTCCTCTTCCATTGCCAAATCATATACTGAAAAGTGTCATTACATGCCATGCCAGAAAATAATACATATTTTTTTAATATTACAACTAAGTCCTAAGGACATATTAGCAACTTTTACCTTTTTTTTTTTTTTAATTTTGTGTTTTTTTAAAAAGTGAAATTTGACATGTGTGTCTCATCTCCCTTTTCCCCCAATTTGTTTCTCGTGAAACCTAGCAAATTAAGTACTCCATGGCACCATGCAATCCTGTTTCCCAGCAGGGCCTCGCATAATCCACCCAAGAGGAACTGAGCCCTGCATAATCCTTTTGTCTACTTCACTTGTGTGCGCGGCAACAGCAGGGAAGACTCTGCATCCACACTTGCAAACTAAACCAAGGTATGTTTCAAACGTTTCCTTAAGCACAAGATCACAAGACTCTACATCTACCAAAATGAAAAAGTGAAGAAATTAGAATAAGAGGCGTTGTTTTTTCTTTACAAAAATTTTAGCTACTTTTCTTATTTCAATCAATCAAAATATAAAAAAATAAAAAAGAGTTGTTAAGCACTGCTTCGCTACACAATTATTATATTTAACATGTTTACTGAACACACAATATTATTTATAGTAATTCTTCACTTTTTTCATTTTGGTAGATGGAGAATCTTGTAATCTTGTTCTTAAGGGAACGTTTGAAACATACCTTGGTTTAGTGTGCAAGTGTGGATGTAGAGTCTTCCCTGCTGTTGCTGTGCACACAAGTGAAGTAGACAAAAGGATTATGCAGGGCTCAGTTCCTCTTGGGTGGATTATGTGGGGCCTTGCTGGGAAACAGGATTGCACAGTGCCATGGAGTACTTAATTTGCTAGGTTTCACAAGAAACAAATTGGGGGAAAGGGGAGACGAGACACACATGCAAATTTCACTTTTTTAAAAAACATAAAATTAAAAAAAAAAAAAGGTAAAAGTTGCTAATAGGTCCTTAGGACTTAGTTGCAATATTAAAAAAATATGTATTATTGTCTAACATGGCATGTAATGACACTTGTCAGAATATGATTTGGCAATGGAAGATGGGGCATTGAAACCCCCTAATTACAACATGTATCAAAGTCATGCCCTTTATGAAATATCTAAGTTTTTATTTTTTGAAAAAAGTAATTATGAAAATTTGATACAATACAGTTAGATACGAGACGTAAATGTATCTATAAGATAGAAGTATAAAAAGCACTTATTCTTGATAAATTAGACATGGAAATTATTCTATTTATGGATGATTTCAAGGAGAGAATAAGATTGATATTATTCTTATTCTTATTTGGAGAAAATAGACAGTGATTTCTTATCAAAATGATTTATAATTTCTTTTTGAATTATAGTATTGTTCTTACTTTAAATTTTTGGAATTGTAATTATACATTTGATTTGTTCTATGAATTTTTTATATATATCTATGTGTCTTACGTGTATATTATTTTATGCTTTGTTTGAAACTCTGGACTATAAGAGGAATGATAGAAGATGGACAGAAAAATGAAAATTTTTGTTTCCTTCCTCTGTTTGGTGTTGCTAAAAAGGAGAGGGATGAAGAAATAATGTGTAGGGCTCATATGTTTGAGGAATTCGCCCAATTTGGGAAGGATTGGAGAAGGAAAGGTGGTTGGTGTAATAAAAGTACCAATTTACCTTACTTTTGTACAGCTTTTATTTTTTTTATTATGGATATTTATATTATTTCATATACATTTATTTCCTTCCAGGTTTTACAAAACCAAACAAAAGAAAAGAAAATTTTAAACTTTCTTTCCGTTCATTTTATTTTCCACCAAACAACCTATAAAATTATCTCACTTTCTACTTCTTTTCTTCTCTTCTCTTTTCTTTCCTTCCCCTTTCATTCCTTTCACTTTCTTCCCTAAACCAAACATACCCTTATACTAGATTTTAAATCCATGCCTTGCACGGGTTTGTTTAAATTATATAATTTTTATATTTGTATTTAGTATTTTTGTAAATATATGTACATAAATAAAAGTATCATTTTTTAAAATATTTAGTATTATATTAAATATAATTACATTAAAATTGAGGAAGATTATTAATTATATTTTTAATTGAGCAAATCGTATCTTCAAAAATATTAAGTCTATTGAAATTTATCATAATTTATTCTTTGTCCAAATAATAATAGTGATGTAATACGTATATGAAATGTATAACTTCAAAAAGAATGTAAATATAATAAATATGAATGTATAGTATATAATTATTTGAATTTGATAATTTTTATGTAATTGTGAATATTATATTAATATGTACTAGATTTTTATGTGTTTATAATTAATAAATTTTAATTTATGTGTTTATAATTAATAATTTTTAAATATTGTAAAAATTAAAATTTATTTTGAATTTGTTAAAATAGTGTGATTTTATTAAATAGATATAATTGTTAATTATTTTAAAATTATATTTTTAATCATTTTGAAGATATTAATTATATTTATGTGATATTGTTGAAGTTGAGTTGGTTAACCACATCGCAACATAATTTGAATGCTCCTAATCAGGCAATGAGATTTTTCTATCATTATTATTATTGTTGTTGTTGTTGTGTTGTTGTTATTATTATTATTTGTTCTTTGATTTTGATTTCATATTGCTTTTTAAAGTTATTTATCTATAAGGATTATTATATATTTCATACTTTATATATGATAATTTAACTATTATAAGAATTATTTATCTATATGGATTGTTTATCTATAAGAATTATTATTTACATGTGTTACTATTTTTTTTAATACTATTACATGCTATTGTTCATATGTTACAATTTTTATTTCTCATTCTAAGTGAATTCAAAAAGACAACTTTATTAATAATAATAACTACACAATTATTGCATATTCTACAACTGTTTTATATTTATGATATGTAATGGGTATTTATTATTCTTTAATGTCCAAATTTATAAGAATTAAAAATCATAATGTTTTATAATTGACTATAATGAAAAAACTCTTTTATTATTATTGTTGTTGTTGTTGTTTTATTTGTCGATTACTTTTATATTAAATTTAATGTAGTAGATTATGTACTATTTAATTGATTAATTTAATGCACTATTATTACTATTATTATTAAGGTTTGAATTTATAAGAATAAAAAATTATAATATTATTCACTGTTATAAATTTTAAAGGACTCTATTTGTAATTATTATTTATTATTATTATTATATTAGTATTAACTTTCAATCATCAAAATTGTGTAATAATTATCATTAAAGTAATCAAATTAATTATTTATTAAAAGTAAACTTCAAGAATATATAAAATTTAGTTTTTATTTTTGCTATTTTGGATATTATATTAACATATATTTTTTGTTTTCATAATTAAATTTTTTTAACTATATTTATAGTAAAAATAACAGATAAATTGAAAAAATACATATAAAGTATATATTAATTGATAGTGATACATATAATAGTAGGATATTTTTATTCTTATAATAGAAATATAATTTTTATTCAAAAATAAAACATAAAATTAATTATGTATTATACTTAATAAATACAAAAAATAATTAATAATACAAAGAGAAAATTTATTTATATATTTACAAAAATACTACATTAGTTTTTTTATTAAAAACTACATTAATTTTTTCTTAAGTTTATGTTACTACTTTAATTTTATTACTTTAATATATGTTTATTAACAATAACAATTACAGATATATTTCATTATTTATGTGTTTTAATATTAGTTAATTGATCGTTATTTGTTTTGTAAATAATTCTTATGATTTTCTTATTGGTAAATATTAATTCATTTTTATATAATATTTTTTAGATATTTATTATTTTAATTTATTGATAAATATTTAATTTTTTTAATTAATTTATATTTTTTGATATTTTTATTTATGATTGAATTTTAAAATAACTTTTATGAAATCTCATATAGATTAACATCAAAATTCAATTTCATATTTAATACATATTTCATATAATTATTAATACAATTTTTGCAAAAGTCTTATATTGCAAAATTCAACTTCATATTCAATGAAAAATTTTACAAAAAAAATAACATTTTATCAAATTAGGGTATTACAAAAGTCAAAATTGGTAGGTTGTATACCAATTATCATCGATACTATTGCTAAAATATTGTTTCTTTATTTTTTAACTGACATATAAATTTGATTCAATAATTTTTTTCAAATTAAATTTATGATTAATGTTAATAGCACAAAAAACAGCATGTAAAATAAAATAAAATTAACGCAAATTGAGTTGAGTTTTATTATGTAAAAAAAATACTAATTGGACAATGTATTTGGTTGCATGAATATAAACATGTTTATCACTAACAATTAATTGAACAAATGCTAAAAAAAGTTACTACAAAATTAATCTTTTTTTCTTATACATTTAGAACTTCAAAAAGTAATTTTATTCCTTATCTCATGATTCTTCTTCATTCGATTGCAACTTGAAAAAAAATTGTAACAAAAACAAAAGTTACATTTTATATTTTTAGTCTCAAAGTGACTTAGAATTTGTTATATACATTTTACCTAAATTTGTTGTTATCCTTTAACATCACAAACTTCTCAATCATGTATACTTTTCCTTCTTTCGAACTTGTCTTGAACTTATGTGCAATATTTCTCCCTATAATAACATACATATAATTGCTCTCAAACAAACAATATAAAAAATTAGCATAAAAAAAATATTGGGCAAAAGACTAAAGAATCAATACAAAAAAAATCACTTTAAATTGTTAGGGAAAAAAAAGAGAGGATTGATCAATAGAATAAAGTTATGCAGTGATATAACCAAATATGCTTATCGATCAAGCTTAAATAAAGAGATAGCAAAAAGTAAATCACTTAAATAGAAAAATAAATCAAAAATCACTAGAATCAGAATAAGAGGGACCAAAATGCCTACTCTCGTAGCATTTTGCTTGAGCTTATATAGAAAATGCAATCTATCAATTTTATTGCCAAAAGTCAGAAATGGTAATATAATGTTAATTTTAATTAATAGCCATAAATAGCATTGAATGTAAAAAAAGTTCCATTATTTATTTTAATATCATTAAATAATAATTTAATAGAATTAAATTCTTTAAATATAGTTGGGTCATTTAAATTTAATTAGATCCAATCAACAACTATTGTAAAATTCAAGATTCCATCAACGGCTCACATTAGTTCAAGTCTATTTTTCATAGATATATAATTATTTAAAATTTAACTATGTATTCATAAAATCATTATTTTAATTATCATTGTTCGTGAAATATATTTTAATGAGATTTGAAAAATATTTACCTTTTTTATAATATTATAATATTTAATGTTATTATTTCAATATTTATATATCTAACTTTTATCTATAAAATCTAGATTTATGTACACAAATAATAATTTATTTTTTAATTTACATACTTAATTATTAATTAAAATAAAATATTATGAATCATTTTAAATTTAATTACATATTTATAAAATCATTAATTTTGAATTATATCTAACTTTTTATAATATTATAATCTTTAATTTTATTGTTATGTTTTAAGAAAAAAGTTTTCAAATATATTTTAAAGAAATTAATTTAAAAAATAAATTTGAGCATAAGTTTTAATATAATATTTAATGTTATTATTATTATTTATATATTTAAATTTTTCTACCATCTTTTGGTTTTAAAATATGCATTAATATATATATATATATATATATATATATATAAGTAATAAATTTTATTATAATTAATTTTTATTTAAAAATATTTTATATATATATAGATTCCAATGAAAAGTCATATATTTAATAAATTTATATTTTAATTATTAAATTTAATAAATATATTATATTTAATAAATACAATATTTGATACTATTTAAATAAAAATATTTTTATATATTAATAAAAATACTACATTAAAATATTAAGTATTACATTTTTTTTTTGTAATAAATATCATTAATGTAAACAATTTAATTTATCTTTAAATAAAATTAATTCTATTAAAATTTATTAAATCTAATAACTATTATAAAGTTTTATTCTGCATTAACCACTTACAAAAGTTCAAATCCTTTTTTCTACATAGATAGATTGATATTTTAAGAATAGTCATATGGATATGGCTTTATTAGATACGCACTGTACCTGTGTATCATAGATAAGGTGGTCTACCTTGTCTGATTTGCATCTAGTTTTCGTCTTTGACCATTACTAAGCCGTGTCTAGTCAATATAGTTTTTTGACCACTGCTGACCACTGCTGGAAAATACTAGGGCACAATAAACATGAATTTGTTTACAAATTATAAGTATCATTGAATTTTCAAGTCACACTCCACGAGTCTTCATTATTCTACTCGAGATGTACTGGGGTGAAAGATAGAAGGACGATTATTCAACAGGGGTAAATGATGCTTCAGAAGCTAATAAAAGATTCAAGCGTGGGAGCAGGTTACGTTCCGGAGCAAGAGCGAGGAGCTAAAGCTTAATTTAGAGGAAGCCATATCAATGACCAAAAGATTGTCCTCCAACTGATGCCCCCCAATAACTATGGAGGCTAATTTAACAGGAAACATTCTTGGCTTCGTCCCTCCATCAACAAATGCAAGACACGCCACATTTTTCCTTGTCATCACCATCGAATTGGCTCCATAAACACTCCACTGCACTCCCCCCGGTAGCACTAGATCAACAGTTGGCACAGCTAGACCAGTGACAGAATTCCCAATGGTGCTTGAATCAAAGCATGCATCAAACGGTGGCACTGATGCCACTCTCTTCATTCTTCTTCCTGCAGCCTTGTTGACAAATTCTTGAACAAAGGGTTTGTAGAGTGAACTATGTAATTCAGTCCACGGAGTCAAGGCACTAATTTTGGTACCCCCATTTCCCTTCTTGTCAACGGACAACAGAGAAGGGTTTAAGTTGACAACATGGCCATCAATCTTAATGGATCTCACATCAATGAAGTATTCGATAGAAGGGGCACCGTATATAGACACTGCACCAGTGGCAACGGGGTTGACAACAAGTGGGGTGGTTTGGAGAAACTTGGAATCAACTTGGGGATGGCCACCAGCTCCAATGAAGACGTTACCAAATCCTTTCAAGTTATTTGAAGAAGGGAAGCAGAGAGAAAGCATGGGAGGAAGCTTGTTTGCCAAAACGAGCTGTGTTGGCAATGCAAGTTTTGACCGTGAAAAGCCTATGATCCCTTTAGTGCTTTTGGGCAAACCTCGTAAAGCATGGCCAGAGATGCCATCATCCAAGGCAACGCAGCCAGCAAGAAAGCCAGGCACGTATGTATGAGACAAGAATATGACGTCCTCAGCCATTGGATCGCTAGAAGTGAATTGAGCCAATGGGTTGGTTATTGTGATATCACAGTCGTGGATGGCGCAGCCTGGTTTATAAGGGCCAATGCAGCCAGTGCCAGTGCATACAGCGCCTTTGGGGCATTTGTTTGACTCACAATCGACCTTACGGTTGGATGATGAATTGTTGGGTCTGCTGCAGTCGTGCCAGAGGTTTTCTCCGCCAAGATCAATGACTAGATCCATGTTGTGTTGGGGAGTGCCTATGCCAATTGTGGTGTAGAACATGTTGGTTGCTGGGTCTTTCTTAATGGGCAGGATAAAGGGTTTTGGTTGGAGGTCGGCTCATGTGGTAATGGTAAACAGGAAACTGAGAAAAGGGTTATTGAGAGGAGGATGAAGTGGATGGCGGCAGCAGGAGAAGATGAAGCCATTGTAAAAATAAGCTAATGGATTGCTCTGTGCAGTTCAGAGTGAGGAGTTTCCTTTTTATAGGATAGCATTTGCAATATGTAGATATAATCTTAATGACCATATTTATGACTCTTTGACTACATATTTTCGTCAAAAAAGGATGGGAGGCTCCTTTGTGTCTGGATGGATAGCATTTTTTCCGAATAAAAATTACTAGTTTAACTTTCTTTAGATATTTCTAATTGAAGATTGAGTTTGTTTCCCCTGTTAAATAAAGGCAATGCTTGTAGCCTTCAAACATACTAAGATTTGTACTTTCAACAAATGTATGTGATACCTTAGACCACTTTTTTATGGGTTAATCAATTTATACTTCTAATAACATAAGGATAAAAAAGACTCTGTTCTGTTTGGCGTCTATTTTCTTTCATTAAAGAGACTGCTCTGACATGTGTGTTTTTCTAGGCACGTGCGAACTCCACTTGTAATGGATGAAAATTTGAGTCAAACAGTAATCAGTCCAGCTAACTTTCGTTTGGTTGCCAACTTGCCACTGTGAAAAAATAAAAATATCCACGAACATAATCAAACTCAACTCATGTAGCTACTTGATAATTACAAATCCCGCGGGGGGAAAGAAATATCAATATGTACACATTATTATGAATAGAAATCTAAATCAAACAGCAATAATTCCACCATACTTGAGCCTGATTGCCATTTACGATATATAATCCACCAAGATCTGCGTATACAAGTTGGTATGGGTACGGATACAATCACTTAATATCATTTACTGATACCAAGCCCCGGTAAACACATTTGATTTCCTGTTTCGCAACCTCAAAATTATGGTCTAGGCCGAAGAGATAAGCTTCGTATCCAAATCACTATTTGACGCTATCCAAACAAAAGCTTGCCAGAAGTGGTACCAACTACTAGCTGGTTCATGGCCCCCCTGCTACGCGAGAAATTATTAGGTAGTTCAAGACTACCAAGTGTCTATAGTCCTAGCCAATGTATTTATAACACATATTCAACTTTACAATTCACTGAGAAAGAATTAATAACACTTGATTATACATGTCATATACAGATTAATAGAAACTATGATAGTCAAGGATCACCTAATAATCTCTCCTGCTACGCGTGGTAAAGGTCCCTTGGCCAAAAATCCCGATAAGAAATTAAAATTCCCAAAGTGGTATATTAACTGCTCAACTAGTTCAGCCTTTTCTTTGGTAACAACTCAACCTACCCAGCTGTGTCTCATCAAATGTGCGTGGTCCCTCGCATTGGCTAAGGCTAACATGCTATAAAAGAGAGACTACACAAAATCACGTAATTAATTGTTGGGCTTGGACCATGGGGCCACGGCCCAGTCAAAAAATTGGCCTTCGGGGAGTGAACATGACGATCCAAATCCTGCCCAGCATCAATTCTGGGTGGGCTAGAATGAATTTTTTATGAACATCTACAGTACAGCACACCTATATATTTCTTCAGGCTATGTGTGCTGATCCATTGGGCCTCATCCAATTTAATACCGTGTAGAGAAAAAAATATCCATATGCACGCAGAGCAAACTGTCCATACAAATCAAGCATTCCTTTCTATCCAGAATGCATCAGTTATTATGCATTTAGGATATAGATTACACTGAGAAAGGCATAAAAAATCAGCATAATTCTCGAACGAGCTTGATTGATGATTATAATGTTCTATTGATAAGAAATAGAATCAAGAGAAAGAAAATATTTTAATTCCGAGTTCAACATTCTAAACATCGTTCTTGATTTTGTAAACCATATTGTACAAAGAAACTGATGGCTTTAGTCCCGAATTTATCATCTGTCCTAAGAGAAGTTCAGCTTCATTCCACTTTCCATCTCTGCAAAGAAGCCCTATGGTTGAACAAAAACTGGCCACATTTGGAACCATTCCATTGCGAACCATTTCATTGAGTAGCCTAAGAGCCCTATAAGAGCTTCCTTCTTTGCAGTAACCATGAATCATCGTATTATATATGACACTGTTTGGTTCCAACTGCAGCTCACCCAATGACTTGAAGAGTTTTGACGCTTCTTTCATGTTACCATTCATACATAACCCGTGTAGTAGGACGCTGCATGTGTAAACATCTGGAACCAAACCAGACTTCTCCATTAAAGAATGAATCTTGGATGCTTTTTCCATATAATTTAGTCGTGCAAAAGCACCAATTAGAATTGTATATGTCACTTTGGAAGGAGCAATGCATCTCTCTTCCATTTCCTTGACCAAATTAAGAGCTCCTGCGAAATTCCCAACCTTGGAATATCCTGCAATCAAAGTATTATAGGTCACTAACGTTGGCCATAGTCCATTTGACTTCAATTGATCGAATAATCTAACAGCAGTGTCCATTTTCCCAACATCACAAAACCCATTGATCAGTACGTTGTATGTAACGATATTAGGACTAAGGCCAACGCTGCTGACTTGATGAACTAACTTCACTGCTTCCCCAGGCTTCTTCACTCGACACAGCCCACCTATTAAAATGTTATATGTCATAACCCCATATGCAATCCCTTTCCCACGCATTTCACCAAACACCTTAAAAGCTTTATCTACCATCCCACCAATACAATATTCACTAATCACACAATTATAAGCATAAACATTAGGCACAATTCCACTTTGCTTCATATTTTCATACATTTGAAACCCTTCCCTTTGAAGTCCTTGCTTGAAAAACCCGTTCATTAAGACACTATAAGTATGCTGATTGGCAACTAAACCCAACCTATCCATCTTGCAAAACAACTTCTTTGCCAGCAGAACATCTCCATTCTTGCAACACCCATCAATCAACGTAGTGTATATAACAACATTCGGAGACAAACAAAACTCTTCCAACATGGCCAAAAGCCGAAACCCTTTCATCAAGTCATCAGCTTCACAACAACCCTTGATCATAATCCCAAAACTGTAGGCATCAAGAACAACTTTACTCTTCAACTCATTGAAAACCCACCAAGCTTTATCGAAACAATTTGACCTAATGAGTAAGGTCAAAAGATTATTGAACGTGTTTGACCTAGGAACATGGCCCTTGTGAACCATCTGGTGTAGAAAACTGAGGGCTTGGTCAGGTGAGTGAGAATGAACATAGGCATTGACAATTGCTTCATAGAGAGGTGTATAGGTTGAACAAGAGGTGAAATGGGCTTGTGTTAGTTGAAGCATAAACGAGGAGGGTGAGAACATCGGTGAGGAGATTCGACCAGAGATTAGGCGCAGGATCAGAGATTGAGCTTGGGGTAGCATGTCAGAGGAAAGGAGATGGTTTAAGATGAAAGATATAGAGTGGGAAGTGTGGTGAAGGCCTTGATAGGTGGAGGAATTGAACAGTAAGAGTGCTTTTGCTGGAGGCACTTTCACCATTTTTTGGATAAGAATCAGAGCTTCGTGAGACTGAGGCATGTTTCTCTAACCCCTCCGACATCGAAAAACAAGTTTTAAGAGGAAATGCCTAATTGGTGACTTCTTCGCGTCCCATAAAGACATGGATCGCACACCAAAACGGCAAAACCGTAAATAGGACCCTACCATAGATTTTTGTGGGACAAAATTTACATACAGTTATATTATTGATACCGTTAATATTTCATCTAACAAATGTTCAATTTCATTCCTAAAATATATTTTTTCTCTAATTAGTCCTTAAAGTAAGAAAAGTAGTATATAAATAATTCTTCAAGTATTATAAATCATAATAAATAGTCTTTCAAGTATTGAAAAATTTATCAAATTAGTCTCTCAATATTAGTAAAAAATACCAATTCAAGTACTAAATTGATAGGTATATAATACTTGAAAGATTACTTATATAATTTTATTACTTTAGAGACTATATAGCAAGGTAATACTTACTGTTGGTTTATTCAATGTTGTCTTGATAATTTAAATCCAGACAGATTTACAAAAAAAATGTTGATTATAAGAGTTTAATTTTCATACATGGGTTTGTGTGAAATTTTTTACCTGTAAATTAATTGAAAATTGTTTTAAATATGATTTAAAAAAAAAAAAAGAGATCACCTTATTTTAAGAGTAACTTTTAGTAAAATTATTCTATTTAATAACTCTATATATATTAAGATTATAAATATTAACAATTTTATCATAAAAAAGAGATCACCTTATTTGGACTCGAGAAAACATCAATTTTTGTCGATAACAAAGGCCCAGAGAATACAAACACCAGCCCAACATAAGCAAAAGCCCCACACTAGTACAAGCCAGCGAACAAATCAAAGTACAAACCAATCCGGTCGACCAATAAAAAAATGAAAATATTTAGATTTACAAACCAATAGTTCAACCACAAGCGGGCACTCTGGGAAAGATCCTCTAAAATGGCTGAAAATGAGTTCATTTGATATTTGAAGTTGGATAGGATTATTGTGTTAAAAAAAAGAGCTCGGCAGGGTTGATCTATGGATTTTGTTTATGGTCAAGAGGGTTGATCTACGAATATTGATGAACATGGGCGTCGGCAACTGACTACCATCTATCATTCGGGCCCAAAACCCAATTTGCTTAATGCACTCATAATATTACTAACTTTTATTGAAATTGCGTTTTACGAGTAAAAATATGTAATTTAGGATATTGTACAGATTATTTTTTTCTTTATTTGTAAGAGGTTTATTTCGGCCCATTTTAGTTAAATGAACTTTATTTTCATACCTTCTTTAATGATCATTTTGTTGGGTAGGATGAAAAATATGATCCACTGAACTGAAGTTGAAATTGATTGGCTAGAAACTAGTAAGTCCTGATTTTGTTTACTAACTTCTGGCTAAGTCTCCAGGAGACAATAATACCATGGACCCGTTCATACATTTCAAACCATTTTTTTATTTAGTGATATTACTGAAACTACTTTTCAGAAAAGAAATATCCTCATAACTGATAGAAAATTTTGATATTTTAGCTAATTAATTAAAAAATCATTTATTTTTTTGGGTAATTTCAGTGCATGTTGGATCATAACCTCAAATCAATGATATTATACGTCTTACAAAGTAATAATTTCTTGCTTCAAATAAAACGTAGTTTTAAAACATATACTTCTCCAACTAAATGTGTCCCCAAACAAATGCTTAAATCCTTCAACATTACGAGTTGTAATTTATCTTTCATACCGTGATATAGTAAATCTTGTGATTAAATTGTAAAAGAAATGTTTCACTGTTCCCAGATAAATATTCCGTGACAGCAACAAACAGTGAATCGTGATCCTCTTCCAAGATTTCCGTTAAATGAACAGCTACTAGTCATGTGGAAATAATGACATATAAGTATTAATTATTTTTTTTTGTAATCATTGGCATATTAATTACTTTGTTATCATTGGAATATTAATTGATTTAATTAGTCATTCATTCATTCATATATACCCATCAATTTTGCTTTTGTGTTAAAAGCTATTTAAAATTTTTTAATGTTTGATTTCTTAGGCACTATATAAAGGAATAGCAACAAGAGTCTAGACACCAAGAGAGTAATTCTCTACTTCTCAACCTTTTTCTTTTTCTTTCTTTTCTTTGTATTCTTTTAGGAGGTTCTAACATGTTTTAGCCTTGAGTGCACGGATTCAAGCATGCTGCTATATAAACCCTAGGGAGCAAACTGGATTTTGGGTTGCACTGGAGGTCCACTAGAATTTGCTTTCAGGGCAATGCCTATTGCCACAACACAGTATTTCTTTTATTTATTTTTTAACAATATTTCTAACAATCTGAAAGAATTTTTTTTTCTTTTGACTGGCTTGTTCTAATGGATTTGTTTTTCAATAAGAATGTCATGTTTGATATGTCAAAACTCGAACTCTTTAATGGAACCAACTACAAGGAATAGTTACAAAGGCTGCTCATCATCTTTGAGCAACTTGAGATTGGCTACGTTTCAAGGATGCACCAACAATTCCTTTTTAGAGAAGTAATGAGGCAATGGAGATTGCAATCAAGGTAACTGAAAATTATGAAAAACACAACAAACGGGTATGTCGTCATCCTTTAATCCTATGCCAAATAATTTTTTTTTCAATCTTTGTGTCGAATAAATTACAAAATCCATTTGAGAAAATTTGATTTGTTATTTGGAAAAAATTTATCTAATATGCAAAGATGCAATTAAAAGATTATTTGACAAATTTTGATTTATTATTTTAATGTGTGTGTGTGTGTATTAAATTGGTTTGGTTTGAGTTATATAGCAAACAAGATATCTTTGAGAAGCTATATTAATTGCATGTTATATAATAATCCTCATAAGAAATTAGATAAAAGTGTGGGGGTGTTTAGCTAAAGGTGAACTATTAGTTTTCAAAAGAACAAACATAGGTCCTAAAATGATAAATGTTGTATTTATTAGTTATCAAGGGTTTTATTCAAAAAAAGATTATAGACTTTTTTATATTTATTCACTAGTAACCAAATTGCTACTATACGTGCTTTAATAGCTTAGACTGCAATCCATAACTTGGTTATATACCAAATGGATGTAAAGACCATTTTTTGAAGTGAAATTTTAAAAGATGAAATTTACATGAAGCAACTAGAAAACTTCATTGTGTTGAGACAAGAACACAAAATATGTAAGCTTAGAAAATCTTTGTATGGCTTAAACATGCACAAAAGCAATGAAATGAAAAATTTAATAACACATTGGTGAATAACGGTTTTGTAGTAAACACTTGTCTTGTATGTATGTAAAAATTGTATATTCTAATTGTGTTATTATATGTTTATATGTGGATGATATGTTGATATATGGAACCTCTTTGAAAGTGGCAATCAAAATTAAAGAGTATTTAAGTTTTAAATTTGAGATGAATGACGTAGGAGAAGCTGATGTAATTTTGGGTATTAAAATACGAAAAACTGAAAATGGTTTCTCTTTATGTCAAGCTCATTTTGTTGAAAAAAAATATTAAAAAATAATAGTTTTGATGTTGTACCTACTAGCACATCATTTGATCCTAGTATTCATATTAAAAAAATAGTATAACCTATGTCTCTCAGTTTGAATATGCAAAAATAATTGGTAATGTCATGTATCTTATGAATTATAATAGACCCGGCATTACATATGTTGTAAGCCGATTGAGTAGATACTAATAGTGATCATTGGAATGCTTTCCCTCTTTTAAAGTATCTAAAGGGTACTATAGATTGGAGTTTACATTTCAATAACTTTTTCAATTGTCTTAGAAAGGTTTTGTGACTCAAAATGGATTTTAGACAATGATGAGACAAGTTCTATTAGTGGGTCAAGAAGCAAAGTGGTTGAGAGGCCTAATGGCTAATATACCATTGTGGGGGAGACCTACACCTCCTATATATCTCAATTGTGATTCACAAGCTACATTTGGTGTGGCTAATAACAATAGTGCCTATAATGGTAAAAGAAGGCACACACATATGAGATAAAGTGTTGTTAGAAACATAATCAAATTGTTGATATCTTACTTGAGTATGTGAAAAGTGAGAAAAATCTTACAAACCTTCTTATAAAAGGATTACCCAAGAAAATTGTCTTGGATATGTCGAGGGGGATGGACTTAAGGCTTAAAGCCATGAGTAGAGGAAAGTATAGTGGACACCCAATTAATGGTTAAAGAAAGTCATATGAATACTACTATGCACTACACTTTTCATCCTTATGGCATGTGGTAGTGCTTAATGTGAGGTTGAGTCATAAACTCTTAATAGATACATAGCCCTTAATATGGGTAGTGCTATAGAGACGCACTTGATGTATCTACCTACGTGAGTGTGAAGGCACAGGCCACCTTCCATGAAAGACTTAGGCTATTTTTCTAAAGCACTCATGAGCAACCCAAGGTGCATATATATAAAGGCCCAAATTATTGTGAAAAAATTAATCACGGAGCCGTCACAATTTTAAAGGTAAAAGTGTGTATTGTGAGGGTCTCGTCTTAAGTCCATTAAGTTCAAGAGTAGTTCACTTCTTGGATATAAGGTGTTGCATCATCTCACTACATGTTAATTCAATCCTTAGGACATTAACACTTAAGCACAAGAACCTTTTTGTGCCTAGTTTTTTTTTTCTTTCACCTATCTGCCATTAGTCGAGGGATAATGGAAATAATTACATATAAGTGCTAATTATTTTTTGTTACCGTTGGCATATTATTTGCTTTAATCAACCACTCATTCATACCCATCAGTTTTGTTTTTGTGTTAAAAGTTATTTAAATTTTTTCAATGGTATGATTTTTTAGGCACTATATAGAGGAATGGCAACAAAAGTCTTAACACCAAGAGATCAATTCTCTACTTCTCAACCTTTCTCTCTTTCTTTCTTTTCTTTGTATTCTTCTGGGCATTGTTTGTGAGGCTCCAATGTGTTTTGACCTCGAGTGCACGGGTTCAAACACGCTACTGTGTAAACCTTAGGGAACAAATTGGATTTTGGGTTGCACTAGAGATCTACCGAAATTTGCTTTTAATTGTCACGACACAGTATTTCTTTTCCTATTTTTTATAATTTTTTTAATAATATTTCTAACAAATCATACCTCTACTCCACAACCTTTTGGAGAGAAATCAAAGAATTCTAAAATTTGATGTGACATGACCCCTTCAAAGAATCCGAAACCTATGGATGAAGTTAGGTCTCTCTGTCTAGTTTCGATTCCCTTATCTTTTACGCTTTTTATTTTGGACGTTGAGACCTCTTTAGCTAGGCTTCTCATCCTTGCTGGGCCCATATTCATGCACATCCTGCACACTAAGCACCACTTTGAAAAAAAAAAAAAGGGAAGAAATCTTCTTACATGACAATGAGGAACACTTCAAGACTATACAAACAACCGAAGAAGATTAATGTCATCCATCATTTCAGGCGCAAAGAATGAAGTGAAGCACATATTTCTGAATGAGGGGTTTATTTGGATGGCCAAAGAAGCAATGATGCTAGGTGTGATTCTTTAAATTAGTCAATCTAGAAGAAATTTTATTGAGGGTGAGAATAAAATTTCCTTCTTTAGATCAAGCACTTCTTTGCCTACGATCATTTGTTTTTCATGTTAATCACAAGGCAAAGTATTAGCGTGGCTCAACTCTGCATATATTATAAATTTTTAAAAAACTTGATTAAATTGATAAAGACATCAATAAAGTAATATGCGTTTATGCTCAAGTAATATGATATCTGTAGGTTTAGCAATAGACATTTATATAACCTGTTTTTAAAAAAATAAAATCAGTTTAACTATTTTCTATTTGATTTCGCTCATGTTTAACCAACTGATCCAGCTTTTAACTATTTTATTATATTAATATGGTTGTACGAATTAAACTAGACCTAGCATATAACCAACTCATAGTTGATTTCTCAGTTAAACCAACAAGCTTGGTCTAGCTTTTTCATCAATGGCATATCGTTGTCATCTCAATCCCAAGCTTCCAATAAATGAGCATATTTGTGGGTCATTAGAGTACAAGAAGGAAGAGCTGGAGTTCCTTTCTATGCTGAGTCAAAAATGAAATTAATTAATGAAGTTGAATCCCCAAGTTACGAAATCAGATGGCTACTCCATTTGGAGTACAAAACAAACCAATTGACCAAATCCTGCTTACCAATTCACAATATGATTAATTATTTAACTAAAAATTATTTCTTTTATCTTACAACGCGAATTTTATAATATGATGTAATTATTTTCTCTTTAAAAACATTTTTACGAAAACAAAGTTTAATTATAAACTGTACGTCATAATTAAGCTTTAGATTTGAAGCAGGAGCTGTCTGAAAGTTCACAAAGTTTCACCCATATATGCTAGAACTTTGTTATTGATAGTTGTACCATATTCAATCCTGCCGTGAACGAGTCTTATTTACGCATACAAAATAAAATATTTTTGTTAAACAAACTTGACTTTCTTCGTAATTAAGAGCCAGCTAAAATTGTTGTGTTTTTTTAAAGAAAATATACTTTTTAATTTTAAAACATATTAGCATTTCATTATTCTAATTTTATCTTAGTTTTTTTAACACGATATATTTCATAGGAAACATTCATGTTGCACCTCTCAAATTTTAGTTTAATTTTCTATTTTTTAGTTGATTTATAGCAATGGGATGGCTAAATTAAATAACTATTATATACACATATTTTATTTTATGACCTCACTCATTACACATTACTTCAAAAAAATCTGATTTGAAAGGATATTAAATAAATTAGTCATTTCTAAAGAAATGTTAGTATGCTATTTTATTATGATCTCTCTCTCTCTCTTATTTCACCCCCATGTAATAGTCTCATATTTTATATAAGTATTAATCATGTGACAAGAGTAAATGATATGATATATTAAATTCAGTAAAATTATATCTCTATTATTTTTTTTGTCAAAAGTAAAATTTTATCAATCCAATTACTGAACCATGTAATATTAACAGTGATGATTATGCATATAAAATTTTATATGATTTAAACATTTGTATATATGTTATTAAAAAATACGTATTTATTTATGTCTTAAACAATATATCATATATGTTAAAAGAAGTAAGATAAAGAAGTATCAATTAATTTTTTTAATTGTGATAAAATGATATTTAAGATATCATTTTATTAAGTTGAACACAGTGATTTGGCCTTGTCCCATTATATCATATATTATGGATCTTTTACTTATTAGTTAAATTTAATATATAGATTTTTGAATATGTATATTTTCGTCTTTTATTTGGTCCTTTTGAAAAAGAAAAATAAAATTACCAGCTCTTCCCTTAACTGTGTTTTCTAACAGGAAATGGGATTACTTCATTTGTCATTATTGCTTTCATTAGATGACTCCTTCCTTTTTCAATTTCTACCTCTGCTAGTTACTGATGTCATGTGTGAGATGAAGCGGAGAGCCCATGGAAATGACCTACTCTGCTTTTTTGGACCGCGCCTCATATCGTTTGGCTGGCTTCACGTTTAGGGATGGCAAACTGGCAATGAGTAATAGAATAGATAAGTTTCACAAAAATATTTATGATGGGCAAAATAATTACTGGCTTAATGATTAAGAATACGGCTACAAGTAATTGCCTATAATACTATTATATCCTGTTGCTTGCTAACTATGCTTTTCTATAGAATAAAAATTACACTGGGTTAAAGGATATGATGGGCAGTAAACTAAAGTAATCATATCTTATAAGTAGACTAAACAACTTATTAGAGGCAGATGAGATAATTATCTTATCTTATTCTACCCTATTTATCAAAAGGACCTTATATTTACCTAAGTATTTTGTGATCAAGGTGTTCCAGACCTATGATTATGGCCTAGGCACATGATAGCATAACCATTCGGATCTTTGCCGGTGGGCTTGCTTCCTGATTTACGTATTACAATCTATTTTCTCTTTTTGGAGTTCTCCCGCCCTTTTCGAACCACGTCCCATATATATGTCATGGTTAATTTTGCGATCATTTGCTCCAACTACGCCCGTGATCACCATTAATGTCACATGCCACCAGCCTTGTGCTCTAATCCATTTGTCCTTACTCCTTATAAATGCAGTAATGTGTTTTAGATGATAGAAACACCCATGTTGATCATAAGGCTAATTTGAGTATCAGAGTATTTTTTATGGGTGCATCGTTGTCATCCTTCATACTACTAGCAGACAAGAGGCAGACATCTAGTCATAAATCACCACCCCCAATATCCATGTACTGAACACAAGGCAAAATAATTTTGAAATAGCATTTAAAAAGTTTAAAAATCTCCTGATTAATGAAAAAAGAAGACTTATGCAAATAGTTGTTGATTTTTGTGGGAGCATATACGACATAAGCAATTTTAAAAGACAAAAAGAAAAGTCAAGATAAATAGTTCTTCAGAAAAAAAAAAAAAAAAAAGATAAATAGTTCCCATCTGGGTTGATAAGAGTACAAGGGCATCTTAGGTAAACGATATTTGACGCTGTCTTCATAATCATATATATTCTCGCGCTATAGTTGAACTCTTTTGAGTACGTTGATTAGAATTCAATTCTTAACCGCTTTAAAAAAACAGATTTTTTTTTATTTTAAAAAAATTAACACTTAACAATGCGTACGGAAGATAAAACTTAGTTAAAACTTAAAAGACCAAAATTCACTGAAATACTTCAAATATATTAATTTCCAACTATCAATTGAGAAATACTCTTAACGTAAAAAAATAATAAAAAGGTTTATTAGCGGCTCAATCTGATGGAATTGTAGCAAAGACCAGAATATATAAAACGGTAGATATTTTTAAAGTGAAAGATTGCTTTCCATGATAAATATATATACTCTATAAAAAGCCCACTTTATTTCTACAGGGAGAACGAAAAGGGAGGGAAAAAAAAATCTGGCTTTCCTCACCAAACAAATGCCAAAATTGAAAAGAGACAATCACGATTGATTGAAACCGACGACAGCCCGGGGATTTTCTTCCATACACCCTGGAAGGACGGCAACCAACCCCAATATTGGTCCCCTACACTCAGCTACACTATTCGCATTTCACTTTCAATTTTCCCCGCTAATTAATAAAATTGCATATTAACAAACATTGACTTAATCTTGTGTCTTTCATAGTGATGCAATTTATCACTTGTTTAATCTACGGGAAGCCCATTTTAGAGGCATGGGAAATAAACTACTTTGATCTCAATTTCAGTTACGTCAACTGTATAATCGAATGAGTATATCTTTAATTGGGTTGTATTCCTGTAATCTAATACCGTGTCTTTTATTTATAGCAAAACATAAAATAACGATAGCTGTTGATACTATAATTCGTTGTACCCACGCTATCTCTCATGCCTTTTTAAAAAATTAAAGGAAAAACAAAATCAAAACTTTACTGTGATATGAACATTTGTTCTCATGATATGAATATGTGTGGGTATTTTTCATATATAGAATATTATATTTTGAGAAATACTAGCAACACTCTCTCAAATATTCTCTTTCTAACACCCTTTATTATTAACTGAAATTTATTAGAAATCACAAATTTTTGTGGGTCTTATTTCTTATTTAATAAGTCTCTTTCTTGATTTAGAAGTAGAACCCACGAAAATTTATAATTTTTAATAAATTTCAATCAATGTAGAGAAAGTGTTAAAAAAAAATTGTTTGAAAAAGTATTGCAAGCATTTCTCTTATATTTTTATTGTTATATAAGCTTGTTGGTTCAAACCATTATTGAAGTGGAGGTCTATTGTACATCATATCAATTTGAAGAAATGCTCAGCAGCTTAGCTTCTGTGTGGACGAGAATCAAGTGTTCCATGACGTAATAGATTACCCTGAGCCATTTAAATTGATTTATATTTTTACATAATTTTTACTCTAAAAATATTTAAGTAAATTAAAACAAATAATTAGGGCCAAATATGTTTTTAGTCCTCCAAAAATTGACTTATTTTGGTTTTAGTCCTTAAAAAAAAATTCCTTGAATAAAGTCCCTCAAATATTAAAAATACTCTAATTAAATTCCTATATTAAACCCTGCTTAACTTTTTTGTTAAATGATGGTTACATCAACTTCCAAGTAAAGTATTTTGTTACCTGAAGTGTCTAGTAATAATTTTTAATAAAAAAAACGTGTAATTACTTTTGCTTTTGTGTTAAAAAATATGTGGTTTAAGGTTAATCATATAATAATTTTATTCAAAAAATATGTTACTAATTTGACTTGAACATAACAGTTGACATGAATAGCTATATCAACAAATTAATAATGACTGTGATGCTGATGTGACCATCATTTAACAGAAAAGTTAAACAGAATTTAATACAAAGATCTAATTAGGATATTTTTAATATTTGAAAGACTTTATTCAAAGAAATTTTTTTCTGAAGACTAAAACTAAAATAGATCAATTTTTGAAAGACCAAAAACATATTTAATTCAAATAATTATAACTCTTTCAAGTTTCAACTTATAAGTACAATCTATTGCAAGTCTGAAGCCGGTATGAGGTGATAAATTCAAATTTTTATTAACACCGTTGTACAAACAGAAATCCATTCCTAGTCAGCTCGATCACTATGAATTAGATTAAATTAGACTGCTTTTTATTTATCAAATTTAAATATTTTAGTAAAATATTCGAACACTTATTTTTATACTAGTGACAAGAAGAAGTTCCGAAAGTGTAAAGAATGTATCTTGTCCCATCCCGGAGGTGTTTTCAGACTAATGACTTTGATGTTATAAATTATAATGAGCAAGCGATACACCCACGGCCAATGGAAGAACAAGAAATATACGTGGCTACGACCCTGTGGTTTTTGTTCTTTTAAGAACTAGGACTAATGGTTGTGGGTGATAATCAAAATGACCATTAGGTTTGGTGGAACAGAAGGAAATAGGAATCCTTCGTTTGTCATTGTCGCAAGTCTCGCAAGGCCATTCCACCTTTATTTGTTTGGTTATTTATAGTTGCTCTTTGCAATTGGAGCCCACCACCAACCACCGCAGTTTGTTTGTCCCGACTCTTCATTCCTTCGAAATCATCGTCACAATAAGTATTGTTTATTGGTAATGATCCAACGTAAAATGTACACCGATAGGAATTCCGGACGCGTGAAAATAGTTATTGTGGTATTGATATGGTACACGAATTCATATTGGATGTTTCAAAATGATTATCCTATTTCTATTGGATATGTATTTATATTAACATTTTTATTATTTGAATATTAAATAATTAATAATGTATGTGATATTATATATAATTTTTTATATACTTTTTTTAGAGTTTAATGACTATGTATTGTCACTATAAAGCAATTTTGCACTGTCAACCAATCAAAAATTACCGTTGTTATGACTTTTAAGATAATTATTATAAAAGTCAACAAACTTACCATACATGATGGTTTGTGATTGGATGATAGTGTAAAATTGTTTTACACTGTCAGTATATAGCCTATTTTCTCCTTTTTTTTATACATACATTTTAAGTATATCTCTTTGATAATTTATTAGATTTTTTTTCTTATTAATTTTAAGGCATTTTAGAGCATGTTTGGGACAAATTAATTTTGGAAATTTTAGTTTTTTTCTTAGAAAAAAAAAGTTGTTTGCAAAATAAGAGATGTATTTGGTACAGCAATTGGAATTTGTAAACAAAAAATTGTGTGAAAAATAAGTTGTTTTAATGCATCTAAAAAGCTTATGATTATTTTTTAACTTATTTTTTTTCCTAAAAAACGTTATTCCCAAATTACTCACTGTCGCAACCGGGGTCGCGGCGGGACGGCAAAAAAGAGAGTTTTTTAAAAACAGGGAGTCGCCACCAATATTTATTAAGAAAAAACATTGGAAAAACCTAAAAGAAAATGGTCTACGAAACCAGATTTTAAGCTCGGGAGTCAATTACGTGTAGGGAAGGTATTAGCATCCTGCAACGTCCGTCATAAAGACGGTTACCTCTAATTAATTAAGCAAATTTTTAATGACTTTCAAAATACTTATCTCACCCTAAAAATAATTGCAAGAAGAATTTTATTATTATAAAAAAGATTTTTATTTTATCTTAAATTTTATTATTTTTTTGAGATCGACAAGAGTGGGCCCTTGCTCCTACGTATCTCCCGGTGCAATGGAGAATCAGACTCACGTAGTTCTTTTGTAGAAAATGTTTGTGTGTTGACATTTTTTTTTAATTATTTTTATTATTATTTAGGATTTCAAAACCGTCACGGTTTATATGTCCTAAAATATAAATTGACAGAAGTGTACACCCAAGCCAATTTACTGTTTTAATTTTGATTTTAGTATTTTTATTTTTATTATAATTAAATTTTAGTTTAATGTTTTATACTCAAGAGAAGAGTTTTTTAAGACATCAAACTGTACAGCTTATGTCTCAAAACTTCAGGATTAAAAAGATGTCACATCTAATTAACCCATTTTCTATTTAAGGTTTTGTGATCAAATTAAATTGCAAGACTTGATTTTGTTGATTTTTATAAATAAATTAAAAAACATTTTTTTTTTCACTTAGAAAAGAGCTTTTAGACAACAAGTTGTACAACTTGCATCCTTAAACTCTAGGATTAAGAGAATGTCACATTCAAATAATCCTTATTCTATTAGAGATTTTTTCGTAATTTTACTAATGTTAAATAAGTTATAAATACTAATTTATGAAATACTATTTTTATTTATTTTGTTACATTATTAATTTTATTGTTTTATTATCAATTCATTGTAAATGGATGCCTTAATTCACGCGACGAGACCCAAAAGGTTATCACTGCAAACTAAATTCACGTTACTTGGTTTTGTAATATATTTTTATATTTTATTATTTATTACTTATTTGACCCAAAGACCAAAATACATGTATCTTGAGTAGCTAAGATAAAAATCTAGCTTACTAAGGCTAACGGACCCAAAAAAACCACGAGAAAACTAAAAAATATATATATATATGTAGCGTACACGAAAAGGGCCAAGCCCATATTAATCCAACAAATAAGAGCTCTCAATAAACAAAAGGCAATAAAACAAAATGAAAACAGAAAAGGGGAAGACTCCACGAAGCTTCCGCTCCCCATTTGCCCAAATTGCAAAAAAAAGAAAGATGGTCTTTTTCTTTGCTGCGGTCATTGTGCAAGAGAAAAAGATCAGTGATTTTTATGTCGACGCTCATGACGGAGGCAACACGCGGTGGGTATGAGGGGATGCGGAGGAAAGTCAGTGGCGATGCGGAGTGTGGGGTTACGGTTTGAAAGAAGGTTTGCGGATTTGGTGGTAAAAAGGGTGGCGTGTTTAGGTCTCGTGGGTTGCAGGTGGCAGCACGAAGGTGGTCCGCGTGGTAATGGAGGGCGGCAAGAGTCTAAGCGGGAGAGAGAGAAAGCGAGATTTGTAACGCCCGGCCGCTTGTAGGATCTGTGACTGTCCCCACAAACCAACACAAGACTTTTCAGCGTGCTTTGTCCTCACTCACACGCTTCCTGGGAAACTTCCCAGTAGGTCACCCATCCCTAATTGCTCCAAGTCAAGCACGCTTAACTATGGAGTTCTTAAGTGATGGGCTACCGAAAAGTAGATGCATCTTGATGGTATAGGTAGCACTTATTAATTCCTTTAAGCTATCCTCAACTGTACAGTCCCATACCTGCACAGCCTGTGGATCCTCTCGTTCAGGTGTGTATTCGATTCATTCATGTACCCCTCCCGCTGGAAGCCTGCCAAGAGCCGCTCATTGTCCGTGCCTCATCTCTTTTGCACCGGCGATCACTCCCCGCCCTCGTCAGCGCCCGGGATGTTACAAGATTGGGAGAAGAGGAGGGGAAAGCGGAAAAAAGGAAAAAGGGGAGAAAAGAGCCGTCGGAAATCGCCTCCGGCAGTGGCGAACGGCGGGGCTCGCGATGGTGGGGGGCATGGTTTCTCTTCCTCCTTATTTTTGTTCTATTTTTTTAGTTTGCTTATTTTAGTGGTGTTGAAAAGTTGAGCTTGATGTTGTTGGGCACTAGTTTGATTCATGGCTTGAAATCTGTGTATTGTGTGAGGAGTGAACATCACCTTTTCTATTCTGTTATTGTGTTTGCAACAATATTTGAAGCAAGTTTTAGATCAATATCATGAACACAAGCATTCAAGACGCACAGAAGAATTAAAATAGAAGAGAAAAAAAAAAATTCAAGTGTATACCGATTGTAGCTTTAATTCCTCTATCTCTTCTTTGCCTTTGCCTCTTGTTTTCGCAGACTTTTTCCTTCTCGGTGCACTCTCCTTTTCCACATTCAATTTTCTGATTTTTTCTTTCAATTTTCCGGAACCCCTTTCTTATCTGCTGCAAAGGTATTTATAGAGTGAAAAATGTGTTCTGGGGTTGCTTGAATTAATCCGAAAAATGGTTGATTGGAATGTAATTTGCAGCTGTAATTAAGGAAATTGGATGATAGAAGAAGAAAAAAAGGACAATTTACAGAGCAGGGCATGGTGAGAAGCTTGCAGCAGAGGAAGGGGTGGGTAGTCGGTGTTGCAGGAGGAGCAGGCGGTGACTGCTTCGAAGAAGGAAACAGAAGAAAAATAAAATAATAAAAAAAAATAAAAAAATAAAAATAAAAAAATAAAATAAAATAAAATAAAATAAAATAATGGAAAGGGCAAAGGGAAAAGAAAAAGAAAGAATATATAAATAAATAAATAAATAAAATAAATAAAACTTTTTTTTTATTATAAAAAGAAAGGCTTGATAGAAGCCAGCAAGAAAAATGGACTAGCAATAGCCCAGGTCTGGTAATAAAAGAACAAAGAAACAGATAAATTTTTGAATTAAATTAAAATAAACATAAAAAGAGGAGAAAATAACAGGAATTATAGTAAGAAATGAGATTTGTAATTGAGTATTGCTATAAGCAAAACAAATAAATAAATAAAAGAAATTGAGTTATTGAACCGGTATTAATTTAAAGCGTTTGGATTATATATACAAGGTAACAACATAAATAAAAGGAAACAGATATATAACAAGAATGGTGGACAAAATTAGGTGTTCACACTCACAAATCTCTCAACAACCTTTTTTTTTTCACCTTCATATTGATCATGTATTTATTATTATTATTATTATTATTATTATTATTATTATTTTGCTTCATATTCATCATATGAATGTAAAATCACTCACAATATTATTATGATTATATATTATAAAACTAAACTCATACCTTCAATGATCATAGAGCTAGGTTAATTGTTTTTTATTTTTCCTTTTTAAAATATTAATAAATATGATATTTATAGTCTATTAAAAAAATTTAATAATTTACTTCAATAAACTATAATATTTCATAAATTTTATTTTTTAATCACAATCTCATTGAAAATATTGACAATTAACATGGTTAATTTTAATAAAAAATATGCATAATATCTTAAAAACACAATTTACAGTGAATTGTTTATAATAATTTATAAATTGATAAAAAAATTATTTGTTAATATATTTTTTATATATTCAAGTTATATTTTTATATTCAAATAAAGCGGTGCAATGCATGAGTATTACATCTAGTATATAGATTGACAATTAACATGGTTAATTTTAATAAAAAAAATATGCATAATATCTTAAAAACACAATTTACAACAAATTGTTTATAATAATTTATAAATTGATTTGTTAATATATTTTTTATATATTCAAGTTATATTTTTCTATTCAAATAAAGTCGTGCAATGCACGAGTATTACATCTAGTATATAGTAATTTTTACTATTGTTTTATTTGATATTTAATAAAAGATAAACATTAAATAATGACTAAGGTGTTTAGTAACGACTTGTTTTAAATAAATATATTTTTAAAAAATAGAAGTTATTAAAACTATTAAAATAAACTAATCTATTTATTTTATATTAAAATAATGTCTAACTAGGCACGTGAATTTATCTCATAAGTGGAAATTTCTACTCAAAAATTTGTTGTGTTGCTTGAAATTATTATGAATTTTTTTGTGGCGTTCATTTCCAGATTGTGCTACTTGAATTTGTCCTTCTCTTAGCCAACTCATTACCTTTACATTACATTAGATTGTGTACCGTGTGTGATGCACGAGTGGATTTTGTGGAGATGGGTGGAGTAGTGTTTTTTTTTTTGGTTGTGTACTTGATGTATGATCGCAACATAATTTTTGTTCTGTTGCAAAACTCATATGAAAAATATTTACAACTAATTTTCAAACCTAAAATGTTTTTTTCCCTATGACTTGAAATCATGATAAAAAAAAATTACAGAGTAATGAAAAGAGTAATCGTAACATGTGAATTATTTTAGTTTATCTTCAATATTTTGAAGCATTTGACTTATAGAAGCTTTATACCTAATTTTATATAAATGAACATGGTTTATACATTCTGCAAGATGAAAGGTAGTAATCATTCCTAACATGATACTAGAAAAAAAAAAAAAGCATGATATTAGTTGGTATAGATTTTTTTTTTTCAAATATGGCAAAATTTAACATTTTTTTTTTGGCAATCATAATAGCAGATAGGGCTATTGTCCTACTAATATATACAATAGAATGCAAAAAAAGCAAAAAGGAACTTAAGAAGTTGCACCAATCAAAACATATAAGCATTAATTGACAAAGAAAAATGTCAAAAGGTATTCAACAAATTTTTAAGAGAAATATAAACAAAGATATAAAACACATCTTCAAATGAATTGAATTATGAAATAGACAGGTAGGTAAATATTTAAAACATTGTTCTAAAATTTAGCAAAAAGGCTACAGACGACTACATATTTAAAATAGTCAGATTTAATGTCATCCAACAAAAACCAAAATGAAAAAGTCATCTCTGAAACATGTTCTCCATCCAAAGCCCAACCAATTACATGGATATCATTGAACAATAAAATTTAGAATTATCATTCAAATCAACTGTACACTCAATCATTCTACCTTCCCTCAAGCCATTAGCAACATAAAAGAAGTCCACTATGCAATAAGAGTGGCTTTAGCTTCAATTTCCCCCCAAAGTACCCTGCATCTAAACATGCACATCTCATCATCCACAATAAACATTGAAGTAGTCATTGAGTTATTCATGACTTGCTTAACCATGTTTGCAAGTAAATTCTACATTCAATAAAAAATGATTTTAAATAAATAAAAGTTATATTACAGTAAGCAATAATTAATATTGGACTTTTAATTTTTAAAATATTAATTCAATAAATATAAAACTTTTCAAAATGGGATTAACAAATTTAGAAATAAGAATATGCAACAAGATTCTTCATTCAATTTATTGAAAAAATAATTACAATTATCATGTTATTACTAGTTGCAATTTGGGGTTGTTATTGGCATGATCATGGAAATCTTGCAAATACTTTAAAATAAAGTCAATTGTAGTAATTGGAGTCGAATAATATACCTCAAATAATCTTATACTTTTAACTCAAATCAGAAAGTCCCGTCCCCTTATAAAAGTTAGCTTAACCCATGCTCCATCCATCAAGTTATAATAATTCAATACATTATGCACACCATGAGTAAAATAACCACTCTAATGTAACTTATGCAGTATGATTTCAATTTTTATTCCTTCTCTATTAATGAACCAAACTCAAGTGGGAAGAACATTTTTCAGAAGATGATAAAATTTAGCATGAAGTTCAATAAACTCCTACAACAAATAATACAACAAATCATAAGTTTATTTTTTTATTTTATATTATTATTAAAACATACATGATTTAGTTTTTATAAATTGAAGTTTCTTTAAAAAATATAACCTATGGATATTGGGCCGATAAAAATGTAAATCCTTTTATTGCCAGTTCTTGTAGCAGAAGATTCAGAACTATCCATTTGTTAAAGCAAAAGAATATATATATAACTTGTTAGTAATAAATTATTTTCACAAAGAAAATGATTAAATTATAATGATAACTATAAAAATAACCTTTATATTTCCTCCGTTCTTTTATCAATTGCAAAATAGAAATATGAATTGTGATAATACACTTATAGTTTTGCTTTAGAATCATTTATTTAAAATTGAACAATCTATTGGATGATTTGAAATTTGAATCATTTATATTTAAATCATCATAATTTGCTAATAATTTGAATATAAATGATCGATTGAAATTTGAAATTTTCAGTATAATTTTTTTTTAATTTATTTTCACATAAATTATTGTTACAAGAGATGTATTAAGCCTCATATTTGATTATATTACTTGTTGTAGGAATTTACAACACATAGTGATGTACTAGATGATTTTGCTAATTTGAAAGAAATAATATCTTGATATCATGATAAGCTTTATAGCTGGAGGTGAGATGTCTATAGTTTTGACATTAGTGACAATTTTATTGTTGTGATATGTCTTATCCATCATATCTAAGCTTTGTGCATGTTCTTCAACTATGGTTTTTTACATAGCTCATAAATTTTTTTAATAACTTGCATGCCAAGTTTGAAAAACAATTTAGTAGGGTTTGGTTCAAAAGTGAAATATTTATTTTATTAAAGGGATACGTGTCAATTGATTTTACTTATTGTATAATTTTAACTGATTTTACATTATTTTTAACAATAAAATAAATTATGGAAATTGCCAATATATTTTTATATATATACAATAAAGTTACACTCCTCCTAATTCACCTATCCATCACACGGGTCCACGATCTAGTAAAAAGTTATTCAAAGGTTTCATCTCATATGACTTTTTGGAATTAGAGAACAATAATTATTGAACTTAATAACAAAGATCTAAGAAATTGTGCTTTAAATTCCATTTCCTAATCAAATACTTCATTTTGATACAATTTCAAATACATGATTTAAATGAGGTTGACTAAAAGGTGCCTATCTTACTGGAATGTGTATTGGAATCAGCAAAACCCCTCATGAGTGAGTGGAAGCATTGTTATTTTAAATTACCACTATAATAATGAGAATTGAGAAGACAAATGTTTTAAAGACCAATATTGAGGATTATTATTTCCACTTGTTGAGAATTTCATATTATCAATTTCTTGATTCTTTTTTATAAACATGAATAATATTAATATTAATATTATAATAAATATATAAGAATAGAATATACAATATAGAAAAAAAAATAACATGAAAAGTATAAATAAAACATCATACATACTTGATCAATTATTATTTAAAGTTTTGAAAAATTTATTTGTAAACTACATTTGATGTCTGTTTACGTGTAAGTATTTCAATCTGCTACGAGATGTCAGCCATGACAATGCAACGTACAATTGTCCATGTGAAAAAATAGGCTGGGGAAGATATACTCCTACATGTTTCAATGACTGTCCTTGACTTTTGTTTGTTGTCATTGCAAAAGAGATAGTAATAGGAACTGTCTGCATTGAAACTTAAATAGTATTCTATTGATGGAGTTAATGACAATCTAGGTATAAAAACCTTCTAACCAACATTGCTGCCTGATATTACTTTAACATCAAACCCAGTCTATCATTGAATAAATATAATTATATTATTATAAAAATATTTTATTCATCAGGTAATAAAATATTTAAAGGTGACCAAAATTTCCGATACTGGTGTAGCTTCTATAACATCTGAGATAGACATTCTATTGGTTTGAAGAATGTCATAAGCCAATGAAACTGAACTATTATTGGTCATATGGCTAACAACTTGGGTGAGAATTTGACCTTCATTAAGCAATTTGTAATATAAATAAAATAATAAATCTAAGAATAAAAATAAATTTAAATATAAATACCAATAAAGAATAAGAGAATATAGATTAATACACATTGTTATATTATTATATTATTGTATAATATACAAAACATATGGAAAGATGTTACCAACCTTTTTCTATGCTCAACATCTTCTTCTAAACTTGGATTTATGAACAACTTGGTTCCATTAAAAGCATTAGATATGTCATTTTTCCCTGCAACAAATAAATATAAAAAATAAACATAATATTTAACATAACATTTAACAATTTACACTAATAAATAAAATTAATCATTAAACTTATAAAATGGGGATAAAGTAAAGACTAAATTATATTTTTGATTTTCCTATTTTTCTCAATCCGCAATTTTGGTCCCTTTGCTTCTTTTTAAAGATATTAGTCCTCATATTTTCAAAAATTCACAATTTTGGTCTCTTATTTTTTTTAGAGACATCCCCTACTTTTAAAAATTTGTAATTTTGGTCTCTCTATCAAATTTCTTGCATTGATCATTGTGAACACCCAATTTTGTCTCGGTAAATGAAAATAAAATATAAAAAAAAGGAAAAAAGAAATAAGAGAACTTTTGAAGTAAAAAGCTCTTTTTTTTATGATGCATACCATGAAAAGACAATGTTGTATCTTGAGTTATACTTGTCTGTTTAAGTTGTTCTTTGCACCGTTGGAAAGCTTGTAGAAAAATCTACAACTTATCTCTCTACCTCACAAACCAAAATCAACTTCTATCTTGATGAAAATCAACCCCAAAGTGGGGCATTTAATCATAACAAAACTCAAGTCCTACATTCTTTCCCCCTCACCTTCCCTTCACTTAAAAGTCTCACATTGGACAATCCACACTCATGCATCTTCTCCTTCCTCTATATAAAGTGGTGCTTACCAAGCAATGCAGGAGGCAAAAAATTCATTAATTATGGGCTTAATGCAAAGCATAGAGCCCATGAAAGTTTAATCTTTTTTTATTATCTCTTTTATTTTTTCTCTCTTGGAGCTTTTACTAGAAGCTTGTGGTGGATTGTTTTGTGTTCATCACAAATTACATCTTGAAGTAAATTTGTCAATCTTATCTTTTATATATATATGTTTTATTTTCTTTTTGTTTTGTCATTGTTGTTTTGTTAAATTTTATTCTTTGTATGTCCTTTTCAAATTAGAAATATTTTATATTTAATTAATTTTTTAGAGAAAGGATTAATTGGATATGACATCTTTTTAATCCTAAGGTTTTAAGGCACAAGTTGTGACAACTTGATGTCTTTAAACTCCTCTCTAAAATTAGAAAATTTAAACTAAAATTAATTTGCTTTAATGGATTGACTTGGGTGTACACTTCTGTTGATTCTATTTTTAGGACATATAAGTCGTGACGGTTTAAAAATTCTAAAATTTAATAAACAAAATTAAAAAAATAACAACAAACAAATATTTTCTACAAAAAGTACTACGTGAGTCCGATTCTCCATTGCACCGGGAGATACGTAAGAGTAGGGGCCCACTCTTGTCGATCTCAAAAATAATAAAATTTAAGATAAAATAAAAATATTTTTTATAATAATAAAATTCTTATTGCAACTATTTTTAGGGTGAGATAAATATTTTAAAAGTCATTAATAATTTGCTTAATCAATTAAAGGTAACCGTCTTTATGACGGATGTTGTAGGATGCTAATACCTTCCTTACACGTAAATGACTTCTGAGCCCAAAATCTGATTTTGTAGACCATTTTCTTTTTAGGTTCTTCCAATGTTTTTCCCTAATAAATATTGGTGGTGGCTTCCTGTTTTTAAAAAAAAATTTTGCCACCCTGTCACGACCCCGATTGCAACAATCATTAGTGGTTTAACGTTGACTCTAATGTGTCAATATTGACTCTAATGTTGGCTCTGACTTTAATATGTCATTTAAGTATTGATAGTTAGAATGAACGTTAAATTATTAACGGTCAACGCAAGAGATTTGACAGAGGGACCAAAATTGCGAATTTTTAAAAATAAGGGGACTAAATGTCTCTAAAAAAATATAGGGGGACCAAAATCGCGAATTAAAAAAATAGGGAGACCAAAAATATAATTTAGCCTAAAGTAAAAAGATGTAAGAGTACCATTAAATGTTTTTAATTTGCGCAATTACAGAATCACCATAATTGGAGAACCAAAATCTTGAGTGCAGAAAACCTTATCCATCTTAGCTGCAAAATCTCCTCAAAGAGTGCAACAAATCTTATAGCTCCTTTGTTAAACAATACCATTTTAATGATAGAAACAATAGGCATAAAACTAATTGAGTACAAATTAGGAAAAAACAGTGTTGATTGTATCCTATGTTGGGGATAAATATGTACGCCCAAGACCCAATCTATCATGTGACCAAATTTTAGTTTTAATAAAGTATTGTCCTTTATTTCATTATCATGTTTATTGTTCGTTTAAATAGTTAATTTGACAAGGTTCTTGATTAAAATTTGAGACTTGTTATCATGGTAAAGATTATGATAATGAGAAGCAAGTATTTTTTATAATTTTAATCTAAATTGTTCTTGATCATAGGGTTATTATGAATAAGACATCAATAATCCGGATAAATCAATATATATGTGATGGTCTTTATTGGATAAAGATTAATAGATCTCATTTATTAATTTACATATATAGACGATGCACATGTGGATGTGATCATTGAACTAGCTCAATTGAGAATTTTTAATGGTTAACTTTATCTTAAACTACCAATAATAAATTCTCAAGAAAAAATGTAATAATTTCCTTTGACCTAAGATTATCATAGTAATTAATAATATATTTATTATATTTTAATCATGGACACATAATGTAACACCCCTACTTTTATATATTAAATTATTCTGTATGTTTAAAAATTATTTTTAAGTCATCAATGTATTTAGAACAATTAATAATAATTTTAGAAATTTTTCTATAATTTATTGAGATAATTTTTGAAATGACAAAAATACCCCTAGTTGACTGTGGGAACCAACCGGAGACTTTTTGACCTCAAAATATTTTGAAAATTTTATATTAAGTATCTCTCATTATAAAAAATTTATTTTGAGAGAAAAGTAGTGAAAAATATAATAATCTTACTTCAATTCTTCCATTGTTTTTTTATAATATTTGGCAATACAATTCTAAAAAATCGGAAAGGAATTTTGAAATTCTGACTCCCACCATTTTGCTCAAAATTTCAAGAGCTATTTAATCGTGATTTTTAATAATTTTCCGAGCCGGAGCCCAGAGAAATTAGAAAATAACAATTTTGTCCCTATTTTTCAACATTAAGAACTGACATGAGGAAAAGATTCAATTGACATTAAAATTTTAATTTGAGCTTGGAATTATGTCATATATATTAAAATATAATTTTGGGAATTTTTTAGAATTTTTTAGAATTTTTGTGTAAAATGACCAAAACGCCCCTACGTGTCTAATAACTAGCTAGTACTGGTTTGACATTCAAAAAGGGTGAAAATGGTAATTTTAGTTTAATTATGGGTAAAATATTTAATTTTAGAATTTTGATAAAAATTTTGGTATTTATTGAATTAAAATAGATTTTCTATGAGTTTTCTAGTTTAAAAATACAAAATAAATACATATAATTTGAAATAAATTAATAAAAATTGAAATTTATTATTAGAAATTTATTTTTGATAAAAAATAATGTATTTGTCCAGTTTTTCATTAAAATTCATTATTTTGATATTAAAAGCTAATTTTTCAAGTTTAGACGTTTTTATCGATACCGATTAATTCACCTACAAATAAAATTTGACACATGGAGGCTTGGGACAGCGGGTGGAGCACATCCCCAACCCTAAAATAGTTGATTCACCACCTATTTGGGGTATGTGTCCCTAAAATTAACTAAAAAGAAATTAAAAATAAGTTTTATTGTATCATTGCTTACATCATCCAAGGGACACCTAACCCCCTTCTTCCCCTCTATAAATACCCATGGTCTTGGACCATTTTCAGCACCTCTCTCTCTCTCAAACTACCAAATTCTTAGAGAGTTTCTCTTTCTAGAAAAAATTTTCTTTTATTTTGTTTTTATGTTAAAATTTTACTAGTTTTCCAACAACTAGTAAAGTTCTCTTTCTAGGAGCTCTACATCAACAATTCATCCTCTCCATCAATTATCTTAGAGTTAATGGAGGGAGTGGGGTTGGTTCTAAATTATTGTCACTTTGCATGTCGGTAGAAAGGGTTTTCCCCTAAACCTGTTTAGGCTTAAATTTTAGTATTGTTATTATTGTTTAAAGTTAAACTTTAATTTTTACTAAGTTGTTACTCTGCCCAAATTTAAATTATTAAATCATGATTATTAAATTGTTACTCTGCTCAAATTTAAATTATTAAATTTTACTTGCTAAGTTGTTACTCTGTTCAATTTTAGAAAATAAAAAATACATTTATTAAGCTGTTACTCTGCTTAAATTTATAAAATCAAAATGCATTTATTTAGTTGTTATTCTGCCAAAATTTTAGTAATTATACTACAATTGTTATATCGTTATTCTATTAAAATTTTGATATAGTGCAATTTCTGCAAAATAAGGCAGAAATGTTGATTATATTGGTGCTCAAATTAAATGAGACCAGAGAAACCTCTGTTTGAGAAATTAGGAAGTGATAAATTAGTGAGTAATGCAAAGCAAGTGACATGCAGTGGCATGGCACCCTGCTAGGGAAGCCACAGTTTGGTATGCTGAGGAATGAAAGGCAGGGACTCACTTGCGGAGGTCTTGGGGGTAGGCATCGAGTGGTGAAAGTCCCAATGGCCAGGGTAGCGCCCTTGAGCCGGGATATTTGCCTAACCAAACTCGATAACCTTGACAACTGCTCAGCATTCCAAGATTGGTTTGAGAGTATACCTCTATAAATGAATATCCTAAATTGTTATTTTATTCTCAATGATGATGAGGACTGTACTATGTGATGGTGTTGAGAGAGGTATATGTACTCCCAGTCATTTCCCAAGTTCTATTGAGAACTATTACCCACTAATAGGAAGTATGGATCTATACCTAGTCAAGGGTAGTTGGATACAACTTAAAATGAACCTTAGGATGCCTTGTGTTGTCAGTTGTGTTTTATCTTTGTTTTATGGTAGATTTCCTACTGTACATGTAAAAGTGATTTTAGAACAAAACACCTCACTCCATTATTTTCTTTTGTGTATAATTGGTCGTGATTATTGAATACGACATTAACGCTCTGTGATGCTAAGTACAAGATATAGAACATCTCAACAGGGGAGGACCTGAAGACCTATAGTATTTTCTTCTTGTATAAGGGATAGGGTAGATAAATACTGCTTTGTATAGGATCTTTTTGATGTATATAGTGGGCTAGGTAGTATATCTCTTTCGATGTACTTTTGTTTTCTGACTGTTATGTATTACTCAAATCATGATGTACAATTTTATGATATATATGTATATATCTTTCATCTTTTACTATCATTTCCAAATTCTGTTAAGTTTGGAATTTCTTTTAAAAATGAAAAAAAAATTACTCGCATTTTCATTTACTTAAACTTAATAACTAAATAAATATGAATGGGTGTTACACCTAATGCCTTAGGATACTAGTTGAATGGACATTGGATATAATTAAATACTTGTAGAATGAATGGTTAATCAAGAAGGAATCCATCAACTCTTGGTAATGAGTTTGAGCTCCATGATAAAATTAAGAACTTAGCTAGAGCAATTGAATGAATGAAGAAAAAAGTTTCTTAAGTCATTCACTGAATAAATATATGGATTAATTTATTAGAATTTGACATTCTAGAGTTAGTCTGGAGCTATAAATGATAGAAGGAAATATCACGTTATTTTTCTATTGATTCTTGAAAGTAAAAGACATTACATCATACTATTTGGACATTAAGGAGTGTTGTTAGATGCTTACCTTGATTAGTAAATTAATTTGATTAATGTATTATTGGCTTAGTATTGAACCTATGGAGTCACACACAAACGAGTGTGCTAATATTTGCTAAAGAAGTTATTTTATTTGATAAATTAAAATAGATAATTTAATTTTAAATCAAATAAATAAATGTTTCTATGTATAATATTATTATATTCCTCGCTAGAACCAAGAATATAATTAATATGAATACATATATAAAAGGTATCCTTTCCTGAACATGGATGTGATTAATTATTATATTTATTCATGTGATTAGTTATTGTAATTACTACATATTTGAGACTATTATATGATTAGTTACTGTAATTAGTCATGTGAATAGTTACTGTAATTACTGCGTATCTAAGACTATTATGTGATTAGTTACTGTAATTAGTCATGTGAATAGTTACAATAATTACTATTTATCAAAGACTATTATGTAATTAGTTACTGTAATTAGTCATGTGATACTATTATGTGATTAGTTATTGTAATTACTATAATATTTTTATGTGAGTGAGCTTTATGAAAATTAAAAGGGAAATTTTTTGACTTATAATAAAATCAAATTTGTTTGATTTTATTAGATAAAATCAAAAATATATCTTTAATAGCTAGCTATAAAATTGCATGTTGATACACTGACAGACTCATTGGTTTTTCCTCTTTCTTCTCTTTGCTTACACACTAAAATATTTTAGAGGAATAGTTTTATTTTATGTGGTTCCATTAATCAAAGAGTTGATAACAAGGATTGGTCTCGATAAGAATATGAGTAGAGTCTTCACACAATTGAAGACAATTTTGACGATTCAATAATTCATATCGTAGTACACAATTTCAAGTTTTCCTATTTATTATTGTTGTAGTATGTTATGAACATAAAATAGATCCTTTTATTTCGCTGTGTGTGTTATGAATAACCCTTTTTTCCTTCATCTTACTCCAAATCTTCAAGCACAATATCAATAAGCATACTTTTTGCCAATTCTTATTAGTCTCCCTAGTGGTATCCTTTTCGACAACATGTCCACTTACATCTATCAAAAAGTAATTACATGCTTATCATGCGTGACAAATTTGACAATAATTATTTTTCAAATGAGGAACCATATAAACACCAAAACTAACCCATCAATAAACCATCATCAATACAAGAGATAATATGCTGAAAGGAAACAAAATTAAAATAAGATTTTGGAATGTTATCTGCTTCCACTTTCATTAACTTTGTGCTTTTCATAAAATTAAGTTTAAACTTATGCACCATTGTCCTCCATTTTGTTTCATTTTGAGCAACCAACATATTCTCTATAATATATATAAAACCTTCATCCAACAATTTTTCAAATTTTCCAATCAGAGAACGCTTCAATGTTGCATAAATTCTTGCAATCTAAAAATAAACTGAAAAAAGAATATAATTTACTAACCCGTAAGTATATATGTACCAAATATATAAGAAGTATAATGTATAATATTATGTAGATTAATTTCTAACCTTTTCACCTATGAGTATCATTTCAATAGTATCTGTTTGCAAAGAATATTTGAAATTAGAAACTTTATAAAGTCTAATAATGCCGACTTTGATTTCCTAATCAATTTTTCTAGAATGATGTCATCTGCGAAGCTAAACTTTCTTGCCATAGTGAGCAATCTACAAAATGAACAAAATTTTGAGAAAAAGTAGAAATGATATATAGCACATGATAAAGAAATATTATAACTTTAAAAGTTTTCTAACCTGTTTGGACAAAAATAAATATGAAACAAATTCAAAATTTCTGATGTATGAAGAAGCTATTTATAAACAAAGCTTCATGTTAACAGATATTAATATTTATTGCTAATTGTTAATATGAATATATCATTGATAATCAATATTGACTAAATACACAAATGCTATTCGTTTTTCCCACAAAACTTTTGGCCTTCTATTATTTTCAATTGATTTTTATCAAATATAGAGATTTAGATTTCCAATATATTAGACCACTAATGGTTGTTTGATAGAATTAAAAATTATGTATTTTTCAATATATTGAATGCATTGCCTTGAAAAATTCATATCCTTTCTCGATTATTGAAATATATTTGTCATATTTATAGCTTTATATATATAAAATAAATATTATTTAATACCTAAAATGCATTGTTTCAGACCCTTAATAAATACTACAAAATAGTTCTTTATGTCAAATATTCATAAAGAATAATTTAAATATTTAAAAGTTGATGCCATTTAGATAAATAATGCAAATTAGGAATGACGTTGTCATGAGACTAAATTTTCTTAAATAATTATCACATTCCCAAAAAATAAAATACAATTTATCTTAGAAATATGATAGTTTATTCATTTCTTTAAACTGGGTAATTTAATCGTTACTAACATTTATTTCTATTTAAATTAGATAATTTATTAGACCCTTCCTTAGAGTGTATCTTTTTCTTGAAATTGTGTTTGCCACTAACCTTTCTTCCTTTTATTATCTGTTCGCACACACAATGTAATTTAAAAAAAAATAAAATAAAGATAAGTATAAATTGTTTAATATGTTAGGTCTTTATAATTTAAAATATTTTTTTTATTTTTAATGAGAAAAATATATTTAGGAATTAATCAAGCAAATGAAAGATGAAATTATGTAAAGATAAGTCACTTTAAAAAAGATAAGCTTAAATTATTTTATAAATTAGATATTTGTGGGTTAAAATTTGTAATTGAGTGTTTAACTTTTTTAATTAAATAACTCATTACTTCCCAATAGTGTTAAAACTGTCTTAATAACGCTCAAATTAAAATATATATATAAGATTTTATAACTTTTAACAAATGTTGCATTTGGATAAATATTAACATTAAAAAAGGAATTACCAAAAAGTTAATATGTTTATAAAACTTTTGACATTCCGAAAAAAGAACATATATATTATAAAAATAGTTTAGTAATTTCCTTCTATTATAACATTTATTCGTTACATTATCAATATATATATATATATATATATTCAATACACATATTGCGTAATAGTTAAGTCATGCACTAATTATAAGTCTATCATTTCAATATTTACAATAATTTTAAAATTTTTAATATTTAAATGTTTATTTAATCAAAATTATTTTTATATTTTGAACTAAAAAATAAATTATAAAAATGTGAATATTTTATTCCAATTTATAAACATAATCCAAAAGGATAACAACTTGATATGGGGATTAAGAATAAAAGCGATGAAAAGAACTCCAGCTTGTTAGAGTTGTATATGACAGTCAAAATTACAACTTTATAATACCACTCTATTTAAATTTTTCTAGTTGATTGAAAAACCAACTAAAAGTAATTGAGGATCATTCAAATTATGTAACTTTAACAATTAACCCTCCTGCAATCCTTTTTGTGTTACAAATTGTTTCTAGCAATCACATTCTACCCTTCTACAACTTCCTTTCTTTAGAAACTTACGTTCATAACTATTCCCGATGTTGTCAATCAAGTGCATTACATTATAAGTGTATACAAGTCATGCCCTCACATTACATTATCCTATAAGACACAAAAGCTATATCCAATAATCACATAATTAATAGATGAATAAATAATATGTCAAAACAGATGAAAAATGCATGAAAGAATAATAGAGTACAAGATTCTAATAGCCATTCCAAAATAAAGAATGTATACTCTTATGGCACTAGAGCACAAAAAAATAAAAATAAAAAATACAAACTTTGAAAGAAATATACAACGAAAAATAAAATAAAAAAACAAAAAATTGCAGATAAATAAATAAGAAGAAGAAGTAAGCATAAGAAAAATAAAATTAAATAAAACACATAATTTGAATAAGAAGTAGTAGAAGTAAGAGAAACATAAAAAAAAATTTAGATGAATACCTTATTGTAGATAAATAAATAAGTAGAAGTAAGAATAACAACAAAAACAAAATCCTGAAACGCTTATGTATTTTGGAACAATTAAGACAATACAAAATGAGTAGAGAAAAGAAAAAGTAATCGTTACAAAAAAACACCCCTAATATATATAGGGTATATGAATGACCTTTGTGCTTTCAAGAATTAACATGTGACTACTAATTCGCTTGCACAATTTCTATTTTTCAATGGTTAATGTATTTAATAACATTTTGAGAGAGTAAATACAGCAATTGTGAAATAAATTGTCAGAATTGCCCTTAATTTGGACGAATTTTTTTTTTCTCTTTAACAACAACTTTATAAATATTAATAGATGTATTATCCTTTTATTTCTCACACTCTTTTTTTTTCTTTCTAATTTTGCTTGAAATGATTTTTATTTTTATTTTCAAAACTTATTTTTAGCATAGTTTATAAAATTTATTATATTGTAGTTTTTCAATAAAATAAAAAATTGTTTGTTACACAAGTTTTAAAAATAATTTCTTTAAAAATTTATACATAAAACATTAATATTATCAATTATATGTTATACAATATTAAAAAATATTGGGTAAAATGTATTTTTAGTCTATGAAAATTTGGTCAAACTTGGTTTTAGTCCCTATATTTTAAAATCAATTGTTTTAGTTATTGACTTTCTAAAATGTTGTGGAATTCGCCCTTGTCCCTTGACACTATAAGCATTATTACTGACATGGCTAATAGTTACCATATGGCAACATGTGTGATGTACCTGCTACGTAGCAAGTGTTAGACATTTCAGTTTTAAGACTATTTTTTATCCTTATAAAATTAGTTAAATTTGGTTTTGGTCCCTGTATCTTGATCAAAATATGGTCTTGGTCCTTATATTTCAAAACAATGGTTTAAGTCTTCCAAATTTTTAAATACAATGAAAGTAGTCTATAGTATTAACTTTTTTAGGGTGGGTTCTCTAATTACACATGGCAATTTATGTGACATGGATGATACGTGGCATGCTGTAATGACAAACAAGTGAATCAAATCTAAATCGAAAGTCAACAACCTCTACAAAACTCTATTAATATCAAGGATAAGGTCTTGAATATCGTTGGTATTGACGTGTTTCATGGTTAGACTTTTTTGCATTCAACCTTCAAAAAATCTCAAATGCATCTAAAGATACATTTAGTATCCAAGTCAAGCTTGAGATTTTTCATCATTGCACAATGTCAATTATAATAAGGACAAAACAAATCAAGGGACACTAAACCCTTTCAATCCTTTGGGATACATTACCCAAAAACTTTTATAGATGAACTCATATTTTTTTAAACTTTTTTCAATCATTTTTTTTGAATGGATTTTGAAAGGTCAACCCGTCAACTCATCCCTAAACAAGGTGAGTTATGTTTTTCAACCCACTTTTATTAGCGAGTCAACTCACCCTGCCTTGCTCAAGGTGAGTTGGTGCAAGTTGGTCTACTTTACCCTCCCTAAGGAAGTTATAGATATAAATTGTATGAATTAAGGCACATCATTTCTATCTTAATTATTTTTTTTGGTACAAACCACAAGTATCCTCCTCGAGAGGCAATCATTCTCGAGCCAAGTAAAACCACCATGGGCAACAAAACTTTTCCTCCAAGTATTTAACACCGCTACATATCCAAGATTTGAACTCGAGACCATTGGCTATGCTAGAACAACCGTACCCCAGTTGATTTACGCTCTCAGTGGGTTTCTGTTAATTAATTTGATATAGTGTGTCAAATCTTAAAGTTAAAAATTAATTTTAAATTAAGATTAATTAACTTTAAACAATAGTAATATTCAAAAGGAATAAAAAGTATGAAATACAATGTGTCAAATTTTAAAATTTCGAAACATTCATTTTGTAATTGACTAAATTTGGATTTATCTTTTAAAAAAGGCATGAATATATTTTTATTTCCTATAAAATGAGCGAGTTTTAATTTTGGTTTGATAAAATATTTTCTTTGATTTTCATTGTTTCAAAATCTAAAATCCTTGTTTTTGGTCGATGTCAAATGAGAAAATTTTGGTTTTAATTGTTGTAAAAAAAAATTTAGTTTACCTTTCTCCAAAATTTTTTTTTTTGGTCCCCTAACGTTCATTTTAAATTGGATAAATAATATTCAATTTAGGGATCTAGAAAAAAATTTTAAAGGTGTCAAATGCTGACATTGTACTATAGACACTAGTGAGTACCACTTAATATAATCACTTGACCTTCCGTTAAACATATAAGTTGTTGACAGGTATATATATGTGTGTGTGTACGGTAAGACTTTTTATTTATTTGTAAAATGAACCATAACATCCCAGCAAATAATGACTAACAAAAAATTGTTATCAATATTCAGGCATAATAATTCTAGTTTTTTCTTTGTTAAAAAACATATCATTGAGTTGGACCATTAAGTTCATAAAGTGGTAAATGGAGATTCGAACCAATTGAAATCAAGTTTCATTAATTCATTTTAAATTGGGGGCTCAAACATTAAGAAAAAAGGGTTTGATTTCGTTTTTCAGATTTGTAAACTTTGTCAAACCGGTTTCATTTAACATATCTTTTCTTGTCTTAGTCTCCACGTTATATATATATATATATATATATATATATATATATATATATATTACCATTATAACTTTGTCAAACAATGAGAATTGATTAGTAAACTTTTTTATATAATGATCAAAATGTAAGATTTTTATGGGGATAAAAAGGGTGGGGGAGAGGAAAAACTGAATATAAAGTATAAAGATCAAATTTTTTATTCTCATATTGCCTATCTTTGACTATTACTGTCTGAAATGCTCTATGTCCAATTTATATTATAATTTTGAATCGTCATGTATAAACAAGAATCTCATTAAGTCATGTAACTTTTCCTTTTTATTAAGTTATTTATTTATCATTTTTTTTACTTACTCTCAAATCTTATTACTTTAATTTAGTTAATCTCAACATAAATTTAAATTGATTTTTAAATTTTACATCTTAATGCACCATATTAAATTGAAAATATCTAATTTTTTAAAGGGTTAAATATATTTTGGTTCTTTTAAAATGTCTAAATTTTGGTTTTGGTCCTTGAATTTATTTTTCTTTGGTTTTGTTCCTCAAAATATGAAATTATTGTTTTTGGTCCCATATATATATATATATATATATATATATATATATATATATATATATTTATTTATTTATTTATTGGCTTTATCAATGATTATTTTTTGTCAGAAAACTTAGTTAGTGGCCTTCCCTCCCAACCATTTTTTTTTCATCCACATAATTTTTATGTTTGTTAATTTGATAGAGTGTACTAAAATTCAAAATTTTAATTTTAATTTAATTTAAAATTGAACAAAATTGAATTTATCTTTTAAAAAATAGATCTTTTCAATTTGATACCATGATATATCAAGATTTGAAGTTTAAATATAAGTTGATGGTTAACTTAATAGATATAAAGTAATAATATTTGAGAGTAATTAAAAAATAAATACAAAATAAAATACTCAATAAAAAAAAATCATGTAATTTAAAAAATAATTAATAATTCTTAAAAATATTTGGTTCATAAAGGATAAATTTATAATATAAGATAGTTTTAGAGCATTTAAGACAATAACAATAAAAGGTAAGCTATACGAGAATTAAAAAACAGTTAAATTAAAAAATTTATCATTATACTTGATATTTGATGTTATCATTTAATGCCTATAAAAAAAATCTTACATTTTGGTCTTTATAAAAAAAATTATAAATCGTTCATTATTGTTGACAAAGTTATGATAGTAATATGTTTCTTTATGTGTTGCATTTTTATTAGTAAAAACAAGTTATGTACTGACATTATAAAGTAATTTTATATTGTCATCCAATTACAAGCTATCATTTATGATAAATTTATTAACTTTTATAATAACTATATTTAAAGTCATATCAACGATGATTTTGATTGGTTGATAGTATAAAAATTTTTACACTAATATTGTATAACCATTAAACTCACTTAAGGGAAAATAGGTTATGCATCCACTGATAATGTAAAACAGTTTTACACTTTCATACAATTACAAACCATTATGTATGATATGTTTATTGACTTTTATAATAACTATATTAAAATTCGTACCAACGATAATTTATATTGATTAACAACATAAAAGTTTTAATATTGACAGCGTATAATTATTAAACTCAATTTAAATGTAATATGGATACAATATCAATAAACGGTATAAACCAATTATAATTTATTTTCATATTAAGATTAAAAAGTAACGTATGATATAAAAACTTTTTTTCCCCAAAGTGAGTGTGACGACATTTTTAATTTAACCTTGTCCTAAAGAAGTAGCATATACTCAACAATTCAATGCCGTGGGATTCAATCTGTGGATGATCATCTGTGAAAACCGTGGGCGTCGCCGTCACTAGAAGTGAAGAAGAATTCTTAGATTAAAGTATTATAAAATAAGGTGTGCTTATCCAAAAAGAATAACCTCCACGTCAGATTCTTACTTTTTTATTCGATTTATCGTCTTACTCTATTTTAACACGACTCAAGAGTCGTTCCTTTTCCACGGTTCACTCAACTACAATGAACGTTCATCATACACCTCAAAGATTGTAGACCCCGCATCAATGCGTCGTATCTAACACTAGGAGACTTTACCATCTTTACCACACAAGGGTCTCTCCGTTGATTTAAATTTTTGGAATAGTTATTTTTAATAAAATTAATTTTAAACTATTAAACGTGATTAAAATATGTATTTAAATTAATTTGAATTATAAATTGTACATTAAACATATATTATGATTTGGAGAATTGATTTTAAACCAAAGGAGCACTTAATCAACCCTATATTTAAATATTATGAAGTTTAATGAAAATACTATTTTAAATCTTCCCAGTTGAGGAGGTAAATAGCTAAATATTCAAACCAGCCTTATACTCGTTCGTCCAATATATATATATATGGGATTTGCTAATGTACACACTTATTTTTTAGTTAGAATATGTTAGTAAGTTAGAATTACAATATATCTTAAAATACATTATGTTATAGATTGTTAACATACTTCAACTAAAAAAAAATATATGTGCGTTAACAAATGCTTATAGAGTTTGCTAACTTATATACACTTAATTTTTAGTTAGAGTACATTAACAAGCTAGACCTACAATGTATCTTAAAATACACTTACGGTATAACTTGCTAACATACTCTAATTAAAAAATAAGTATGTGTACGTTAGCAAACTCATGTGTGTGTGTGTGTGTGGTTGCTGGTGGACCCCATATGTAATTCGTAAGTTTTGGTTGCGTTAAATATAATGCTTGCATTATAGGTCATAAATTTTAATTTAAAGTTACTATAGTAAAAACAAAAATAATAATTTGTACAAAAAAAAAATGGAGGATCAATTTATTTTTTTAATTGACTTATTTACTGTTTAAAAAAAGAATTTGAACTCGATCTCATAAATTGTGGAAAGTAATGGCTCAATTGCGCGGGTTGCCTTAAAACAAGAAAAAGAACAAACTTTATTTTTCACTTGGCCAAGTAGACTAGAAACAAGTAAATGAATAAAAAGAAGAAGAAGACTAGAAACAAGTAAGAAATAATAGATTATGTTCACTTGTATTGGCGTAATTAGTATTTATATTATATATTTGAAACCTCCATAATTCAATTGAGTGTTGAAATAGTTAAAGCATTTTTGTTAATTTTAATTTAGATCCAGACAGTGTTGATTATTATTAAACTTGTCTATAACCTGTAATCGAAAAAAACTTGTCTATAACCGCTCTCAGCACTTCCCATATATACACATATATATATATATATATATATATATATATATATATATATAGACAGATAGATAGATAGATAGATAAATAAATAGATAGATAGATATAAGAGTTTAGGGTCTGTTTAGATAAATTTCTCCATTAACACTTAAAGAATAAGAAAATAAAGAGAAAAAATAAAATAAATTTATCCATAAATTAAAATTAACTTTTGCATAAGTTAAAAACAAGTTTTTGGAGAAGCTAATATAAAAGAACTGGTAACACTAATATGTAGGAGGTGAGCTTCCAATACTTGAATAACAAGTAGAAAAGTAGGATCTTGGGTCATGCAGTTAAAATAGTAATAATTTACAGTAACACAATAATTACATTTAATGTCATCATCTGCGTTTGTCTCTATGAATGATTGAAATAGAACAAAAAAATCTTTAAGAAATTCATTTAGTAACTAATTAAAGTTTTAAAAACTAATTCAATGATAAAATTTTAAAAAGGTTGATATATTTTAAAACTTTAAAGAGTTACAATAATAATTATTTGTTTTTGGAAAATTAATATAAGATAATCTAAGATGTTTCTCAATCACGATCGTTTAAGTGTCATCTAGAATTTGGACCAAAAAAGAATATCATCTAAGATATTTATTATTTTCTTTTCATTGGTTGTGTTGTTTTTCAATTTGTTAAAATATGTTGTTGGTTTAATATATCTGTAGATCTCTAAACTTTTAGAAAATTTTAATTAGGTTCTTAAACTAAAAAAAAATTATAATTAGATCTTTGATCTTCTAAATTTTTGTAATTGGGTTCCTAGAATTAGTTTATAGTGGCTTGGGACTGCCAGAAAATTTACAATTTGTGGCGGTTTTACTAATTGTAGCAATCCAGTTACAAAAATTTAGAATATCAAGGATTCAATTACAAATTTTTTTAGTTTAGGGACCCAATTAAATTTTTTTAAAGAGTTTAAGGAGCTACGGATGTATTAAACTCATATTTTTCAATGTAACAAAAAATTTATGGGAGTAAATGATGTTCTAGCAGAAAAAGTTTCTAACCATAAAAAAAAATAAATCGTAAAAAACTTATATTGGCTTTATTCTAAAAGAATAAAAAAAGTTTCAAATTTATTACTTGTTAAATATGATGTCTTATTTTAGTTCATTCCACTAATTCCTGAAATTTGTTAATACATGTTTTCGTTATGGACAAAACTTAGATGTAGTACTATAGATACTATTGGTGCTGCTCTCTAATCAGAATTGGAGTTTTACCTTAATAATACGTATTGACATTTAATGAAATCTTTTATTACGCAAATTATCGAAGTAAAAGTCCAACTTTAATTGAAGAATAACACTAATAGTATCTATGATATTACATCTAAGTTTTATCGTTATTGCATTTATCACTTTTCTTTTTCTCAAAAAGAAAAACAAAAAAAAATAGGGAATTCTACCTCTTATATATATATTATATGGATTTATTAGCGTACACCCACAGAATTTTTAATTAGAGTACGTTAACAAGTTATAACTAAGGAATATCTTAAAGTGCACTTACGATGTAATTTGCTAACGTATTTCAACTAAAAACAAGTGAGTAAACATTAGCAAATGAAAAAAAGTGAGTAAACATTAACAAATGCTTGTGGGATTTGCCAATGTACACCCATTTATTTTTAATTGAAGTACGTTAGCAAGTTACAACTAGAATTATCTTAAAATACTCTAATGGTATTGCTTACTAACGTATTCTAACTAAAAAACAAGTGGGTGTATATTATCTTGTTGCTGTCCCATCACTATGTGTTAAAATATAATTTAAATAGATTATTGTTAATTGTTAATCTAGTACAAAAAGAGTTGTGTTGATACCTAAGAATCAACAAGCAGCATGTTCTCCTTGTTAATTTAGTTTCAAGTTGCTGACAACCCATAGGTTCACGCCCATGGTTTTGATCGTTAATACTTTTGACCCGTCTTTTCTTTTCCTACATCGCATGAAAAGAAAAATAAAATAAATAAGAGGATTAAAATTAGGCGTAATATATTAAGTTAACAAATTCAATTTGAGTTATATATATATATTATTATGTATCATTAGACTTAGCTTTGTTCTTAGAGATAATAGGACATTAAAAATTTTTGTTGTACAACCATTTTCTTATTTATTTCACATAGAGTGAAATTAAAAGATACTATTTGGATGAACTTTGTTCGACTTACTTGGAAGAAATGGCAGCAGAAGGAGTGGGAGGTTCGCCTATCGCTTACTTATAGGGAAGGAAATACAATGGCTGACTGGTTAGCCAAATTTGCTCATTCTCAGCCTTTTGAGACAGTGATTTCAGATAGAGCACCAGCTGGTTGTGGGATGTTGTTGATAAATGATTTGTCGGGAAATGTTACCCCACGTAGTATAAAGGTGTAATTGGTTTTTTTGGGGGGGCTTAGGCCCTCCTCGTATCAAAACAAAAAAATACAATTAAAAAAAAAAAAACCTATGACAATAGTGTAAAAATTTGATTTGTGATTCACATTTCTAGGCTACTATCTTAGCTAAAAGTGTGTCAATATTATAATCATTTCATTCTTGGTCATATGACAAAACATTATGATATGCGCTTTGTGATTTTTTAATATCATCAATATGTACGACTAAGATGATTGAAGTTTTAGAAGTCAAAGAATTAATAAGAACGTGAAAAAAAATTACTTTATATGTTGATAATTTTGGTAAAATACACTTTTTAGAGGATATGTAGTTTCTATTTAAAAATTTTGTTGACTAATTTTGAAAAAAAAAAATGTTGTTAATATGGTGTTTTTAGAGTTGTCATCTTTTTCATACCATAATTAACCATTATGAATTTGAATCAAAATTGATATCATATTTGGTTGTTATGAACATGAAAAAACTATATTTTTCATTGTTATTATGATAATTGATGATTTTGAGTACAAATGAACATATTTAAGTATTATTACAATTTTGAATATGAAGGAACAATATTTATTATTGTAATAATAATAATAATAATAGCATTTATAGTAGTATTTAAGGTTAATTTGAATTTATATAAATAAATAAATTTTGAGCATTTACGTCTTTATTTTCACACTATATTTTTAAATATAATTTTATTAATTTTAGTAGAGTTTATACTTAATAATAATAACCACACTTTTATTGCGCACTCTACAATTATTTTATATTTATGATACATTAAAGGTAGTTATTATTCTTAAGGTCTAAATCTATAAAAATATAAAAAAATATATTATAATCGACTTTTACAAATATGAAAGAACTTTATTTATTATTATAATTAGTATTATCCAATTTGTATATTAATTACGTATTAAATTTAAGCACGGTTACAAATTATGTAATAATTGTCATCTAATTGATCAATTTAATTCTTAATGTCAAATTTAATTTACATATGTGTTCAAAACAGGCATCTCTATTGATACTTACTACCTCAATTGTCCATTTTAATTGTTAGTTTTGAAGAAAAATAATTCTTTTTTATCTGTCATTTTAAAAATTCAAAACAATGTTAATTACTATTTTATCAATTATACTGTTATTTTCAACCAATTTTTAATTATTTTATACAATTATTATGAAACTAAAGAGAGAGAACGAAATAAAAATGATAAACAAGATAAACTAATAAGTAAGATAAATAAATGACATAATAAAAAAATATTAATTATATTTTTTATTCATGTGCCACAACGCTTAAAAAGGGATAGACATAGCAAATCCTTACTAATCATCTTAATTTTCTTCCAAAACATTTGATATATTAGTGTAAGTTCAACCGAAAAATTAATACCTAATGCAAGAAGAACTTTTGTTATTCAATATTAGTGTAACAAATACTAATTTTTTATACTTTAATCCTATTCAATTGTGATAATTTCCCTAAGTGTTAAAATTGTCAATTAAAAATATTTTTTTTTATTGACAATTTTCAAATTATTAGTTAGAAAAATATAAAAAATATGATTTTACACAAATCATAAATTAACCATTTTAGTGAAAAAATTATTACACTAAGACATATTCCTTTGAGGGAAAACAAAATTAAGAAATAGATGAATTCCTTGTATAGCCATTTATGAAATGTTTTAGAGAAGTAGGAATTCATCTTATAATCTTCATTTTTTTTCTACTACTTTTTTTTTTTCAAAACATTATTTATTCTACAAAGGTAGAAAGAAAGTAAAAGAGAGAAATCATGCAAAGAATTAGGAATGTCACAGACTAATATTGCCTTTTTCAACTTAACTCGACTTTGAACACTTCATATCAAATTTATCTCATCTTTTAAACATATTTTTTATAATGATGTCCAAATCTGAACCTAGTGACTACAAAAAAAAAAAAAAAACTTAACCTAGTATCAAGTAAAAATAAATCTGAGTTAATATTTAGACTACCAAGTGTCTTGACCTATACATATATGTGTATTGCTTATTTTACCAATGTGATGTGGTATAATTGACAGATAATTATGTCCTTTAAATATATGGTCAGGGGTTCGATCTCAGATCTGTGTTTATATGGAAGAGCATCTTTTGAGAGAGATCAACTCCTTAAATGGATCTCCGTACCTTGAGGGATTAGTCTTTGACTCTCGTCTAGAGGATATCTTAGACAACCAAAAAAATATATCACATTTCTTCATTAACATGTTGTATTTGTAGTTTAACTAGTTTTTGACACCTCTCTTGTTAGACACAGGAAAAGTCATGTGAGATGTTTTGTAGTAATAATTTTGGTGTCATTCATTCAAATTGGGGATCTATAAACTATACAATTGAGAGCTTCTTTTGCTACGTGTCACTTTGTAGTTTTTTTTCTCATTTTTTAATTATTTTATTAAGTACAATTCAGTGACTCTTTTAATATCTTGGAATTATTTTCTCGGTTTCCGAATACTATTTTGGATATTTAAATTGAGATTTTATACTCTGTTCCTCAGTTTCCTTGATATTAATATTTTGAATTTTTAGTATTTTTTTTCAAGTTTATCTTATGAACTCTTCTTATATGCATCATGTATCAGACTATCAATCTTTTATGGTTGATGTGCTTATTTATATTTTATAGATAATTAATAAGTAGTATTAAAAATTAGAAATGATTTATTGAACTTTTTAAACGTATTTAATTTTTTAATATTATCAATATGACTGTCATTATAATTACAATATATTTGAAAGGGGTATATTAGAGACTGTTTTAATGTACATATTTACTAACGTGTACGAATGAGTTATTAGTATTATTATAATTATAATAGTATGACAAATAATTTATTTATCTATTTAGAAATATTTAATACAATATTTATAATTTATATTATAAATATTATAATATTATTTTAATTTTAATATATATATATATATAATATTTTGTATTTTGAAACTCATTTACATACATACTTACATATACCAATACTTCTTTTCAGTTTTGGTATAACATAAATTGTGCAATACATCTTTATTTTTGTAATTAATAACAATGGTATATTTTTTGCTCTTTTTAATTTTTGTTACACTCAGAAGATAGATTAACTTATATTCAAAAATTTAAAACATAGAAGATTAATTATTCTGTTGTTTATAGTTTTAACATTAAATTTTTTATGTTTGTTTTGGCCTAATGAGTATATAAAAAAGGTTTGGTGATTTAACTACAAATCATTTTAATACGATACTATTTTTTTTATTCTAAATAAAACAAACATTTAAGTGTTAAAAATATATTATTTAACTATTAATTTGAATTTTAATAAATGAAATATCTCTTATTATCTTCTGCAATCTGTTGTATAAAATATTGTCCTAATATAGCATTTAAATTAAATATTTATAATATTTATTTATTTTATTAAATTTGTATTATAAATATTTCTTTTGTAAAATATTTTAAATAATAATCATGTTAAGTATTGTTCCAAATGATAAAGTTTACGAGTTTTATATAGATTTTGCTAATGAACGTTTTTAAATTAGTTGAACGCTTGCAAGTTAAAACTGAAATAAATCTATCAATATAATTTTATTTGATATAATTAATTTCAATTTAATATTATATATTGTAAACTAATTTATATACAGAAACTTTTGATTATAGTTTAATTTTTTTTAGAACTGATTATAATTAATCTAAATGAATCTTCCATGGGGAATGGCGATATATTTTAATTTTTTTCAATAAACTGTATATTTTAATTTTTATACTTAATAAAAAAATCATTTGGATTGACTCTTTCTCATGTAGGTCTATTTTTAGCAAGACCTGTTTTTAGTCATAAACAATTTTATGTTGTTATTTTTAAGAGTTAAATCACAAAGTGGATTGAAAATATGAATATCTTTTCTTTTTATGAATGGGTCACACTACCTCTGGAGTGTATAAGAGGATTATAGGACAGAGAATTGAGCAACTGTATACTGTCAAATAGTGGTTATACAGCAGTAAAACTTTTGGTCAGCATAGTTTAATGATAGGTCTTCTTTTTGTGTTGGGTTTCTTCACTCATATTAGCCACTGTATATGTAGGAAGGATAACTAAGACAGTTTTTTATAGATGGGTTGGGGTACCCCTTGTACCTCCAATTAATATATATTTCTTTTGCTGATAAAAAAAAATGGATATATGATGATGATGGTAATTTATGACAAACAACAAAAAATGTTGTCTACCAATAGGTGTTTCAGAAATTATGGATATAATGTTAGTGTTTTCTATATTTCATTTCAATTTTCATAGTGTATCTTTTTTTTCTTTTTCATCTTTCTATATTTTGACACAAAATGTTTTAATTGTAGGTTTTGAAATGTGATTGACATTAAAGTGAAGGTATAGAACATCATATTCTACCTGTAAGTTGATTGTGGAATGCAAGAGTAATTTGTGCATTTATTGTAGATTAATGAATTTTATATAATAATATATGAATTTAATGGTTATATATTATCAGTGTAAAAAGTTTTACACTATTAACCAATTAGAAATCATCATTGATATGATTTTTAAAGTATTTATTATAAAAATCAACAAATATACAATAAATGATAGTTTGTGATTAGATGACAATATAAAACTACTTTATACTATTAGTGCATTAATAATATATTTTAACGAATGATTATCTTTTTTAATGTGAACACATTATTATGTAAGTATTGTGAAATTGCGCTTTATACTTTTAAATTTAAATATTTTTTCATTTCAATTCCTTTTAATTATCCGTACGTTGCACTGGTATGGATACTAGTAATTATACAAACGTCTCTTAAAAGTTAGCAATAATTGCATTTAAATTCTGTTTGTTTCACATATTATACTCATCTTCCTTGAACGCGTCGTGTTTTTTTTTTTTTTTTTTAAAGAAGAATATCAATGTGTAAGAATAATATATAAAATAAGAGATGTAAGTATGATTTCCGAACCAAATAGAGTTTAAATGTAATTACTTTAACATTAAGGGAGATAAATTTAATTATGCCTTGAAATTAACTTAATTATTTATCAAATTTTTTTAAATTCAAGTGAAACAACTAATAATATTTATTCGTGTTATTATTTTTTAACTGAATATCTCAATTTGAGTTAATTAAATCACATTTTACTTTTTTTTTATATATATAATAATTACATTGAAGTTAGAACTTATGACTTTATACATATTATTCCAACTCCATCACTAGGCTGACTCTAGTTGGTTAAATCACATCTTACTTAAACATGATTTTAGTTAGACATGTATATTATCAAGTTTATTCAAATTAAGAACGAATTCAAATCTGAAAAATTAACGTAATCAATATTTAGAACCAAATGAAAATAAATATAACCCATTTTAATTTGGATGTGAATTGCTTGCAGTCACAGCAAGAAAAGAAGTTAAATCTCTATCCTTAATTTTATATTCTAATACTATAAAAATAATAAAATCAAACAAGAAAAAAAAATTTCAACCTCTAAATAATCACTGTAGGGTTAACTGCGGGAAAGTTAACTCGGACAATCCAATTCCGCTAAATTTATACCTGATGGGGGTACCAAAGCCCTACAAAACGTGAAGGTGCAGGAAAATTTCTCCTAAATTTATACCTGAACAAGCAACAAAGAACTAAAGAAGTAGAGTATTTAGTATTTACAGCTAAAAATTAGAATAAAATAGAATAGGTGGCGAAAATTTTCCGTTGTCGACGTGGCAAGCAATGGCAGGCTTCCATTACAAGAAATTCTGGATGGTTCCGCAGGAGATCACTCCAACAATCAGAGTACCAGGATCAAAGGTGCATAATAAACCAGTAATGATATGAATGATGAATCGATTAAGCTGGTGGGGTCCACTCGTCGGCGTTGTCTGATTCCAGTGACAAAAAAATCGTTGCCCGATGTGATCCCACGTGTCACCAGTCCAAATTCCAGAATTTTGCAGAAATATTAAATTTTACATTGTATTAATAAATTAAAATTTTTAAAAAACCGTGAAACCATAAGTAAACCAAATTGTAATTTATGTTTAAAAAATTTAAAGAATTATATAAAAAACTAGTTTATGATTATAGTTTAAAATTAATTTTAAAACCAGTTTTAAAATTAGTTTATGACTCAAAATTAGTTTTAAAACCAAACCAAATTTGAACCATAAACCAGTTTTAAAACCAATTTCAAAACTGGTTTATGAGTTAAATTTGGTTTAAAAGTTAGTTTTAAACTATAAATCGGTTTGAAAAAAATTTATAATCAAAAATCAGTTTTAAAATTGACCCGACTTTAAAACTAGTTTTAAACCAAAAATCAAATTTAAAACTGATTTAAAAAAATCCAAATCAATTTTGTGGATATGAATTTTAAATCTAACTTCTTTAATTAAATTTGAATTGGATAAAAATCCAATCCATGCCACCTCTGTTACATACTCATAAGTTTTCATTTATTTCCACAAAATGACTAAATTGCCCTCGTCCCCTCCCGCTATATAAAGCAACCGAGGCTCCAGCTTCGTATCCCATTCCGCGAGAAGATTCTCGTGAATGCGTAGAAAAGGGAAATAAATAAATAAATTTCCGATAAAAAATGTTGGGTGTGTTCAGCCGCTCCATAGTGTCGCCGCCGGACGAGCTTGTGGCCGCCGGCAGCCGAACTCCGTCGCCGAAGATGACGGCGGCGGCGCTGCGGAAGCGGTTCGAGGAGAGGAACCCCTCCGCAGTGTCGGTGGAGATCGGAGAGCATGTCCAGCTAGCTTATACCCACCACAACGAGTCGCCGTTGCAGCCCAGGTAAACAAAACAAACATGAATACGATCACTCTTTCAGACTCGCCTAAGCGACGTCGTTATCATCCTTAATTCCTTATCCTTCTTTCTCTCAGAAATAGGTGAAAATTTTTCGTGCTTCAGTGCCTGTTTACACTGAACTTAAAAAAAATAAAAAATAAATAACGATTAATTTAGAAAAAATTGTGGTACGGAGAATAGGGGGGAAAATCGAATTACCGTCACCGTGTGATGGTTGGGATCACATGGGAGGGGAAATCAACCGATCAGATCGGACGGTTGATGGTTCCCAATCTCATCATTATGACTCACGAGTCATTCACCGTGCTTACGCTGGTTAGCGACCAAGCAGGTCCTTATCTTATGTGGCTAACTTTACAAAGGGACCATGGGGCATAGCAATGGGCTTGTTCGATGGTTCAGGACGCAGGAGTGTAATGTTGTCGGCTTTTTTTTATTATTATTATATTTTTTTAAAAAAATCTGACTCTTTTAAAATTAATAACTCATTTTAGAGAGTAAATACTAAATAAGTAATATTAATTGATAGAACGATAATATAATCCATAAAAAATGTATTAAAATATTAACTATTAATTTTTTACGAGAAGCGAAATCATTTTTTTAAAGAAAAAAAAAATCCGCATACCAACTTCAATAAGATTAAGAGAAAATCTATTCAAACCTGGTGGTGATTAGGCTGATTTGAGTTAGACACCAGCTTAACTTTTTTAATATCTTCTCTCTATATAAATTAAAATAATTATTTTACGAAAAATCTTCATTGAAGAACAAGTTTCTCATATTTTTAATTTTTTAATTTTATTTTTAAATTAAATTTTAATATATTTTTTAAAAATTATCAATAATTAAAATAAATTATATATTATAAATTTAAAATATAAATTTATATTTAAAAATATTTATTTTTTATAAATTTTAATTATAATATAATTTATATTATTTATTTAAAAGTATGTATTTATTATAAATTTATATTATATAAAATAAATATTTATTCCGTACAATATACATGTTAAAATATTATTTTTTTGTAATTCTATAGTAAAAAGTTTTATAATATTAAATCTATGTTGATTTATATTAAGTAATTTTAAGAAATATATAATTCGATTGATTAAGTTGGCCTGAGTTACAAAACTCAAACTCAAACTCAAAAGTGATTTTTTCTAATTTATGTTTTGTTTTTAATTTAAGTTGATTCATAATTGATAATTATAAAATATCATATGAAATTTATTTTATTTATTTATTTAGAATAATGAAAATAAAAAAAATATTTTCACATTTTTTTATTTTATCTCTTGATAAAAAAAAAACACTATAACAATAAGATAATACTACTATCTTATAATTATAATAAAAGTATACTAAATAAAAATAAAAAATAAATCGAAGGCCACTCACGACTGAAATGAGAGTTTAGTTAGATCAACTCTTTTTTAGAGTCAAGTTTTTAAAATTATTTGAAAAATTATTTAAACCATTTCTGATCATGCATCGAATGAGTGATCCGGTTAACCTGGCTCAATAAGCCTCTCTGAGGTGTTTTTTTTTTTTATCATCAAGGGAATCCTTTAAATGGTTCTTATGTGACTCAATCAAAGTCGGGTCTAATAATTCTTGGTCAATGGATCTAATGATTTTATATGAACCGATTTTACATCGGGTAATTAAGACGAGCCCAATGCATGTCATTTGGACTCGATAACTCCTTGACGGCCCAACGTAATTTAAACAAGCAGGTTATTTCCTTTCGGTGAGCTCACAAAGCAATGTTTTATAAAATCTGCTGGTTGACCTTAAATCTAAATTCGAACATTCTGGGTTCGTTGTTAAATTTAATTGTCTGTACCAATAAAATTACAGACAAAACTGATGTCTAATACGTTTTTATACTGTTTTCTAATCAAAATTAGAGATTTATTTCAGTAATCTACACATTAAAAGTCAAATTGTGCAAATTATCAAATGAAACTTTAATTTTGATTGAAGATTGCCAATTTAATATTCCGTTTAGTTTTTAAAACATTGTGATAAAGGCATTAAAAGTACTAAATTTCATTAACGTAGTGTCTAAATCAAGGAGGGGAGGAGATAGTTATTAACTTACCATGAGACAGGATTTATCTGATGCAGCGGTTGTTCTTAGTGGTAGAGTAACCATGAAAGTCTAATACAGTAATTAATATCTATGATGTCCTTATTAGGTAGAATGCAGTGTGCAATATTATTAATTTCACCTCTCTTACCTTGTTATCTAAATATTGAGTGGATAATTGCAGATCGTTTGCTGTGAAGGATGAGGTATTCTGCTTGTTTGAGGGAGCTCTTGACAATTTGGGCCACTTGAGACAACAGTATGGACTGGCCAAGTCAGCCAATGAAGTATTGTTGGTTATTGAGGCTTACAAAGCTTTGCGTGACAGAGCACCCTACCCTGCTAATCACGTTGTTGGCCATCTCAGTGGGAGCTTTGCTTTCGTAGTTTTTGACAAATCCACTTCTACCCTTTTTGTGGCCTCTGTAAGTAATCATAATCCCACCTACCAATTGTCATGATCCACCACCATAGGCTTTCATTTCTTGCTCATTTTGCTTGTATTGTTTTTGACAGGATCAATATGGTAAGGTGCCTCTATATTGGGGAATAACTGCTGATGGGTATGTAGCATTTGCTGATGATGCAGAATTGCTTAAAGGTGCTTGTGGCAAGTCACTTGCCTCTTTCCCTCAAGGTGGGTTAACTTCTATCATGTGCTTATGTTACATTTCCGAATACTTTGGAAACTAGTGCTTGTAGTGATTCAGACCGGATCATTTAACTTTCCAAGATGGACATAGTATGACAAAGTTACTAATGGAAGTGGGTGAAAAATGGACCATGTAATATGTGGTGCGGGTTATGGACGGTAAAATAAGATATTTTTACAATGACATTGTCTCGGTGTTGTTTCTTTTTCCCCTCAATTAAAGGAGTTCCCCTCTCATTGTTGACATTTTTGCTCTCTAATTGGACAGGATGTTTTTACTCTACAGCTGTTGGAGGATTGATGTGCTATGAGAATCCTAAAAATAAGATTACTGCAGTTCCTGCTAATGAGGAGGAAATCTGGGGAGCAACTTTCAAGGTAACAAAATGAAATAAATATATAAGAGTTACTGGTTCAGTGCTCCATTCATCTTTAGGTCATTATAATACAACAAAGTGTAACCTAGGATTCCTATCTTGTGATGTCACGGTTTGTTCTGAAAGTTTAGAACTACCAGTAATTGAAAGTTGCGTTTGGAAATGGTAGAAGATTAAGTAGGGAACGAGTGTTCAGAATATTCTCAAAGTTCCTTCAAGTTAACCTTAGAATTCATTTGAACGAAATATCACTGATTTAAAAATGGTAGTTGTCCAATACAATGTCTTTTGCTTTTGAAGGTACCGCTAGAACTTGAAAGTTAAAACTAGAGTCAAATAAAATGCCATCAAGATTGTATAATTAAATTTGATTTGGGTGTGAATCTCAGGGTTACATCCTCTTGCTCACTTAATGTCCTTTATTTTTAGTTGGTTTCAAACATTTTTTACGTGCATAATTTAGTGTCATTTGCTCTCCATTATTGAACTTGACATCCAATTATTTTTACTAATTGTCAAATTGGTGGGATGATATATCAGGTGGAAGGGCCAGCAGTTGTCACAGCCAGACAGTAGAACTTCTTGCTGGTGAGATGCCATATGATGATTAGTAGAGCTTTTGGGGACGTGGGGTTGTGTGACTGTAAGACATGCATCAGGGGCAATGTAATTAAATGGCTTGGGGAGTGATCACTGGAATGGGGCATGGGGGTGTAACTTTGTTCATTAGATAGAGAATTTACTGTTTCTATCAATGTACAGTTACGCTTTTCAATCCAATAAAGTCTGATTTTGAATTCTCTACCGTCATTATATATTAAAATTTTCAAACAGTTAGGCTGATAAAAATCAATTCCATGGTGTCCAGAGAAATAATGAACTTTTCCATGATGAACTTTCTCAACCAATTCATCAACTTACTCCCCACCTATTTGAGATTCATACAAAAACTCAGTTTACATGAATTTTTTAATAAGCACATTTTGGAAAAAAAAAGTAAAATAAATTAAATTTCTTATATAAATTAAAATGGACTTATACATATTTTTTAAAATTATGGAAGGAGTTTTATTTTATCCAAATTGGACGTAACTATCATTCACTTTCGCCATTCTCTTGCACGTTAAGAGTTTCGTCTTGTCTGCCATAACGTGAAAATTAAGTAGTGGGCACGTGAGAATGCGACAAAACTTGATATTAAAGTTACATTCTATGTTTGGTGTAATTTTTAAAATGGAACAAAACAGGACACAAGACTAAATAGAGTGGTATACTTTGGTTCCCTTAAAAAGGGTGGAAGTCGAACGGAAGAGAACAGGGCAAAACACTTGGTTTAATTTTTTATTTTATTTTTATAAAAATACCGCTAAGTTATTTTTCTATTCATATCTCCTGGTAGTCGCAAACTTCTCTCTCCCATCTTCTCCTTTGGCCGGAGCACAACTTCTTAGAAGGTGGTGTGTTTTTTCAGCATTTGAATCCGGTATTGCCCTCTTCAGACCCTCTGTATTTTGAGCTCCCGTAGTTTGTTCTTAAAATATATTTTGAAGAATATTTTTTAAAAATTAGAAAACTTATTTTTAATAAAAGAAAAGGGTAAAAATAGTTTTTTTTTATAGTTGACTGAAGCATTTTTTTTTTAAAAGCTGCATATCCTATAACTTTTATTTCCCTCTTATTCTGAATAAACTGATGCAGATCAATCGATGTTAAAACAGTAAGAGGAAATTTTTAGCTTAGAAAGAGAAGCTAAAACTGTTAAATTATGCTTTATTTTAAATATTTTTATTTTGTAGCTTTAATTTTAAAGTAAGTTCAAGAAAGTTGGATTAAACATAATTTAAATATTTATGTATTTATGAATAATATGTTTGAAATGTTTGATTAACTTAATTATGGAGAATGAATCAAATGATGGTAATTCAAGAAAAAAGTGGTAGTTGGATTTTATTTACGCGTGTTCAAAACTGAACCAAATCGTTGGAAATTATTAAACTGATAAAAAAATGATTAAATTGAAAGACGAAAAAAATAAAAACAAAAAAAAAGTATATTTGTTTGTTATTTGCTTTGATTTTTGGTTCCTATTATGAAAATTAAACCGAATCAAACTGAATGACACATCATACTTATATTGATTTTGCTTCATGGAAGTTTAACATTATGTAATATTATTTTAAATTTTTAAACATTATTTTAATTAGAGATCTCATGAAAAAGGTTCATATAAATAAGAACCAATCACTGATTAGTTCTATTAACACAAATTAATTTTAGTCCCTTCTTATGATGCAAGAAAGAGTTGGACACTACATTAATGAGAATGAGAGATTAAGTTTATAAAGTTTTTAATGATTTTTATATCCCTTATGAATAGTGTATAATTTTCAACATATACTTGATGAAATCACCTATATTAGTATCAAGTGTAGGCTACTTGTATGTGATTGTGATAAAGTCTCTAAAACACTAATAAGCACGTATGACGTAGAGGCGCATAGCAATAACAACAAAAATTGTAGCGACGTAATGTTATTAGTAAACTATTAACACACATAAAGTGCTTTTGGTTTATATAACTTACTACATCAACTACATTGTTTATTATGTCTAATCAGTCTAACTATAGTTCATATGACTTACTATACCAAGTCTGACACATTACATTCAAGATGAAAACCTAGGATTTTATTTTCTAACATTTTCTTTAACCTTTTAAAATATGTTAAAAACTATTCTGTATATGAAGGTATTTCAAAATGTCCAAATCTCACATTGCTTGATTTTACATGTTTTCAAATGTTTATATATCAACTTTGTTTTGAACTTTCAAACAAGTTAGAAGAGATATGAACTTGTGCATATAAGATCAGGCCAAGTAGACCTAATACCATATAAATCCCCTTCAATTTCCCCCTGCGTGCCTAATAGTAGGCCTCTTGGACTTTCTTATTTTCGCATTATTTTTAAAATTTAATTTTAAATTCAAATTTGAGCTTATCTGAAAATCTTTTTTTGCTACAAATTTTTTTACTTGATCTACCTATCAAAAAATGTGGGAATGTGGCTCCTAAAGGCAGGTTAGACTCCGAACGTTCAGAATTTTTATGCTAAAAAAACAAACGTTTATTTCTATTTCTTGATTTTTATTTAAGAGGTTTAAGGAACCCTAATTTTTCTAGACGTTCCTTTTCCCTCTTCCTCTCTTCTCTTCTAAAATTTCTGAGTTCCTAGGTTTCTAATCATTAAAGCTTGTTTTGTTGCCCCAATTATCATTGGGAAGAGTTTGCCAAATCCTAAAAGACTTGCGCACCACACAAATAAGTCCTTAAAGACAGTGTCATACACGTCTTAATGATTTACCATGGATTCATGATTTTCGTGTATCAAAAACAACATAACTCTTCCGCACACATAGGGTGAAAACAAACATTAGGAGACGGGGGTAAAGGGTGAAAACTCATAGGGTGAAAACATCCATGGCAAAACAAATAGACATATTTTAAATATTCAAAGTAGACTATGCGGACCAGACGGGGACAAATAAAGACAAGAAAGGAGAAAACTCAAAAAAGAAGGAAAACAGAAAGAAAAGATTCTAGTAGGATATGTAAATTTTGTTGCCAAGTATCAGTCGGCCACAAAGGCACAAATGGAATTAATTGGCTGGACAAATGTCTTCCAAACTGCAACAAAGAATGCAAAAGCTTAAAAATAACTTGGTCACAATCATACAAACAATTTCACTCTAGAATACACTACCTTTTGCCCAAGCATTCAATGATGTCACCAGTGACTGTGGATCTTTTCTTATTCGAGAAAGCAAGTGATGCAGCCTTCCTCAATATAGCAGACCCAGCGATGCATCCCAAAACTGTTGGATTTTTACAACTGAAACAAAAATATAATAATGGATTTAAGTACATAACCAGTATTCAAAGATGGGCCTTCATATTTGAACACACAACAGAAAAATATCGTTGAATCTGGAAAGTTGTGACATAGAACCTGAGATTCGAATTTGAATCAGCAGCCAAGATATGTTGACGTGCCCATGACAAGAAGACAGCTACACTGCACCAGTTAAGATAAGCAAGCTTAAAAACATTTCATGTTCCAACTGCACAAATTAATGGTCAATGGAGCGGAAAAGGTATATAATGGAGTAGAATGGGAAGAAATGGATTAAAGATCTCACACCATTGTCTGGATATCAAAGGAATGGAGTAAAGTTTTTACTCTCCTGTTTGGAAATTATAGTAGAAAAGAATGGAATAGTAAGAATTATAAACTTTTGTAATTGTTCCCATATTACCCTTATCTTAAATACGTTAAATATTGAAACTCACTCATTGCTATTAAGCACAAATGCATAATTTAATTATATTAAATGAAATGTAAGTGGGTTCCATAATCCCCAAATTTTTTGGGGAGGATTGGGCTGTGGGACGGAATGGATTCTACCTGTTTCATTTTATTCCATCTTATTTTTGAAAAATTCATATAATGATGATAGTAATGTCATTCCATTTGCTTCCCATCAACCCAAACATTAGCCAACAGCATAAGTACTTATGTACTTTCTATTTTCTGCCAATCAGTAATTGACTCACTTTACTCCAATTCTCAGAGCTTAGGATAGTTGAAAACTGCAGTATGCATTAACAGCATTGCTGAAACAATCTCCTTCCTAAAGTATTAAGTATTAGATATAGTTGAGTCCAGCCAAAAGATGAGGATATAATTTATTCATTTAAAGAGAAAATCAATATTCTACTTGAAAGTACAACAGCGAATTTTGCAAAGAATAACTAAATGATTGAAAATAAAGAAAATTCCATCCCACAGAGAGGAACCGTCTAAACATATAGCATAAAATTTGCCGGCAGGGAATTTCACACACACACACACGCAAAAAATAAAAAAAAAAAATAATAATAATAATAATAGAAGACTTGCCTTCCAGAAAGAATATCGCCTTGGCCACCACAACGTCTAGGAGAACCATAGATGCTCACTGATTTGACTGCATATATGATGATATGACCACAATCAAACGATTTCCTAACATTTGCAAATCTCTATTATAATATTCTTTATGCCGGTACAATGTATATACTGGAGTCTATTGTTCCATCACTAGATTTTGGGTCATGCTTGGTAGACATTTCTGTCTGTTCCAAAACCTAAAGGCCTAATCAATTCAGCCATAAGAGACACCCAACATGGGCACCAAAATAGACAAATTTAGAATGACAGAGGTCTTTATTGCAATTGAAAAATAATGTTGTTCAAGTGAAACAAGGATGAACTAAAAAACTAAGTTCATCTTGAACACCCACCCACTCCCTTCCCCCCACAAAAAAAATGCAAGGAACAACAGACTTGTATTTGTGAAAGACCTACCTGTGTCACCATCACTTATGAGATCAGAATTTCCTTTCCTTAGGATAGTAACACCACCAATCCTGCCCATGAACAGTCCATAATTGTCATTAAAATGGAGCATTGAATCATAGATAATAGTGAGAAACAACTATGCATCTGGGATCAAAGCAAACTACTTAGCCATATGCCATTATCTAATTCCTTTTATTGCTAAAAGATGCTAATTTTCTTTTAGCAAAACATCAAAAGGATTATAATCTGCTTTTACATATTAGTATTACACAGCACTTGAGAGTTGAGCAAGTAAATTTCAAAACACAGAATGGAGACAAACAACAGATACTTTTTTACTTCTCTATTAGTACGAGTGCATGTGTGAATGCACAGAATTTACATCCTCAACTCAAACTGACTGTCTCGACACATGTTTCATAAACATCAAAATACACAAAGATCAGTTGCCTGAAAGCACTGACAAAAAAAACTGGTAAGTTGAAATGAGGAACTTACTGTTTGGCAAGAGATTGCAGTTGTTGAGAAGCATCTACGTCATTTACTTCAGAACTCAGTACTTTCTGAACAAGACGCTTATATTCATTGACATTTGGTGTTAGAACAGCTAAGGCATAGCCACTAACAAGGTCAATATTATTTGTAACAAGAAAAAGTCCATCCTGAACAACGCCCAAAATTTGATCAGAATGCTCAAAGATAAAAAGTGAAAAAATGAAAGAATATGCACATGTTAATCAGACCTTGTGCCAGATGTCTAAAACTCAATATACATACCCCATCTATAACTATTGGGATATTTGACTGTCTTGCATGTCTTATGATTTCACTCACGCAGTCCTGACAATATGCGCAAATGTTAGAATTAAAGGTGGTAAACATTGGCAGAAAGAAAGTCATAAAAGCATATAAAACAATATCATAGAACTGAAATGAGAAAAATGTATAGTCTATACAACAAGTTAAGGAGAAAACCTTTATTATCAGAACTTCAGTACAAATTAGCATTAAGTTTCAAGAATTATGCCTTATCACGTTTTAAGCCAAATGAACTTTCATGTGTAAAAACAAGGGGAAAAAAAAAATCTTGGGTTCTTCTCCAATAGTTTGTTTCCTTCTAATGAGTTTTTTTTTTTCTGTCTTCTAGTCATCACTATATCATAGTTTTTTTTGGATAGAATAATTCATGGTTGAAATTAACATTACATGAATGGTTAAGATACATCATACATGCTTAATGAAAAAACAATGGATGTGGTTTACCATCCTACACATTAACATGTTGCATATATGAGGGAATAGTGTAAACTGTATGGTAATAGCCAAGCCCTGACCTAATGTAACCTCTCGTATGGTCAGAAGAAATATAACTAACTAAAAGACTAAATGCATATGCATCACTAAAAATTAGAAAGAATGGTTAAGGATTTAAGATAAAACTTAAATACCTAAAGTAACGTAGTAAACACAATACGTTAACGATAAGTGAGACATATCCATATGTGTAACAAAATTGGTACGCAGTGAAGCATTCGAGAGAAAGCATACTAGAAGAAATGGGTCTCTTCCAAGGCCTGGACCAACAACAAGACAGTCAAATCTTTCCATCCACTTATCAACTTCAGCAAGAACCTTGCTTGATATGGATCTCTTGTATTCCTCCCTGAAATTAGTCTCTCGCTAAAAACAACATCCACTTGGTTTTGAAATGTTCATACCGAAAGATGAAGATTAACTAGAAGACTGGAAGTTGTACCCGACATTATAAGATTCCTCCAGAACAGGGTGCACAATCAACTCAGGACTGTAGCTTTTGATGACAGAAGCAGCATCTTTTGTACAAAAAACATGGGACAGATCTGCACCCTGCATGGGTGGCAAAATAGTAGGATAATTTTAATTGTCAGAAACAGTTTTTGTTTTTTATTTGTTGTTTAGGTTTCAGGTGGAGAATTCAGTTGAAGGGGAAAAGGCTAAATATTACGAAATGAGTGGAGGTACTAACAATTTTTAAGGCTGAAATTGCAGCAAAATATGGAGCACCTGTGTATTCACGGCATCCTCCAATAACAGCTATATTTCCTGATTTGAAACATAAGTGAAGCAAATATTAGACGTTTCTTCTTTTTCTTCAGCCACAAAATCAAATATAACAACACAGGGTTAGTGCTGCATTACTTTTTCATTAATTTATTAAAAGAAAGGACCAGAGAGAGTTGCAAGGAATAGGATGTTATACCTGCCTGGCCTTTATGTCTGGTAGGATCAAGGGCAGGAGTAATTGCTCGAATAACACTCTCAGAGTCAACCTCAAGAGACCTTAGGGCTTGCATATCTCTCGAATGGGGTTGATGATCAATGGAGCCTCCCACACACCTTATCAAGAATTGTTGCCTTCTGAAAACAGGAGAAGAAGAAGCCAATATACAACTTTTTGCATAGTCCAATAATATCCGGGAATTCATGCCATCTTTCATTAACATGAGCAAACAGTAATCCCTATCATCCACAGCCCAAGCAGGAATATCTCTTAAAAATTCGGAAGAGTTAATAGTAGTCATAACGAGAGATTAATTTAAAAATGCTGGTCTCATAAGCACTAAGTTGCGAAGTTAATTTCTTCTTAACGACACAAAGAAACGAGCAATAGTACGCATGTCGATATAACTAATATCTTCAAGTAACCAATTCAATTCAATTTTTTACCTGCAATGTTTCAGAAACACAAAGTTTGATTGAAGAGAGATACAAGATTTTGAAATTGACGCAGATAAAGACTCAAAAATTTCAGAGGATACACAACAATACCTCCAACGCCAACTGTGCAAGAGAGCTTGCCTTATAGCAGAATCAAGGCTTCGATCCCACCGTTTTGCATTTCAGCTGGCTTGGCTTCGATGGCTATGCTTATGTCATTATTCAGATGATTAATTAATTGGGCCTACAAAATTAGGCCAACGAAATTTGATTCCTGAGTAATGGACTCTGATGTTCTCACCCTAGAGTTTGCTCTTTTCACCTTAACTTATGTTCGTAATTTTATTTTTTTTGAAAATATCTCTTGACAAAAATATTTTTATGTTGTGTATTGTATATAACGGAAATGTATTTTCGTTATGTATAAAGGGCTCATCATCTTACACAATGAAAATGCTTTTTTGTGTGTATTATAGACAATGCAAACGTATTTTCATTGTGTATTTGGCATAGATACATAACGAAAACACGTTTTCATTGTGTATTTGAAAATTAATTATTTATATTTATTAAATTCATTTATTTTTTTGAGATACAGCTTTTAATAGTTCACTAACGTGTGAGTAGGGCACGTGTTTCAATCGGTGCGATCTAGACTCTTGATTTATTGTGTGCAGTCTCGACTATTTCTTTTTCTGATGCACGTGACATCGCTTTTAATGATTCTCTGATGTGTGAACAGGACATGTGTTTGAATATATGTGACCAAACCCTTAATCTAGTCAATGCAATCTTCACCCTTTTTTTTTCCTAACGCACAAGACATCGCTTTGAATGATTTTCTGATGCATGAATAGGGCACACACTTGAATCGGTGTGATCTGGACCCTTGGTTTAGTCAATGTAATCTCAACAGTGTTTTTTCTAATGTACAGGACAAAGCTTCTAATGATTCTCTAACGTGTAAATAGTATTTGCACTAGTACAAAATAGATGCGTGCTCTGAAGCACTTTACATTGCCTTTCTTCATAGCCTTTTTCGTTTCATATTGTTTCTTCTCCTTAGAAGATGGATGAATTCCTTGCTATGATGTATTAAGATGGTCACATGACAACAACATTTGAAGGGGTCTTGGTTTTATATCCCATGGTCTAACTTTTCTTATGGTCACTAAGGACATGACGGTTGCTGCTCTGAAGAAAAAAATTCATGATGTGATTCGAAGTAGTAGAAAAATACTTGATATTTATTACCGTCAACCTATATCTTTAGGAAATGACAATGTTTAATATGAGTCTATGGAGATTAAACACAAGGATGTGGTCAGGATGTTGTCCATCTTTGTCTAATTTTCTAGACTTTGGCCGATTGAGTTATACACTATGCTAGGCAGATCTCCCGAAGAGATCCTGGCTTGTCTATGTTGACCACGACCCGCCAAAGAGATCATCACGTGCTTGTATGAAATAGAGGCGTCAACTAACTCTAATGACAAACCAACCATTAGTTTAAGTGAACCATGATGATGCACCTTGTTTACTGTTATTTATATTTGTATTTGTATTTGGTTTACACGTTGAGTGAACTAACAACCAAGCAACCTTGCCTTTGCCTTCGATACATCAACTTCTGCCTCATGTACGTCAGCATGTACCTCCTATTGCTGTTACCTAGATACTACATGTGTAACTTGTTTAGCTTGTCATGCAGATGCAATTGCTGGTGGGCACTTAAATGTGTCTAGTGCATCATCCAGTAGAGGGTCTTATTCAGGACGACTAGCATCAAACCTCATGCGTATCATAATGAATCTAAAATAGTAATAATAATTTAACAATTAGATAATAAATTATAGAAATAATCTAAATAAATAGTAGTTAAAATTAATAATTAAAAACTAATTTAAAATGAAAAATTACATGAATTACACAAATAATTTAAAATTAGAATCAAATAATTTAAATTATCTATTTCAAATAAATAAAAATATAACAAAAAATAAAAAATTACATAATACATAACAAAATCCATTATGCATTACCAGATACATTACAGAATCGCGATTTCGTTATGTATTTAGTAAGGATACAAAATGAAATTGCAATTCCGTTTTGTATCTTCCCCAAATACAAAACGGAATTGCCATTTTGTTTTGTACCTAGCAGGGATGCATAATAAAATTGCGATTTCGTTGTATATTAATATACAACGAAATCGTGATTCCATTTAATCTAAAACATAAAAAAAAATAATGGAACTCACCTCTAGCGACGACGAAGGCAAGGATGCAAGGGAAATAAGAGGGAAAGGGAGACGAGAGCACAAGACCGAGAGGGAAACGAGAGGGCAAGGGTGAGAAGGCGAGAATAGAGGGAAGGATAAAGGAGAGGGAAGTGAGGGAAAGGGAAGGATGGGAAGTTTTTAAAAAAGTGGGGGAAAGGAAGGGGTAGGAGTAAAGTTGTCTTTTTTATTTTAAAAAATTTTAGGGTGAAAAAAAAAGGTTAGGAATAACAGGGTCCTTGAGTATTTGGTCCCATTGAACTAACCAAAATTTAGCGTTAGGCCAATCATGCGATCCAATTTCGAAATTCAAATGTGTTGGATTTGGAGGATTTTTTTTTTTTTAGTATACAACGACAAGGTTTGAACCTTTGACCTTATGCAAACTACTTAAGCTCTCCCACCATGCCAACCCTAGTGGGTTATTGGATTTACATGAGCAATCGAACCAAATTTGCTTAATAGTGTGTGGAGGAATTCTATTAACACATTCTTTGTTGTTAGTTAAAATTTATTAAAAATTATAACATTATCAATAAGGTTTATTATATAAAGAATAAGTACTACACAATGTTATTATTTTTAATAAAGTTCAGTTAATAATAAAGAATATGGTAGAAAAATATATTAGAAAATGTATTATTGAAGGACTAAAATTGCATGAGTCACAACTCATAGTAAAAGAAAAAAATGTAAATCATTGAAAACTTATAAAATATTTCTTTATGTAAGGATAATTATGACAATTATAATTGCAAGTTAGTTTACAAATTGAATACGTAAATGAGAGTGTTAATAATCCTCTTGAAAAAAAATAAAAGTACTAACAACATATTTTCTTAGACATTTTTAAATGTATTCTTTATTGTTAGCTTAAATTTATTGAGATTCACTGAATGCTAAAGATGTCAATTCTTAGTTATTAAGTCTTGTTAATTAACGAGTGTTAAGAAATTTTAGTTAAAAACAAAGAATGTCTTAAAAAATATATATCAAAAAATATATTTATTAATATTTCTCTTACTAGTATTTGAGTTTAATTTCTATATAATGCTAAGGTAAATTTTAAGTAGTTGTTAACTAATTAAAAATTATTTGGGATATGATTTATATGATTTTAAAGTAGTTGTTACCGAGTCAACAATCTTATCATATTTGATAATTTATAATTAGATCCCAATACCAAAAATATTACACTATCAGTGAATTTAAATTAAAAGGAGTGTTAACAACATACTCTCAAACACTCTTTATTATTGGTTAAAATTTACTTCAAATAAATCATGAGTGAGATTCATTAAATAAGAAACAAGATCCACAAAATTTTATGATTTCTAAAGAGGTATTTATTTTAATTTATCTTAATATATTTTTGAGAATATATGCCTAGGAAATGTGTATTCTCATGTTTATTACAAGATTAATTTTTTTTATTCTCGAGCATAAATTATTTCGAGAAAAAGAATAACTTCTATATTCTTAAGTTTTCACTATGAGGGAAAAAGGTGTAAATTGATTCCTTTGAGATGAGAATAATATCATATATATATAAAACTTTGAGTAAATTCTCATTTTAGTCCCTGAATTTATAAAGCATTGTTAAAGTAGTCTTTGAATTTAGAAAAATGTCAAACAAATCATTGAAATTGAAATTTATTAGTCACCTTAGTCCTTGCCGATAACTCCATTATAGACTATAATAATAGTAAGTTGTAAAATTTATAAACTATAATGATAGTGAGTTGTATATATCAGGGGTTAAAATGATAGTAATTTTAATTTTCGAGATTTATTTATCATTTTTTCTAATTTCAAAGATTACTATGATAACACATCACAAATCTAGGTACTAAAATGAAAATTGATTTATAAAACTTTCATTTTAATCATTTTAATTTTCTCTACGCTACACTTTCACAACTAAGATTTTTGACAAAGATTTGTTATTAATCAAACATATATTTTAAAAAATATATTAGGAATGTCATTCTCATCATTATATTTTCAAAAATGTTATTTCAAATAATACAAGTAAATAATTTAAAACAAACACCTCCTAACAAATTTTAGTCAATAATAAAACATGTATTTAAAAAAGAAAAATGCAAGTAACATACTCTTTTGAATAGACTCTTTACTATAAACTAAAATTTGTTATAAATTGTAAAAACTTGTGAGTCTTATTTCTTATTTAATGAGCTTCACTCATAATTTTATAGTTTTCAATAAAATTTAATCAATAATAGAGAGTATATTAGAGATATCAATAATAGATAATATGTTAGAGTGTATTAACACTCTTCTTTAAAAAAATACTACCTCCTTTATATGTCTCTTTTTTGAAATTTGTTTGTCTCTTTTTATAGGACCCTTTTTAAATTTTCTCTTACATTAATTATTTTTTGACTTAAATACACTCAATTGCTTTACAATAAATGCTATAAATTAATAAGATAAATCCATTCTCTCTCATAGGATTAGAGAAGATGACTAACACGCATTAATTAATTAGATATAAAATAATTAAGTGAAAAGAGTGAGATAATAGGTTCCAATATTTTAAGGATAATTTTGAAAAATAATACAAATATTTAACAAATTTAATGTTACTAACTAGGGTTAACCAACTTTTAAAAGAGCCTTATATTTAGGGACGAAGGTAGTGCGTTAGAGAATGTATCTTTTATAATTCTCTCTCTCTCTCTCTTTTTGAACCTAAGATATCTTTCAACTAAGGAGAAATTATTAGGTAATATAAGACTACCATGTATCTATGGTTTCTACCAATCTCTACGAACATAACACACATTCAAGGTTTTTAAATTACGAGAGCAAATTAATAATACTTAACTATGTATTATGTAGACATTAATTGGAACCATAATGGTTCCAAACTATTTAATAATTTATTCTCAACCAATAGTGAAAGTCTAATCTCTTGAAATAATATCTATTTAAGGAACTAACCTTTTCCAACACATAATTTTTCATACACACAAAAGATCAAATTCTTGAACAGACACACAAAAAAAGTTTAAATATGTTTTTGGTCTCTTTAAAATATCATTTTTTTGTTTTTGGTCCTTGTACAATTAGTTATTTTTAAAATGATTCTAGTAATTTTTTTTAATTTTAGTTCCTATTTTTTTTTTTAGTCCTTGTAATATATTTATTTTATTTATTTTTGTCCTTATAAGATTTTATTTGTTTTGAACTAGTCCCTTTTAAAAAAATTTGATAGGAAATAAAAGCAAATTATTTATATATTATAAAGACAAAAATGAAAAATAAATATATTACAAATGCTAAAACAAAATAATAGGGACCAAAATAAAAAAAATTACAAGAATTATTTTAAAAAATAATTTTATAAGGATCAAATCTAAAAAAACAAGATATTACAAAAAAAACACATTTAAGACAAAAAAAAAATTATCTTCAAATCATGCCTGCATGTTGATGCTTGACAATTCTCTTGAATCCAAGCCTCCTACTATTTCACGGCCGTTAAAATGAAGCCACGTTATACTTTTTCTGCGCGCGTGTGTTCACGGTCCAATATGAAGCCAATTTCTTATACTTTCTTCAAAGTTCAAACGAACGTGAGAACCGTGTCCTGTCTTACCGTTACCCCCATTTTCCTTTTAATTTCAATAGTGGGGTGGGCTAGTGGATTCACCCAAATTGTCTATGTAAGCACTCTTGAGATCTTGCTAGTAGCAGCAGACCCTGATTGTGTTAATCAATCAATACTACTTGACCAAATCTCAGTTCTTGAAAATAATTGAAAATCAGTCAATGAATGCTTCTTTGCTTCCTCGACACCCATCCCTTTCTTTTGGCTGTTCCTCATTGATGGTATTTACCAAACTGACCTACCAAGCAAAGTTAAAAAAACATGCTTCTTCTGTTTAAATGTGGTGCGTCGCATGAATGCCATGTTGCTTGCATGCCACCCCTTCTGCGCTTTTAAGTTTCCGTTTTTCTCTCTGTCCCGTCTCGTTATAAGTGTCCACCACTGCGACCGTTAAAGCCACAACCAGAATCTAAAATTTGAATTTCTGTTCCTCAATGTCTTCTCCCAAGAACTCATCACAGCATGAAGACGAAGCCATGCCAGTTTTTGAAGCTATTAGGAGGGTTAAGCGCTTGAGGTTGTTTGAGCCGTCTCTGGGTGTTCTTGGGTTTGTTGTTGTAACTGTCTTTGTGATTTGCTGCTTCTTCTATTCGGATAACAGATATTTTGCTTCAAGATTTGGCTTCTTGGAGCAACCACAGAGGTTTGCTTGGTTGCGGATAAAAGGGTCTACTGAGCAACGCAGAGTTGAGTTTCTTGGAGAAAAGGGTGGTGGGTGTGATTTGTTTGATGGGGAATGGGTTTGGGATGAGAGCTACCCCTTGTATCAATCAAAAGATTGCAGCTTTCTTGATGAAGGTTTTCGGTGTTCTGAGAATGGACGACGTGATTTGTTTTACACCAAGTGGAGGTGGCAGCCCATAGGTTGCAACTTGCCCAGGTAGATGTTTGATCTTTGTTTTCCACTGGTTTCGTTTTAGTAATTTTCAAGTTCGTTATGTTTTTCTTGTCTTTCTTCAGTAATGGTTTGGCTTCTGAGAAAATGAGGATGAAGATGGTAAATTCAAATGCTGGTCTAATAATTTCAATTGAATTTTTATCATGCTGACGGCAAACAATGTTCATGCTTATTTTTGAGAATGTGACAAATTGGAATGATAGGAAAAAAAAAACAAAAACTCGTAGTGTGTGAGTTTGAATGTCTTTAACCATCTTAGCCGGTATCTTGACAGAATGACAGCGACCGAACAGTTGGGTGGCAATTGGCTATCCGTTGTCTCATTATACCTCCTTTGTAACTTTCAGCTATTGGGACATGCAACTCTGTGAAAATGACAACATTTTTTGTTTGCAATTTCCACGCAGAAACATGAGTCTATCATGGATGTCTATATTGATGAGCATGATGAAATGTTCGATTCCTTTCGTACTTATTATTGTCTTTTGTTTTCCTTTTCCACTTCATTTTCATTTTTCAACATATTTTTTTGGTTTGTCTTTTTCTTCGTTTGGACTTAAACTGCAACCCATGTTTCCTTTATCAGTTTTGATCGCTTCTCTTTTGCATAGTAGCTGCAACGGTTGGCCTTTAGTTCGAGTCTTGAACTATATTCCTTACATGCCCTTTATACATCTTGTGTTATTTTTTCTTAAGATATTAATTTTCATACATTGTCGGTATAAAAACACTATCAATCCATTATATTACAAAATCAACAATTTTATCATATATGACAATCTATGATTGGATAACAATGTAAAAAACAATTCATCCTCATTAATTTCTTTTTCTTAATGCTGCCAGTTTGTATTTGTGATATGTGTGTGTAATGTTGGTGAATTTCAACAATTTAATTTATACTCAGTAGCCTACGTTACCGTGTTTTGAGACTTTGTATCAATGAGCTATTTTGGGGTTGTTGATACTGATGAACCATGGTGTTACATGGATGAGAATCAGTCGCTATGTATTCATTTATTTTGATTTGATTTATAATGTTGTTTTCTGATTAAATGCAAAATTAAATGAAGTAAACTTACATCTTTGGTTTTTCTCTAATAAAAATAGATTCAATGCAACATTGATGTTGGAAAAACTGCGAAACAAACGCATAGTGTTTGCTGGAGACTCAATTGGGAGAAACCAATGGGAGTCACTCTTGTGCATGCTCTCTTCTGGAGTTCCTAACAAGGAATCAATCTACGAAGTGAATGGCAGCCCAATTACAAAGCACAAGGGGTTCTTGGTGTTCAAATTCAGGGATTTTAACTGTACAGTGGAATACTATAGAGCTCCATTTCTTGTCTTGCAGAGTCGGCCTCCTGCTGGAGCTCCTGAAAATATTAGGACAACTCTGAAAGTGGATAAAATGGATTGGAACTCTGAGAAGTGGAGAGATGCAGATATCTTGGTTCTTAACACAGGGCACTGGTGGAATTATGAGAAAACAATAAGAGGGTATTTCAATCTTCCCCAGATTTTTATTGCTTAAACATTTCCTGTCACTAGGTTAGCTTGAAAATGTCAAAACCAGAATAGAAAACAAGTTCATACAAGATGATATTTAAAATTGAGTTGCATCAGGTGTCATCTTTTCCCACGCATGATTGTTAACCTCTTGGTTGGATCCTGAATATTTGTGACTTCTGCTATTCTGATCTATGATCTCATAGTGGTAATTAGACAGCTGCACAATGGTGACAAAGGGAAATGAAATTAGGATGATGATTAATTGATTATGGAAAAATGATAGTTTAAAACTGATGGTTATAGGAGGGTTTTTTTTTCATATTTTGTTTTTTGCTCTCTCCCTTTTTTTTCTGTCCATCATTTCTTCAAGCTATTATGTTAATTATTTTCCATTTGTGCTATTGTTTTTCGAGAGTTAAGCTTACCCTTCCCTTTGTGCTGAATTCTAAATTCTGTTGATTGGATTATGATGCCCAAGACATCTGATTTTCTTCTGATATTGTTGTAAGATATAAAGTCTATATTTTATTAGATTTGAATCAGAGCAAATCGTGGCATTAAAACGAACTTATAATATAAGATTAACTGTGTGCCTTCTTAACTGGTTGAATTTCAATGATGCCAAACTATAGTATTGGTTGCATCACTCTTAAACTGTACGTGTCATTTATCAGTAAATTTGTTGCCTGGAAAAATTATTGAAAATTTTCTATATTTGTTCAGTGGTTGTTATTTCCAAGAAGGCATGGAAGTTAAGTTGGAAATGCAAGTAGAAGATGCATACAAGCAGTCCATTCAGACAGTGTTGAACTGGATACAAGATACAGTAAATCCTAGCAAGACCCGGGTTTTCTTTCGTACTTTAGCCCCAGTGCACTTCAGGTTGGTTTGACAGTTCAAATGATGAGTTCCCTGCATTTCAGTTATATGACTTCTTTTTCTAATCTCAGTATACCGTACAATGGTGCACCACTGCATTGGATATTCTGAATATCAAATATTTGAAATGATCTCATGCTGTTGAACCAAAATTTTGGATCCATAATTCTATTCCGCAAGTATCTTGTTCAATACTACATGATGTACAAATTATTCCACAAGCTTACATATCTTTAGAAACTAAATTAGTCTGAAATGTTTCAGAGGCGGGGATTGGAGAAACGGTGGAAACTGTCATTTGGAAGCACTACCAGAACTTGGCTCTTCATTAGTGCCTAATGACAACTGGTCACAATTCAAAATAGCCAATGCTGTCTTATCTGCACACACAACCACTTCTGAAACTAAGAAGTTCATGGTGTTGAATGTAACCCAGATGACTGCTCATAGAAAAGATGGGCATTCATCTATCTATTATCTGGGTCGTATTGTGGGCCCTGTGGTGCCTCATCGTCGCCAAGATTGCAGCCATTGGTGTCTGCCTGGTGTACCTGACACGTGGAATGAGCTGCTCTATGCACTGTTGCTTAAATATGAAGCTGCTCACAGCGGGAACTCGTAACATTCACGAGTATGTTTCAGTGAGAAATCCTTTTGATTGTGCTGCATGGATTCATGGAGCTTATACCAATTCTTTCCTAGAAAAGTGTTGCAGAGAACAACAGGAGATATTTTACAACAGAGATCTGCAGCAAAGGACTACGGTATCAGATTTTATTGCTGCCAATCACCGGTGAGAATTATGTGTCTTCAGAAGAAGCTCAACGTTCTGGGGACATGGACATCAGTTTTGAAATACAAAGCTGCTGGCAGCAGGAAAGGAAACCATTAGTTTCTCACTTTTGGTTATCTTGTGACTAGATGAGGAAGGAACAACTGTAATTATCAAATTCTTTTGTAAGGTACTATGAACACAGTTTTGATACGAAATGAAAGATTATTTAAGGAAAATGCTAAGTGCAATTTTGTTCCAGTTAATTTTAAAACCTATAATTTTTATGAAATATATAATATTCACTTTTAATTGATACCCCCTTCTAATTGATACCCTTAATTTTGATAAATTATATTCAATTTCTTTAAATGAAATATACTTTTATTAAATTTTTAATAAATAAAGATATATTTGACCTTGAAATTATTTAGAATAATTAAGGAAATAAAAATTAAAAATAATTATGAAAAACTAATATAGACTAAAAAGTGTGAGTGAATAGCTCCAACCATTAATGAGATGACTTAGATATGGTCAAGTTAAAGATGAAAGTTCCTTCCAACACACACTTGCAAATGTTAATATAGTTCTTTGATATAAAATTATGCACACTAACTCTGATCATGTGTCTATTTAGAAAGATAATTAAGTAGTTTATAAGTTAATCAATTAATTTATTTGACTAAAAACAAATTGTTAATAATACTTGATTGAGAAGTTTTTTTATATTTTGAAAAAGTTGTTGGCTTAAAAATTCTGATTTGATAAGCTAATAGAAATAGAGCACGACTTATAAATTAAGAGTTACCTAATTTTTCTTCTAATTTTGTTGATGTTAATTTTAAGAAATTGACAACTTTTTACCTTTCACTATTTTTTTCCTTAATTTCAATAAATTATATCCACTTTTTAATTTTTTTTATGAAATAGACTTTGTATAGTAAGAATAAATTTAAATTAATATAAACTTATTAAAATTTTAATTATTGTATATACACCGTACATAAATACAATTTTTTACATTATTTATATATACTAACCGGTTATTAATTAATTTTATCACACACTTCTAAATTAATAAATTTGTCAACTTTCTGTTTTCATCTCTGAATTTCCAAATTTTGATATTTTTCAACTTTTAACTAAATTTTAACAATAAATACTATCTACTATCGTAAAATCATTGGTTAAGAAATTAAACTATTATATATATTATATATTCTATATTTTTTATATTTATTAATAGACGACATATAAATAGATTCATACTATTTTAAATTGAAATATTAATCTTATATAATATATTTAGAATTATAGAATATATTTATAGGAATATATCAATATAATAGAATATAATATGAATAGTAGGAAATTTTTTCTTATGAAATGTTATTAATACACACTTGAATTTAACTTTGACTCATCTAAAGTGAGCAGCTCATTTTATAGAATAAACAAGTAATTTCAATGGTTACTTAAAAAATTAAAAGCCAATTATTTGAACATGTATAATAAATTATACATGTATTTAAATGTTAGTTGTTGATTTTTTTTATTAACGACTGATATTACTTATCTTATGCTTACTTATGGTAGAAGAGTCAAATCCCACACATTCACTGTTATTCTTAATGGCATTTTTAATTAATATAAATAATTATTAATTATTTATATTTATTTAATAATTTTAGTATTTTTATTTTTTAAATTTACTTTAGTTAAAATTTTTTCATGAAATGCATACTTTCATTTGTTTACATGCTGGTTATTCATTACTGATTAATATTTTCTAAAATATATTCATAACTGATTAATATTACATGCCCATCCCTTTTAGCAGAAATTCGAACCGTAATTCCTCATATGTGGAAAATTAATTGCTTTCACTAAATCCAATTCTTGGTGGTTTAAAATACATTTTCATGCTTAAAAAAAAAAGTAAAATAATTATCGTTTCTTTAAAAGTCAACAATTGTAATTATAAAATTTTTATAATCTATTCTGTGCATGGATATGTATATTAGAGTTTAATGGTCATGTACAGTGTAAAATAGTTTACATTTTTATCTAATCACAAATTATCATTTATTGTAAATTTGTTGACTTTTATAATCAATATTTTAAAAATCATATTAATGGTGATTTTGATAAAATGATAATGTAAAACTTTTTACACTGATAATGCATAATCATTAAACTCATTTAATTATAGTAACAAATGTTAGTTTTTAAATTAAACACATACTTAATTATTTTCAATAATTTAAAATTAATTTTATCCAAATAAATGAAACATACGAGCTGCGCATCCAATACAATCACAGCTTACAATTAAAGCTAAAAAAAAAAAAACATAGGGAGAAAGAAAAACTCTGCAATAGACACTATACAGAAAATCTCAGGCGCGAGCGCTGGTGAAAAGAGCGCAGAGGGCAGGGAAGCATCTTTAGCTCCGCGAAAATCAAACCCATCTCCAATGGCGGATGTCTCAAGTCGATCCAGGGACCTCGACAAACTCCTTCTCCGCCCTGGCAATCTTGTCGGTCCCAGGTTCGAACCTGGCCCTGAGGTACTATTACTATTACTATTACTACTACTACTCTCTCTCTCTCTCTGTACGCTTTTGGGGTTTCGTTTCTGTTCCCTTATCTTTTCTCTGTCGCAGTTGCGAGATGACCTTCAGGCCTTCGCCAAAGTGTTGGTGGTAGGAGCAGGTGGCTTGGGTTGTGAATTGCTAAAGGATTTAGCCCTGTCTGGTTTCAAAAACCTTGAGGTCATTGATATGGATCGGATAGAGGTTACTAATCTCAACCGCCAATTCTTGTTCAGGTTAACTCCACACATTTCTTTTTCAATTCATTTCTACAGTTTTTTTTTTTTTTGGTTGATAATTTGCTTTGCTTCTAGACTTGAAGATGTCGGCAAACCGAAAGCCGAGGTAGCTGCCAAGCGTGTCATGGAGAGAATTAGTGGCGTGGAAATTGTGCCGCATTTTTGCAGGATTGAGGACAAGGAAATCGAATTTTACAACGATTTTAGCATTATTGCCCTTGGTCTTGATTCCATTGAGGCACGCAGCTATATCAACACTGTTGCTTGTAGTTTTCTAGGTCTGTTCTGTTTTCTATCCCTTTTACTTACACTGCTTCTTACTTGCCTTTATATATATATATATATATCCGCTTTGCTTGTTTCACTACTTGAGTTGTTATCCTGCATTCGATTTTTTGGCACTATCTGTCAAAATTTAGAGAATGAGATTGGAAACTGAGAAAATCAGAGAGAGAAGTGATGCTCTGAAGAGTGAAATTCTCATTCTAAAGTTTGTTTACTGTGTACATTGGTATTTATACTAGAGGGAATTAACTGAAAATTAACTTATTGATAACTAACTGAAGGTCTATTAGTTGACACTATCTGACCTCAAGTATGTAAAATTTTCACCTCTACGCTCAGTCCCAAAGGTTTGCTGCAGACTGCTTATGCTAATTTTCTGTTTCTTTTCTTTTTACTGATAATTCTAGAGTATGATTCTGATGATAATCCACAAGAAGAGACAATCAAACCTATGGTGGATGGTGGCACTGAAGGTTTCAAGGGCCATGCTAGGGTTATCTTGCCGGGGATCACGCCATGCTTTGAGTGTACCATCTGGCTTTTTCCACCTCAAGTGAAGTTTCCTTTGTGTACCTTGGCTGAAACCCCTAGAACTGCTGCCCACTGTATTGAATATGCTCACTTAATTAAGTGGAATGAGGTATATTGTTGTTCATTCTTTCTGTTATTTTGTAGTGTCCATTATTTCAACCAAAATTTAATGTATAGGTTCATGGTGGAGTGGCTTTTGATCCAGATAACCCTGAGCATATGAAATGGGTTTATGATGAGGTAACCACAATTTCATAGTGATTTTCTTGACAGTTTAATGTACATTTTTCGCCCATCAATCAGTTACAAGTTTAACTATTTATGTTTTACAGGCTGTCAAGAGGGCTGAGCTTTTTGGCATTCCTGGAGTTACTTATTCTCTTACCCAGGTATGTAGATGATTAGGGATGCTAGTTAGCCCTAGCTAAATTCTGAGTTTTTGGGTTATGTGTATAGTTTTGTTCTTTGGTTTTCTCTCAATGATGAATTTCTATGAATTGTTTGATGTTTATCTCGTTATTGTGCTTTCCCTTGTTATAGTCAACTGTATTTTCCTTTTTCACTAAGAATTAATTATTTTAATAGGGTGTTGTGAAGAACATCATACCGGCTATAGCTTCAACAAATGCAATTATATCAGCTGCTTGTGCACTGGAAACATTAAAGATTGCAACAGAGTGCAGCAAAACTTTGTCAAACTATTTAACGTATGTCCTTTATCTTATTATCATTTGCCTTTTGGCTATAAATCTTATTGATTGGTTAATACCTCTGTAGGTATAATGGATCAGAAGGCCTCCATACTGAAGTGGCAGAATTTGAAAGGGACAAGGACTGTCTTGTGTGTGGTCCTGGTATACGTATTGAACTGGACACTTCAATCACATTGCAAAAGGTTATTTTTCAATTATTAACTCCTCAAGTTCTTTATATATATCAATTATTGATTATCTATGCAGCAAATGTCAATTCCTTCTCTTGATAAAGATTAAAGAATATTGAAATTGTATTTTTAAGTTGTTTTGGTTGCTAGCTCTATAATTTAAAGCCATACTGACCTTGAAAATGGCCATGGATGCCTATTGCGTACATCTCGTTTCAGCTCTCACCAGTCTTCATTTGCTATTATAGTCTACAGCCATTATATTGCATTTTAAAAACTTATCATTAACTTTGTGCTCTTGGGGAGAATTTAAAATGATATTTTGGGGAGATTTAAAATGAACTGTTTTCTTATTTCTGTTTTTAAGCAAATCATATCTTGATGCATCTTTAGCATATTCCTTTCTGATGCATTTTATAATCAAATTGTGGTTAACAGTTCATGGATCTTCTTGAAGAACATCCCAAGTTGCGATTATCAAAAGCTAGTATTACACATCGAGGAAAGAATCTGTACATGCAAGCTCCCCCTGTATTGGAAGAAATGACTCGATCAAACCTGAGTCTATCTCTTTTTAACCTCATGGGTAAACTGCCCAAGGATGTTGTGCATGTGAATGGTACAACAATCAAGAATGACCAAAAGTTCTCTTGTTTGAGAAAATTACGTGTTATTTTCAAGGGAGTTGATGGGGTTACAGATATGGATACAGCTGGAGGAGCATAACTTACAACATCCAAACACGTTTTGCTGCTTGAAATTTTTTCGGCTCTATAAGCATAATTTATGTTAGATATCACAGCTTGTTTCCAATATTGGTCAGGTAAGGTTTTACAATTTCTACCCTGTCAAAGTTATTCATAGACGAGCAGTTAATAACACTTGATGCTGTGGATTTGTTGCCCCACAGGGTGGCGAATTTTGGCAATTCCATTTTATCATATGCGCTTAGATTGATGGAGCACAGTTAGACTATGTATATCTGATGCAATTAAGTTGCTTAAATGTTTCTAAGTGCCTGTATTTCATCTCTGAAATTCTGAAGTTGGCCTTAAAATATCTTGATGGAGATGGATTGTAAATTTATTTTGTGGTAGAGAAATGTGCACGCAAGTATCATTTGGAAACCAATGATTGAGAATCTTGAACATTCTGGTAGCTACTTATTATTACTATTTACTAAAATGAAGTCAAGGCACCAATTTAACATATGTATGGGTTAACGTTGGTGGGAGGCTAACGTATGTTCATGGAAGTAACTCCTTTGTTACTTTTCCATTGAATGTACTTTGAGGAGTAGCCTAACCGGTTTCCAAACATAGCTTTAGGCTTTGGAATGAATAGTGCATGCATTAGAATGGCTCTGCATACAGAGACAAAAAATGATGTTCTAAATAGGAGCCGTTAAACTAGTAGCTTTGTACTTTAGGGAGAATATCTCTATGGCAGGCTAAAATTGAGCGTATATTGTAAGATCTCTTGTTTGCTTCATGTTTGAAAAGATTCGTTACTAAGTCATGTATTACGAGTAGCAGTAAAGGTGGCAGCTCAACTTGTGTTGTTACTTTGCTTTTTAGTACGCAGTAAAGACTAAAGACGTTAACTTGTTTGGAGTTACTACGCTTTATTTAGCAGTAAAAATGGCAACTTGCTTTGTTTGAGTCTTTGAGAAGTATTTATAATACAAGGTTTTACTGATAGTGATTAATGATTTCAGTTAGTGGTAGTTGTTCTGTTAATGCAGGAGTTGGTTAGTTAGTGATCTGAATATGTATATATTGAAATAAGATCCCTCTGTACATACATACCTTTTTTTTCTCTTCAGCCATCAATTGCTGAATACAACTCAATGCAATATTACTTTTCTCTCGTGATATTTTTCAATATGGTATTAGAGCCATATTGAGTCTTGCGAAGAAGATCAATCTTAACTATACAAATAATTCATAATAGTTTGGTTAATTGTTTTCCATTGGGCAATATTTCTCAGGGAAATCCCTTAGCGTTCAAGGGTAGTTAAGTAGTTGTGAGCCTGTGATCGAATAAAATTGCTGGTGGTTTAGTCCTGTGTAGTAGTTTTTTGAGTGGATTTTTGCTGACAGTCTCAGCATGTCATTAATGTCTTGTCCCATAATATTGAGGGCGCCTTTCCATTTTATCACATTCATTCACCCCAAAAAAAAAAAAAAAAAACTAGAAATTCAATTACCTGGTTGTAATAGCAGATTCCATGCAAGTCAACAGTCGAATATATAATTTATGTTTATTTAATAGGTAAGGATTATCTGATTAGTTTATCAATTCAAATATCTGTTGCATATCTGTTGTAACCTTCTCCCATTCTTAAATTTGTATTTTTGTTAGCATAGGCTTCGCTCTTATCTGTATCATAGCTTTATCAGATAGCATAGGTTACAGCTATCAGGTTTCTCTATATATTGTAACACTGATTCAATGAAAGGCACAATTCATCCCTTTCTCACACCTCTTTATGGTATCTGAAGCCTCTTAAGCTTCACGACATTTTTTTTCCCTCATTCCAATGAGCACCTCCCCTTCTTGTGATACCAATGCTACAAATACCAATCCTCAAATTGTCACAAGCCCACGACCAGATCCCAACACAACTCAACCTTGATTTTCCTAAGTGCTGGAACTCAGATTTATCCAAAACTATCTGCCTCCAACCATCTTGCATGGAGGGTCCAATTCAATGCCTTGCTAGTTGGCTATGATCTCATGGATATGTTGATGGTTCATTCCCGTGCCCACCCAAATATGTTGATGGTTCATTCCTATGCCCACCCAAATATGGTGATGGCACACAAGCTACTGTCAACCCAGCATATACCTACTGGATGTGGCAGGATCAATTAATTGTTCTCGCTATCGTCAGCTCAATCACTTATACTGTTGTCACCATGCTAGGATGCTTGGGACATTCTCAACACAATGTATGCGAATTGCTTTCACAGTTGCATCTTAACTCTCAAGGAGAAGCTCTCACCTTTCCAAAGGAGACCTTCTGGTTGTCAATTATTTGCAGCAAATCAAAGCCATCTTTGATGAGCTATCCATTATCCATCAACCCCTGGATCACTGATCTAGTCATTCACACTCTGAACAGTCTCGGTGCGGAATTCCATGAAGTTGCAGCTGTCATTCATGATCGTGAAAATCCTAGTCAATTTGAGGAACTTCATGAGAAGCTTGTGGAGTTTGAAATGTTAGGAACATGCCAGAGAGTCCACCATTCCCATGACCCATGCAACACAAAGGTCCAAACTTTCTTTCTTTAAGTCAAAAGCACCAACAGGCACCTACACTCATAAACACCGTCGGGAACACACCCCCCCCACCCCCCCGCCCCCCCCAACATAGAGGGTCATCTGTCAGTATTACAAAAAGCGGCCACACAGCCAAGGTATGCCATAAGCTTCATGGGTATCCATCTCGAAGTCAAAATCCTGCTACCATGTATGCAAAGAATGCACTCATCGTGTCACTAACAATTTGCAGAATCTATCGCTGAATTCTCCTTGCACTGGTGTAGATGAGTTATTTGTGGGTGATGGCACAGGTTTGTCCATCAGTCACACTGGTAAATCTCTCATCCATACAAATTCCTCTCACCATCACCTAACGAACATTCTGTGTGTTCCAAAAACTCGCTAGAACCTTATTTTTCTTTCCAAATTCAGCAATACTAACCTAGTCTCTGTTGAATTTTTCCCAACTCATTTCTTGGTGAAGGGCTTGAAGACAGGAGTGACTTTGATGCGAGGAACCCATTACAATGAACTTCACAACTGTACCCTCCAAGCTCCACGAGCATTTCATGCTAGCCTTACCCTCTCCAATCCCCGACACCACATTCTAGGGCCATCCCTCATCCAAAAGAATGCAACCTCTGAGAAGCAACCAACACCTTCCAATAAAAGTCTTGGAATCAGAATCCTGCACCTCATGTCAATGTGCAAAAAATTCATAAGCTGCCCTTTTCAAATCACAATCTACGAAACAGTCAACCTCTTCAACTTGTGTACTCTGATGTTTGGGGCTCAGCTCCAAATAAATCCTTTGATGGTTTTCTCTATTATGTCATTTTTGTAGACCATTTCACCAAGTATGTTTGGATATAGCCATTGAAAAATAAATCAAATGTTTATTCAGTATTTTTTCAATTCAAAAATGTTGTGGAAATTTCTTTGGCTTGCCTTTAATTGCTCTATATTCTAATAATGGTGGTGAATTCATAAAATTAAAACAATTCCTTAGTACAAATGGCATCACTCATTACACCATTCCCCTCGCACACCCCTGAACTTAATGGCACAGCTGAAAGATGTCATTGTCATATAGTTGAAACTGGTCGTGCTCTCCTTCACCACTCAAATCTACCCCTCAATTTTGGTCATTTGGATTTCAAATAGTTGTCTATTTAATAAATAGGCTTCTAACACCAAATGTTGGCATGAAGTTCCCCTTCAAATTACTATTCAAGAATGTACCCAATTACCAAAACCCCCATGCTTTTGGTTGTCGTTGCTTTCCATGGCTAAAGCCCTATACGTCCAACAAACTTCAGCCTTGCTCTCAACCATGCATCTTTCTCGGTTACTAAAACTCTCAGTATGCATATTTTTGCCTTGAACCTAAAACAAATTGCTTATACGTGTCTAGGCATGTCACTTTTGTTGAAAATCAATTTACCTATCCTGACCTCACCAATCCAGCACTATCAACTCCCTCTCCCCCCATCCAATCTGCCCCACCACATCACTTCCTACCATTAAATTCTAACACCCCTTCACCATCCAATCCTCACCTGCACACCTAAAGCCACACTTCCCATGCTAATCATCTTTCCAACACGTGAGACACACAAGACATCAAACCTTGTCTTGCCTCTACATTAGAGTCCGCTTCTTCCTCCCAACCTATATCAGGTATTGACCTTACTTCTGCTTCCCCTTCACCTACCACCCCACCTGAGCGCACTCATCCCATGACAAGAAGGTCCCAAAATAATATTTTCAACTGAAACAATTGCTTTTTGCCACCAAACATCCCTTGTAGGAAAACATTGAGCCTTCTGGTGTGATTGAGGCAACGTGATACAGCCACTGGCGCAAAGCTATGTCTAAAGAATTTGATGCCCCTTCTTTGCAATGGTTACTTGGCAGCTTGAACCAACACCACATAATCAAAATATTGTTGGCTGCAAATGGCTGCTCTGCATCGAAAGAAATTCGGATGGATCCGTTGCTCACTACGAAGCTCAACTTGTAGCTAAGGGATTTACCCAAACCCAGGGTGTTGATTTCAAAGAAACTTTCTCACCGGTGATCAAGCCACAGACCATTAAGGTCATTCTGACCGTGGCTCTTGCATAAGCATGGTATCTTCTTCAACTTGATGTGAATAACGCTTTTTCTGCAGGGTCACTTGACTAAAGCTGTCTACATGGAATAATTGCCTGTTTTTGTGAATTCTCAACATCCCAACCATGTGTGCCACCTCAAGAAGGCATCTATGGCTTACGTCAAGCTCCTCGAGCTTGGCATGATGCTTTGAAAAATTACGTTATCTCATATGGCTTTAAAATGAGCCAAAGAGATCCATCCTTGTTTATTTACTCACACAGTTCTGTGCAGGTTTACTTCCTTGTCTATGTTGATGACATTTTGGTAACAAGAAATTCAAGACACTTTGTCTCCACTTTCATTTAGGATCCATCCAACAAGTTCTCTCTCAAGAACCTTGGTACTCCTCATTACTTTCTTGGCATTGAAATAATTCCTACCACCAAGAATCTCTTCTTATCTTAACATAGATATATTCGAGACCTACTTGAGAAGCACAACTGACGAGGGCAAAACCAACCTCCACTCCGTTGAGTACCAGTATCTCACTGCACCTTAAAGATGGTACAACAGCTGCAAATCCTTCCCTTTTTTAGGAGTATCATCGGTGTCCTTCAATATGCGCCACCTTAACTCGATCGGATGTGTCCTTTGCAATAAACAAACTCTCACAGTTTATGCATAAACCCACAGAAACCCATATGCATCAAACTTATCTCTCCTAGCATTCAGCGATGTAGTTAGGTTGGCAATGTTGACGATCACACCTCAACCTCCTCATACATTGTCTTTCTTGGTGGAAACCTAATATCTTGGTGATCTAAACGATAACTAGTGTTGCTCGATCCTCCACTGAAGCAGAGTACAAATCAATAGCTCACACGACAGTTGAACTTACGTGGCTCACAAATCTTCTCTCAGAGATTGGCATTCAACTCACTTCCCCACCTCGCATACACTGCAATAACATTGGCACCACATATGTGCCAATCCATTATTTCACTCACGGATGAAACATCTTGCTCTAGACTATCACTTTGTCAGAGAATTGGTTCAGCAAGGTTGTCTCGTTGTCTCTCACATCTCCACTCGAGATCAAATGGCTGACATTCTGACAAAGTCACTGTCTTGATCCAAATTCCAGTCTTTTCGGTCCAAGATGCATGTCACTGATGGTACCATGCTCTTGCGGGGGCATAATAGGTAAGGATTATCTGATTAGTTTACCAATTCAAATATCTGTTGTAACCTTTTTCCACTCTTAAATTTGTATTTCTGTTAGCATAGGCTCCGCTCTTATCTGTATCATATCTTTATCAGATAACTTAGGTTATAGCTATCAGGCTTCTCTATATATTGTAACTGTGATTCAATGAAAGGCACGATTCATGCCTCACACCTCGTTATTATTAACATAGAGCATAATATTATGCTTAAATGTGTGAAGGGTTTGTGTAAACCTATTATTAAGGATAACTAAGTTATTAACCAGGGATACCAAAAAAAAAAAAAGATTTAGTGTGTAAAAGATTTATTTCTATCAATATCCCAGTGTCATGTTTTTACCTTTTAACTAACATGTATTTTTCACCCCTCTGTATTTTTTTGTTTTGGTGAAATAATGATATTAACCTCCTATCTTGGTATATAATAGTTTTTTTTAATCATAAATAAACTTAAAAATAATGTTTTTTCCAATAAAAATGTTTATAAAAATATAAGTGAGAGGTAATTATTATGCTTTTGTATTAGAACCAATTAGGTTCGAGGTATCCTCATTAGAGTTAGGTAAAGCTGGGTCAAGGTGTGAAGGTACGCTTGTTTAACTCCCTACTATTAGGCTTGCAAGTTTGTTAAAAAACGGTTTAACCATGTTATGACCTGTTAACTTGCATAATAGTTTTTTTTTTTTTTTGCCTTTATAAAACTTTATTTTAATTTATTGTTAATGGGTCAATGGGTGGACACAACGTAGAATACCAATGTACTCAAAATGTTTGATATTTGGTGTTTGGTTGATATACTCAAAACATTAATACTTTATTATTCAATATTTAACAGTTTCAATGTTTTTCTTCAAAAACTTTTAAGCAATATATGTACCCAAAAATGAATACTTTATTATTTGATATTTAAACATTTATATGCTTTTCTTCAAAAAAAAAATCTTAACCAATATTTGTAATTTCTGCAATTTAAATAGTTATAGAAGAAGCTTGCAAGCTCTTCATGGTTAAGATTAAATTTGAATAAAGTTAATCTTGATTATTTGTTTATAATTTATATGGTTAAAATTTATTTCCCTTATAATGACAAGTGAAAACAATTTTCATTTAATAGAAGCACGCTTTATGCATAATTTGTTTCCCTTGAGTGCCGAAAAAAGGATCCTAAAGAATTAGGTGAATTACTGGAAGCGTAATTCATGGCAATTAGATTCAGACTCAATGGATATGTGCAAAAAATACTCTTGATAGGGAGAGAAATTACTAGTTAAATTGTCCTAAGTTTGAGTACAGGTATTTAGTCGTAAATTTTTTGAGGATAGGTGCAAGTATGAGTATTTTTTTTTCGGGTTAAATATGTTTTTGGTCCTTCAAAAATTGACTCTTTGGTTTTAGTTCCAAAAAAAAAATCATTGAAACTGATCCCAAACTTTTCAAATTATCCCTTTTAAGTCCTTTTGTTAAATTTCTTAATAGATGCTATTAAAAGTGGGCCATATCAGCATCCCAATTAGCTTTGTTGGTCTGATGTGGCCATCCATTTCACTTTTTTTTTTACCAAGTCAGATTGTAATTAAAAATTGAAAAAATAATAAAGACAAAAACGGAGCTCGGTTAAAAACCCGCTAGGTGGCTTTTTTGAAAAAAACAAGCTTCGAGCTTATGTCGAGTGACCCTCAGTACCTGCCGGGCGGGGTAGTCATGGGCGTGACCAGCCGAGCGGCCTATACGAGCCGTTGGGGCAGGTGCAACCTTGGTAGGTCTGAAACACATTCCTGGGTCTCTTTTCTGAATTTCATATAATTGTGGTATGACATATTCAAATAGTTCATCAGAATATTGAAGCAAACTTAACACCAATATACTCAACTCAAATACAGCCAGAAAATAGCATTCTGTATTGTTGCATGATTGGTTTGATATTCAATCTGATTTGTATAGTTTGTTAAATATAGTCTGTTATAGTGAGCTGCATAGTCTGTTTTGTATAGTCTGTTAGATATAGTTTGAGCATGATTGGTTTGATATTCAGTCTGATTTGTATAGTCTGTTAAATATAGTCTGTTACAGTGAGCTGCATAGTCTGTTTTGTATAGTCTGTTAGATACAGTCTGAGCATGATTGGTCTGATATTCAGTCTGAGCTAGACTGAATATCAGACCAATCATGCTCAGACTGTATCTAACAGACTATACAAAACAGACTATGCAGCTCACTTGCAACAAACTGAATATCAGACCAATCATGCAACAATACATAGTGTTATTTTTTGGCTGTGTTTGAGTTGAGTATATTGGTGTTAAGTTTGCTTCAATATTCTGATGAACTATTTGAATATGTCATACCACAATTATATGAAATTCAGAAAAGAGACCCAGGAATGTGTTTTAGACTTGCCAAGGTCGCACTCGCCCAGCGGTTGGTATAGGCCACCCGGCGAGTTACTCCTATGACTAACCTGCCGGCGGGTACTGAGGGCTGCCCGACGCAAGCTCGAAGCTTGTTTTTTTGAAAAAGCAGCCCAGCAGGTTTTTAAGTCGAGCTCTGTTTTTGTCTTTTTTATTTTTTCAATTTTTAATTACAATCTGACTTGGTAAAAAAAAAGTGAAATGGATGGCCACATCAGACCAACAAAGCTGATTGGGATTCTGATGTGGCCCACTTTTAACAACATCTATTAAGAAACTTAACAGAAGGACTTAAAAGGGATAATTTGAAAAGTTTGGAGATTAGTTTCAATGATTTTTTTTTCTGGGGACTAAAACCAAGAAGGGTCAATTTTTGGAGGACCAAAAGCATATTTAACCCTCTTTTTTTTTGTTAGACCAGGAGGTATCTGAGGTTTATTTTTTGCACCCAACTAATCTCCTATCCCACCGGGTCAGCCCCTCTAGAGGTAAAGTGGTACATCCAGTTGTGATTCTATGTCTAAGCTGGGGATCGAGCCCTAGACCTTGTTTAAGAAGCTCAAGTATCGAACCACTTGAGCTAGCAACCTTCGGTAAGTATGAGTATTTTACTACTCAACTCATCTCATACGCACATGTATTTAGTATATTAATATTAAAAAAAATATATTACTCATATATTCCTTTAACTTCACAATTATAACTCACAAGTTTATTTTAATAACTTAATCTTTTGATGTTAAAATGGAAAACCTTAATTGCCATTGTCTAGCATTTTCTTCTTCATAATTGTGTGGCAATTGAGGTCATTCTTGAAGTTTGCTTGCGAAAGGGAATTGCCAGTAATCGTCTAACATTTTTATTTTTAACAATAGTGTAGATAATGAGTTTAAGTATGGGTACGTAAGTGTCCACAAGGTATGTGAATGAGTACTACAATATATTTTTAAAGGATTTGACTTTTGTATAGTAAGAATAAAGTAAATAATCTCAGTCGTTAATTAGAAAATTAATAGTTGATATTTCAACACATTTATGATTTGTTATACATGTACACTTAATATTGGCTATTTTTTTTATTAATGATTAAAATTACTTACTTTATCCATTGAAGTAAGTTACTTAGAAGAGTTAGATCGATTTTTAAAATGTTTATATGATATATATATATATATATATCTTACTCAAACTCTCAAGAGGTCCATCTTGCAATTTGCTATTTTTTCTACTTTGAATAAATATGTAAAGTACTGAAAAACCATCCAATCAATCAAAACTAGACCCTTTATGCTTGAATTAATTAAGGGACTTTGGTACGCCAAAGTACCCATGGTCAGTGTGGATTTGGATTTTGTTGATGCCTTCTTTGATGCCTAAGGGTTAAAGTCTTAGCCCTCCCCATTCTTCTCCGTGATCACATGCAAAGAAGTGGATCGGAATTGATTCACGATAATTGAAAATATTGCCAAGCAATGCAGCGTAGTGGAAGATTTAACGATTGCTTGTTAGTCAACAATTCGACGACTTCTAGGGTGGAGAAGTCTACCAAGGGGTCCACTATGGTCCAAAAACTTTGCCGGGTATAACAGGTATGTTGCGCTTTTAATAGGTCAGTTGAATTCCTTTGCTTAAGAAAAAAGTTATAGAGACTAATAGATTAGTTTAACTTAAATATGATACCGCAACAATAATTAAGATTGCATTGATTCTATTTTTTAATTATTCATAATTTCTATAATTGCAACGCAACTTTAGGCGTAATTTAAAAAGAAGTACACCAATTCAAGTATAGAAACACTACGGCAGTTATGAAAACAACACTCACATGGACCAAAGAATAATGCTTCCTCCACATAATCAGGAAGCACATTCCCTTTTGTTAGGAGTAGTTGTGTGAAAAATAAGATAGAACAAGTAGCAATCAGATGATAGAAATTGTACAGACGTGAGATGATGCATGTGAAAATGTGTCTTTAGTGTTTTTTTTTTTTCTGGACTAGGACTTTCAAAAGCTAAATACTATACACAAAAATTATCATCTTAGCGGGAAGAGAGAGACGTGAAGGAAAAATAAAGAAAATAATAAATGTGATATGTGACTAAAAAAAATAAAAAGGAATATAAAACACACATAAGATTTAAGATATAAAAAAGTTGAAGTTTTTTTTTTTTAATAATTGACACATCAAAATGAGTTTAACTCATTGGATTCATTTGTTTAACAGGATGGATTGGGTTGAGTAACTCAATTACTTATTATACCTCCCTTTGTGTAATCCACCTATAAAATAGGTTTAAGATGAGTTGGGTTGGACCAACTTGTTGAATTGATTTTTTTTTATTTGATTGTTTGAGATTAAGTGTGAGACTAGGGCTGAGTTGGTATATGGTGAGTCAATTCATGAGTTACCTTTTTATAATTTATTTTTTTAATTATGATAAGTCAACCCAACTCACAACCTACTTAAGGTTGGGTTAAGATTTCTAACTCACTCTCAACAGATTCAACCTTACTTGGTTTTTCTGAATTGAGGGTTGGATTAAGTTAAGTTGAACCCATTTTTTCACCTTTAAAAACTATACAAGTTTAAAATGAAAAAAATAATAGATTGGATAATATTTTGCATCTTATTTTATTTAGATGGTTTATTATAATTCTCCCTATATAACCTATAAGTTGTTCACACACGACAAATTCATTTCTCTTTCAGAAAAAGGTAGATGCAAGTTCACTTATTTAAGAAATGAGCAAATAATGTGAACTTATCTTTTAGATGCGTTAATCATTCAATCCACCTAGATTTAAAAAAAAAATACATGTTGATCTGCTTAAAATTAAATATGGATGATGGTCCGCAAGTTAATCTACCTAATGAGAAATGTTAGGAATACACTATTTGACATACTCCTTTCGACACATTCTCTCTTATTTGTTAAAATTTATTAGAAATCACAAAATTTAGTAGGTCTCACATTCTATTTAATGAATCTCTTTCCTAATTTTGTAGTTTATAATAAATTTTAACTAATAAAAAAAAAGTATTAGAAAAAGTGTGCTAGAAAATATGTTGTTAGCACTCTCTTTCTAAAATTAGATTTGAATTCTTTAAAGTGATTTCAGAGAAAAAAATTAACTATTAATAAAAAAAAACTAATGTATATACATCTATAATAAATTATAAATATGTTAAAATTTATCTCTTTATCTTTTTATGAATAATTTATTATTCTTTATGTTTTAAAAACAAATCACTCATTTTAAAAGAGAGTTAAATCGAGGTTGTGTCAACCGCAACTGACTGAACAAATTGACCTGCCTTGTCCGTGCGACGGTGACCCGTGTATAATCGATTAATCTTTGTTCAACTATTACTCCAAAAAAGGTGCCAAATACTTTTGATCCTATTTGGGTCCAATTGCAAGTTGTTCTAGATGAAGAACCACTGACCGTTACAGCAGGATCTATCTCGGTGGTTTAGTCTTGACCAAGAGCAACCGCTAGATGATACAAAACAGATAAGAACCTTTGGGACAAAAATTGATTGTTTACTGAGCTATGAATATGATAAGCCATAACTTACCTTTTAGGATATGAGGGAGGACCATCCACAACCAAGTATGTGTTAGGGATCATGAATCTACATATCTTGGATTAGATATCTGGACAATAGTTGTTGCCTGCTGTTCCTCATCTCCTTTACGATCAACCGGATAATATCGCAATACCCTTCCATGATTCTAGTGGGAGGTTTGTGGGCCTTAGCCAGATTGGCCAACTGTGCCCATGACCCCACCAACCCACATGCCCATCCTTTTACATTTCAACTCATCCGTGCTTACCCTTTTCCCCTCTATTAAAACCCCTACTTTTGGGACAACAAAATAAAAGAAACATCAAAGTTCAAAGAGGGAGATTACCAACTCTAATACTTGGTTTCATGCTTATGGAGGTTGCTGTGGAGCTGGAAGATGATCTATTTTTTGCAGACTTGAGCAAGCAAATTTCTCTCCTAATTATGGATGAAGATGAAGACCCCTTTGCTTCTTGTCCTCGAGACCCTCTTCAGGTTTTTTCACTACCTGCTCATATAAACTTTTTAATAAGTGCTTATAAATGAAGAAGCATGAGTTAATTTATAAAACTTTTTCTCATTTAACTTCTCCAAAAACTGATTTTAACTTATATATAAAACATTTTTAACATAAAAAAACACTTAATTTATTTTATTTTCGTATTTTTTTCTTCTATATATACTTATTGAGAAATCTACTTCTACTTGCATTTCCTCCTACATACCACACATGCATCCTCACTTCAACTTAATTTTTTCTTATTCCAAATATAGCATTTTGAACAGCTGTTTTACTCATTATGCTTATGGTCTTAACTAATTTTCAGACTTTTTCTGGATCAATCCATCCTGCTCCACAGTCTGCTTTCCTCTATGAGCAGGCTTTGAGAAGACAAAGCAAAGGGACAGGGGTGTTTATCCCCCAGTCGACACAGCCTAGAAGGAAGCACAGGAAAGGAAGATCAAGCTCAAATGCAAAATATCAAAAGCAGTCTCAAGATACAAGAACGGTTTCTCAAGTTCAAGTAAAAAGCTCTTTCAAACCCAAAAATGGTTGAGGATATATAGATTTTTCCACAAAGCTGCATAATTTTACTAAGTTCTATTGATTAATTACTTTGCAAGTTTAATTACTTATGCGTCTAATTCTTTAGTCTTTAGGCAATAATTCTATGCTAATATAGTTTGAAGGATTCATGTATATAGGTCATTATGTACATGGGAATGCCGTATATACTTGCTAGTCCTTATAGCAAGGTTTAACTAAGGTCTTGTAACCCTTCACCGTGTGGCACAAGCATGATTGACTGGTTGTTATCTGGTTTGACGAGTTTATCCTTGTTTTTTAATTTTTATACTATTTCTTTCGAATTTTCTCATTTGGTTCGCTTTATGTGTGTGTGTGTGTGTGTGTGTGTGTGTTAACCAAGATGTGTTTGCTAAGATGGAAATTCAAAGAAAAAATCAAATAATACGTTATGCTTATGACTAGATAGTAGATATTTATCAGTTTTATTCACTGTTTCCTTACTCCTAACGGTTTTTGGTTTTTAATTACTTTTGTCAACCTTGTTCTCTTGACATATATAGATAAGCTGCGCCAGTTGCCTTAAAGGTGAACAGTCGACAATTGTATTACCAAGATAGCAGATATTGGCAGTTTGATAACCTACGCAAAGAACATTTTTATTAATTTTTTCCGCTAAAAAATATTATTGTTACTCGAGCGTTAAAAAACATCAAAGTATTTTACATAGAAGTGTCTTTTTCTATATATCATGTTTGGGTCATTAAAAACAGAAACTTTTGACGTGATATAATGGATCACTATGAGCAATTATAAGTGAAGACGCTTGATTCTTGGTGGGTCATTCTTCTTAAAGTGGTTCAACTTTTTGGTTTTGTATAAGAAGTGGGATGCTTGACTCTATGGCTAATAACTTGTGTAACTAGCTTTTAAACCAGAATAATATTATTTAAAAATTAATTACAGGGAAATAAATTATCCATTTGAGATTATTTTGTATACATCACTGCCACGTGTCCAAAGCATGCGTTGGAATTGCCAATTGCGCCTTTCGACTTCAAAAATTTGCTTGCAAGGCTTATTCTAATTTCTAACCTGTGCTATCTAGTTAATTAATTAAAAAAAAAAAACCTACCTTCCTTCAAAAATATATTTGTGTATCTCATACTAAAAAAGTTACTAAATTGCTCACAAACTATATATGCAATAAATCAATTGGTATTCAGTTAAAAAATATAGTATCACTATAGAAATATGAGTTAAGTGAAAGAAAACCGTTTAAGCATTTAGACTCATTTGGATAAACTGTTTAATTAAGATTTTATTGAATAAGTACTTATTATATAAATATTTATGTATAAATTTTTTTAATCATTAAAGAAAAATAGGATTAAATTATTTTTACCTAAATTATATGTTATTTTCATAAGTTATCTTGAAGAATGAAGAGCTTATTGATGAAATAAGTTGAAAATAACTTATGGACATATCATAAGTTATTTTCATAATCTCTCACAAACATGTATATAAGTACTTATATTACAAGCTAAATCTAAATAAGTTGTAAATATATAAGCTCTTCCAAATGAAGTCTTGGTCGAATTCTTCCGTATTTCAAAAAAAAAGATTAGAAAAATTTTGATTGTCAAATCATCTAGTGAGAGAAACATTGAAAACAAAAAGTGTTTTGGATTACCAAAATGTTTTGTTGTTTCAAAGTATTAAAATAGCACCTTTTCCCCTCCCCCCCTCTCCATATATATACATGTATATATTTTAAAAACATTTTAAAATCAATTTTAGTTTTTTTTTCTTCTAATTTTTAGTTTTAAAATAAATTCACTTTAAAATTTTTTATCATTTTAAAATTAGTTTAAGAATATGTTTGTGTGATGGTGGCTGTGGAGATAATAGTGATGTGGTGACGGCAACAATGATAGTGGTGATGATGGTGATAGTTGTGGCGACAGTGCCAATGGTGATAGTTGTAGTGGTGGCGAGAAAGACCATTATCAAATGTAGTGATGTGTATTTTTTTAAAAATTGAAAACCAAATTCATAAATTCTTTTTTCTTGGTTTTAAAAATGAATGTAAAAGTATTTTGAAATTGAGTTGAAAACTATTTCAGTTCCATTTTAGTCAAACATGTTTTGTTTTAAAAATTGTATTTAAAAACCAAAAACCTATAACTCATAACCACCCCAAATGGGCCTAGAGATGTCAAATAGGGTCAATCCAACCCAACCCAACCTAACCCAATTCGCCCTCAACCCGTTGAAAAATGAGGTGGGTTGGGTTGAACTTGTTTTTGCATTGGGTTCAAAATCCCAACCCGCCAATCCGTTAAAAAAATTATAAAACATTTAATAATTCTATTTGACTTAAATTTTTCCCAAATTTTATTATCAAATATAATTAAAAAAATAGAAAAAATGTTATAAAACTAGTAAATCAATGACCCTTCTACTTGAGAGATGATCACAAACTTTAAGCTACAATTTTTATTTGTCTTAAATTTTAATCACCACAAAAATTTGCTTCCTTGGGAATTCACATATTTAAACAAAGAGAAGCTATAATTTCAATCATTCATTCACTTTAAAGAGTGAACGTTAATTTAGTCCGTGAGTTATAAAATTTCAATATTCCATGAGTCAAACCCTACCAAAATTCAACGAAAAGAAAAAAAAGAGACAACCTAATGGGTCAACCTAACCCAACCTATTTGATCAAGTTATGCGGGTCCACCCGTTGGTTTGGACCCATTTTGACATCTTTAAACAGGCCCTTAGTTATTATCCCTTAGTTATTATGAGAAATAAGACTAATAAATTTATTTAAATGGTTAAAATTAAAAAATAAATACACATGACTTTTTAAATGATTATGTGACCAATAACTAAATTTTAATATTGATCATTTATGTATGTAATTATATGTTTCAAATTTATAATTGTTATTTCTCAAAATAACTAAAATTTCTCACTTGATATACCCATGTGTGAAGCTATCAAGTGAGAATTCTCAATTATTAACTTATTATGAAAAATGAGAATAATAAATATATTTGAATGATTAAGATTTAAAAATAAATGCATATGACTTTTTTAAGTGGTCATGTGACCACTTATTTTTAATTTTGACCAATCGTATATAATTATATAGTCCAAATTTATATTTTTCATTTATCACAATATGTAAGATTTCTCACTTAATAGGTCATATTTGTATATAAAAATACATCTAATGAGAGAGAGTTAAGATTATTTTAATTAATTTTAATCTTAACCATCTATTTAAATTATACGTATAAAATATATCTAATAAAAAATAAGAAATTAATCTTAGTCATATAACTATATATAAATAATTAAGATTATTTTAATCAATTTCAATCTTAATCCTCCATTACAATCGAAATTCGTTCGTCTCGTATACTTGATTGATCTATCACCGTCGTCAGCAAAAAGGTGTAAATGATTGCATACGTAAGTTTCGGGTCATGGCGATTTGCCTTAGTCATGAATTGTGAATCAATTATTCTATTCATGCCCCACTCTTGACGTTAAGATTTGCTGTTTAGAAATGCCCCATCATTGAGTTTCATTATGTTATCCTTTTATCTAATCTACTTAAGGTTGGAATAATTCTAATTTTAATTTTTCCAACAGTATTTTCTTATTAATTTTTTATATAATAATTAAAAAAAAATATTTATTATGTTTTTTAGATATTTGATACACTGACTGACGATTTAATAAGCCAATAATCAAGTTGCAAAAACTTGGAGCAATGACTGATGATTTAATTGATAAGTTTAAGTCAGAAGAACCTTAATCATACTCAAATTCTTAATTGAACTGAATAACAAATTAATCAGCCGTCTTTACATATTTTTCAGACATTCTCTCATTTGTTTTTATGAATTTTCTTTGTTTTGGCTTAATTGTACTTTTTGCCTCCAAATTTATTAGTCTTATTTTTGCTTCCTAATTTTCAGACATTCTTAGAATTTTTTTCGGGAATTTTGCTTCCTAATTTTCAATTTTTGCGAATTTTGCTCCCAAGTAGAAAAATTGTCACAATTAAGATATTTTGTGGTTATTTTTCCTTTAAATTGTCACAATTAAGATAATTTTGAGGTAGTTTTTTCTTTAATTGTGATGATTTTTCTACTTAGTGACAAAATTCATAAAAATTAAAAATTAAAGAATAAAATTTACAAAATTATAAAATTTGAGAAACAAAAAGTGTAATTAAGATTTTTGTTTTTGAGTAGGAAGTTTTATTCCACCACGAACCGTCAGAGAAACAACAACTAGTGTCAGATCGATCATGTAAAGGCAAAATTTAGCATAGAACTTAAGTGTACAATTTCTCATCTTTGATCGTGATCTCTATCAGTCACACATGCTTCTGAACCCCACCGCTTGGCCCAAGACCCTTAGAGTTTGTCCTGTCAGTACCAGTGCCTACATATGACACGTTGGCAGACCCACTTTTACGTGGCATGCCATCCCGTTTAACTTGGCAGCCATTCCTTCTTTGGGGACATTACTCATCCCTTACAAAATAGACATGCCCTCATCATAACAACACGTAATTCTAACTCAAAACGTCTATTATATATATCCTCATACCATACACAGCTTCTAGCACCCGAAATGATTCAGCAAAAATGGCAAGCAAGGAGTCAAAGTTCCCACCTCAGAGCCAGGAAACTCAGCCAGGAAAAGAGCATTTAATGGAACCACTCCCACAAGCCATACACCCTGACCACAAGCCCGCCAATAAGCTTCAGGTATAGCTAGGCACCATAATTTACCAAACACATTGATTATGTTTAGTTTCTTATTTTTAAAACATTTTTTATTCTTAATTTATATATGGTGTTAGTGCATGTCTTTTTACTTCAGAATTTAGATGCATGTTTGGTTTATTGGTGTGGCTTCATACAGGGAAAGGTGGCGTTGGTGACAGGAGGTGACTCGGGAATTGGCAGAGCGGTTTGTCTGTGTTTCGCAAGAGAGGGTGCAACCGTGGCCTTTACATACGTAAAGGAGCATGAGGAGAAGGATAAGGATGACACTCTAAAGATGCTGCTAGAAGCTAAGGCAAGTGGTGCAGACGATCCATTGGCAATAGCGGCGGATATTGGCTTTGATGAGAACTGCAAACAGGTCATTGACCTAGTTGTGAAAGAATACGGGCGCCTTGATGTTCTAGTGAACAATGCAGCTGAGCAGCATTTGACAAACTCCGTAGAGGAAATCACACAACAGCAACTTGAAAGAGTCTTCGGGACCAATATCTTTTCACAGTTCTTTTTGGTCAAGTATATATAGAAAAATCCAATTTGATTAATTTTTGACGTTAGAGTAAAGTGAAACATATATATATATATTTATATCATTACCCAAATGAGTGTGTAGGCATGCTCTGAAGCACATGAAAGAAGGGAGCTGCATCATCAACTCTACTTCAGTTAACCCCTACGATGGGAATCCAGAAGCGTTGGACTACACTGCTACTAAGGGAGCAATTGTTGCCTTCACTAGAGGTCTTTCTCAGCAGCTGGTTAGTAGGGGAATTAGGGTGAATGCTGTGGCACCGGGTCCAGTTTGGACGCCATTACAACCCGCTTCCAAGCCTGCTGAGATGGTTCAGAACTTGGGGTGCGAGGTGCCAATGAAGCGTGCGGCTCAGCCTAGTGAGATTGCACCGTGTTATTTGTTCTTGGCTACGTGTCAGGACTCTTCCTACTTTACTGGCCAAGTCCTCCATCCAAATGGTATGTGCCCTCTTCTCTTTATTCCTTTTATTATGTTGAAAACTTGCTTACACATTCTTGGGGCTGTTAATTTGCAGGTGGGACGATCGTCAATGCTTAATACTGCCCGGTGACAGATATTGTGCCTTCACCTATTTGTTATTCTGCGTTACATCCCCGTGAATAAGCAGTGTTACTTTCGGATGCATATTTTACGTTAAAATACATTGTGTTTGTAGCATATGCCTTGATATGAATAAACTTTACGTGAGTTATTTATGCTCCTTTGTCATCCTCACAATCTCCCCAAGTAATTGCGGGTATTGTTAGTCTTCTGCTGGAGCCATAACATTAATTTATTTATATCCTAGAAGCACTAAATTAATCAATTGAAACAGAAATAGATAGAGAAACAACATATCTAAACCAATTCAAATTTAGATCGAGACTTGATTCTGTGGTTTAACTTATTCGGTCATATATATAAAATTTAAAATTAAATAATATAATTTTGTTTTATTGAATTCATATAATTATTTTTGATTAAATTCATATAATTATTATGTTTCATGTTAACAAGCTAAATCAAGTTGCGCTCGACTTTGACAATAAGTTCATATAAAATTTAAATTGAGTTTAGAGCCGAATGAATTCTTATGAAGTATACAAGTCGTCCACTTAAGTTGAACCAAGTTTAACTCGTCATGTCTAACTTGAGTCATTTAACTCACTCGTTTTCAGTCTTTTAATTCTTCTCATAAAGGTTGAGTTTAATTTGGATACACATTCTCACTTTTAAAATTAATTTTAAATTTCACATCAAACGGGCCGTCTGGAATCAAATTAGTGCTGTAAAACAGACAACATCTATATGATATCATTAAAATGGATTCAAGTATCAGAGTATGTAGAGGGAATTAAAAACGCGACAAACAAGTAAGAACAAATGCAGTCTATAATATATCTGAATCTGATAGATAGGTCCATTATCTCAACAGAAGAAAGGCTGGCTCAGTAAACTAATTAAATATAATTAGAATTCCTACAACTTGTTGACCAAATGCAGGACGCATACCAATAGGCACATTGGTTATCAAGTCGTCTCTTGCATTGCAGGCCTCTTCCTGGATTTTAGTGAGACATGGTAGATTTCACCATCCGAGCTTAAGTCCTCACAGCATCATGTTCATGTCCACTCTGAATGAAGAAAGCAACACATGAAAAAAGATTAGCCACTTTTAAACAAAAATTCATTAACCGCATATTCTCTTTGTTTCATTTCTATGGTATCCCTCCCTTTTATCTCCCTTTCTTCCTATCAAACAGTCAAACTAAGTTCTTTTGTTTATTTTTAATCTCTTTCTTTTACTGCTTTTCTAAAGTACATGATAATGGACTACGCCAAAAATATGGCATATAATCAATTAATTTTCAAAGTACAATACTAAGGATTAAATGTATGAAGTAAACCTGAACACATGGAGGAATTTCCACTCCAACAGCAACCAAGCTAGAATCAAGTGAAGAGGCATTTGAAGTAACATTGCCAATCAAAACTCCACTCTCTTCTTCATTAGGAAACTGCTCAATACCATTCTCTTGGACAGATTTCCCTTTTACAGAGATGAGAGGAGATAAGGACCGTTTTGAGGTAAGATCAAGGCGTTCAATCATTCGTGCAACGCCAGCAATGCCTGCATTCATCTCACGCTGAACACCTTTACTCAGCTCTTTCACCGAGACATTACGTGCAACTAACTTCTCTTTAAGACCACGAGTATTTTTTGAAATTGATTCCTTACATCTGTTACAACATTTCATATATATATATATATTAGCACCAAAGGGATTCTAAACTTCTAAAGAAAGCATGCAAGAATTCATGCACAAACATGTTTACCTGGCTGAAGCAGCAGAAAGTTTGGATTTGATGGACTCAGGAAAGAAGAACATCTCAGAAGTGTTTAGCCTCTCCGCACTCTCAGGTGATGGCTGGCTATAGATAACTCTGAACATGACCAAGGAACAAAATGAGAAATCAATAAGTGAATAGGGTAGGGGCAGCAAAATCCTCCTAGTGTGCACTGCTTAATACCTTGGATTGGAAGACACGTCACTCTCAGAAGAAGTAGGAGGTTGATTGGGAGCAGCAGAAGGTACACCAGAAGTTGGTGAACTACCACCAGATGGTGAAGTTGTAAGTGTTGGTTGCATCCCCGAGGCATGCATAGATGGGTTAAAAACAAGAACCTCTGAAGGACCTGCTCCAGCGGATCTCTGCCTTTCCCGTCTGCAGATATAACGAGCTCTACTTGCAGCAGTAACTAGGTGCTGCATGAGTTGTTCATCAAAATCAGAGTCATCTGAACAAGAATCATCCTGCAACAGAATAATTTGCCTCTCATCAAGGAATGATCATATATTTTCCTCAAATCAATGGAATGACACTCATATCAACATAACCTATACAAATAAATATTAACAAAACAAAACAAAACAGAATAACACTTTCAGTTCTTAGGTATCACTCACATGGTCATTGTTAAGCCGTTCATGGGGCCTCCGAGAATTAGTGAATGCATGTGAATGTACAGGTCTTGAGTGTAAGCGTTTTTCAGCCGCCACTGCAGTTAGAAGCTCTTGGCTACAAAGAAGATGGGTGATTGAATAAAAGTTAAAACTACAAGGCAGACTATGGAGAGAAAGAAGAATGAAGAAGTTTTCCAACAAAAAATAAATACCTGGCAGGGTCTTTCAAGATAAGTAACTGCCAACATATTGGGCATTCTTTGCTTCTCTGTGACCTTAAGGGGAAAAAAAAGAGTTTTAGTTAGAAGCAAACAATTCACATCACTTTCCATGACTTAAAAAAAAAAAAAAAGGCTAACAGATCAAACATTAACCATCTACTGAGCGATTAGGCTTACCACTCAAGAATACAATGCAGATGATATTCATGTTTGCAACAGGTAATCTGGAGTTGAAAAAGAAACATGTCAGTGAATATCTTTTCAATGTTTATATTCAGATTTTAACACTTGAAACTAACAGACAGCAAAAATTTCCTTTTGACATTCTGCAACATGCAACTCGCAACTCATCCACACATAAAGCATGGCACCGTGATTAGACTTAGTCACCTAGACATGGGATGAGTACTGCCCACGAAGTTCGACACATGAAAATAAAAGGCATCTCGTTGACTTAAAAAGATTAAACATTCACAGGTCTCAACAACAATCTTAATCCTCAAACACCCAATTAGATCAAGATGTTAATTAATTGGTGCAAGAATGAAAGAAAATAACAGACTGCAAATATGCACATTGTGTAAGTTCATTTCTTGTTTCTTCAACGTGTATCATTCATTCCTTACGCTGGTTTAATAAACACCATGGCATGGCAAAAACAGATCCACACATGTATCCCAAAAGTGTAAAATAAAATAACATACATTTTATAAAAAAGAAAAAAAAATTGGACCCACTATCCAAATTTAAAGTGAATATATATGAAATTCCCAACCATACCAATCTTTTAAACCGACAGATTAAACCCCAACAAGAAATTGTACGAACCAAACCTATGACTTGAGCATAGACAAGTTCCATCTGATGAAAATTAAAAAAAGAAAAAAAAGAACAATAAACGAGGGAATGGGATCATTCATTCAAGTTTGTAATTTTTGGACAAACCCAGATGCACAAAGTGAAAATAGAACAAGTTAAGGCAAAGGGTAAGGAAAAATAAGAAAGTGTGTGACGGTGGATCATACGGTGGCGGGGTCATGGGTGCTGAATGGCTCTAGACATATGCTGCAGGCGTCCTCGGAACTGTCGTCGAAAGCCGCAGAAGATGACGGAGTTGAAATGTGTGACATAAGTGGAGGTAAGGGAGAAGAAAAGGAAGAGGTGAAATTTGCCATGGGTAGCAGCGGCGGAGAAGAAGAGGGAGAAGGGAAAATAAAGAAAAGAAGCGTGGAAAGGAAAAGTAAAGAGGGTGAGTGAGTGTGTGTAAAAAGGTCAAAGACACATTGTGAAAAGAAGAGAAAGGCAAAAACGTAGGAAAGTTCCCATTCAGACGGTTTGATTTTGATGGAATCCAATCGATCAAACCTTTAATAATTGTGTCTTGTCTTATTTTATCAATGACGGTGATAAAATTATTTTTTAAATTAATATTATAATTTATAAAAACTGGTATTGAAAAACTTAAGATTAAAAATTAATTTATATTTAATATTTTTTTAAAAAAATTATTTTCGTAATGGAATAAAATTAATTTTAAATAAAAATTACATATTTTATAATCTTCATATTAATAAAATTAAAAATGTTCGTTTCTCTTGAAGTTTTTCCTTATCCTAAAATTAATTTTTAAAACTTCAAAGGGTCCTTTGAATTGCATTTTTCATGTAATTAATATTAAAATATTTGGTATTAACATAAATAATTATAAAATAATTTAGATAAAATAATTTATTTAAATTTGGAGTTAATATTATAGAAACAAATTTAAAAAATTAATTTTTATGCTAAAGTATAATTATTTTTAAAATAACATATGTTGAGTTATTGAGAGTGATGACTAGAGTGTCCCAACTTCTCACTTACAAAAAATAGGAAATAAGAAAACAACTCATCACTAGAAAGAAAACCTAACTTGGACATTATTTCATGTAGTATGCTAAATGAAAAGGCAATACAAGAGGAAAAAAGTTTGCTCGGCCATTTCAAAATTAATCTTGCTAAAAGCAAAGAAAGGAGTGATATCGAGGTAAAAGAGGTTGAAAAAGACCAAGTCTTACACCAAAGATTAGAATTATTTCTACTAAAGCAAATGTGGCTACAAGAAGTTAAAGTGCACCCTTTAGAATATATAGAAATATTGGAACATACCAAAGAGAAAATTGTAACCTTGGCACGATGAAGATGAGCAATCACATCACAAACAAGGTTATTGACATTTGTGTCATGATGTTGGTGATTGAAAGTGGGAATAAGCCTGTGATGAAAAATGTAAGACATGTCCTAAATATGAATATGAACTATACCACAATAGCAAAGCTAGATGAAGGTGGGATGACAAGTCAATTCATTGTTGAAAGATGGAAACTTAGTTGAGGGAGTGTGATTGTTGCTTAAGAAAAGAAGGAAAACTCCATGTGTATTATGCAGGGAAAGTTATGTAAAAGATAGACTCATCAGATGATGTAACCTGGCCAAAAGATGCAATGCTAAATGATGAAACTTGGTCAAAAAATATAACCTAGTCTGATGGAGCAACTTGATCAGATGACAGAACCTTATTAGACAATGTAACTTGGTCAAATAAGCCAACATGACCATGCGATGCAAGCAAATGATGCACATGGTTTTAGAGCCTTTTTCTTTTATTCTTTGCCTCCTCAATTAGCAATCTATTTGTAACATTATTTAGGCTAAGCTTAACTTTTGGTGTCAAGTTACTAATAGTGACATCTAGAATGTCTTAACTCTTAGGTAGACAACTAATGAGTAAGAGAGTTCATAACTCTATCAATTTTCATCTATGCCTTTGTCAGTTGGTTCACAAGACCTTTAAAGGTATTCAACTACTTAATCATGTTTTGAATATTTGTGTATTCCAGCTTCACCAACCATCTAACAATATAAGCTTCATTTTGAAAGTCTTCTTTTATATCAAAGATTCAAGCTTCATTCATAACTTATATGCATTTGTAGAAGTCGATACATGATCAACCAAAGTTATATTGATATACTTCTAAATCATAGCAACAACTTAATTCAAAAGCTTCCAATCTTTGCCAATATTTCCTTTTGGCGTCATTTAATGAGTAATGGGCTCATGCAAATCTTGTAGTATAAATGATATTTCATCATTGACTTTTAATGGGAGGAATTTTCAATGATGAGCTTAAACATGTCTTTCATCATAAGCATCGTCTACCTTGAATTACACGGGTTAATAATCCCTTCAACAAGGTAAAAACTACCATTGTTGAGAATTAACGAAACCAAAAATTCTCATCTTTTAACTCAAAATGGGTACTAAATATGAAGGTAGAATAATTACACAAATGAATTTTGATGTGGAAAACTGTCTCAACATAAATAAGGAAAAATCACGAAACCTAATCCAATAAAAAATATCTCTATTATTGAAAATAGGATTACGATGTTTCTCTCTTTTAATGCAAGAGAATTTGATAGTTGTCTCACCCAAATAAGGATGTTTTGTTGTCTCAAACAATACCTACAGTTTTAGGTATTTCTCTCTTTTTCAAGATGATGCTTATGGTTTGTGGTGATTATCTCACTTTCTTAAGAATTATGAGTGTATTGTTCCTTTATTTAGAGGCTTTCCCTCTATACTATGTATTCTAGCTCTAAGCTTCAAGCACCTTTATTTATAAAAGATAATGGATGATTCACGAGTATCAAAACATCAACATGATCTTCTTACCCTATGTTTATTTTGGTTGAAATAGAGTTGAAGGATATCAGAAGGAGGGAAATAGGAAAAAAAAAATACTACATTTTCATTGTTTGTTTAAAAGGAGAAATAAAAATGAAGTTATTTATGTAGACCCCGCCAAAAAACATTTTCCTCCACTTTAGGAATGAAATAGGATGAAAATGATATCTTTTATTTCTTATTTTTTTGTTTATTTTTTTTAAAATTATGAATTAAAAAAAATTTAAAAATAATTTTGTGTTAAGAAAAAATATTATATTAAAAAATTACATTTTTTAGTTATTCTAAAAACATTTTTTATATAATTTATTTATTTCTCTCCACTTTTTTTCTCATTCATTCAAACAAGTGAAGAGAAATTCTTTCACTTACTTCCTTCTTATTTTTATCCATTCAAACAATATATATTTTTAATTTTATTTCTTTTCTATTTCTATTAATCCTATTTCTTTCCTTCCCATTTTTTTTTCTCTTCATTTCACTCTTCATCCAAATAAAGCATTAGAGTTTTACATTTGTGCTTCTCTACAAAATAACCTATCACCTTTTGTTTTAGCCAAAACCATTTTTGACTCAAAGACAAGACGGGTTCTCCAATGGACCACCCATTCATATGGTCAGTCCACCATGAGTCATTATTTGTAATCTTTTTTATATACATTATTAATTATTTTTTAAATATAACACAATGATGCCCTTTTTTGTAAAGGACTGCTCTCCTCACTCAAAAAACAAGGAGCGAACAGGGAAGAAGCTCTACTGCTTCTGTGTATCATTCATCATCTCATCATCAAACACACCAAAATAGCTCTTTCCCACCATCCTAAACTTCCTTTCCGTATCACTCTAACCCCATAAACCCCAACTCCCACGAAATGAATCCATGAGTTCAATGTGACCCACATTGCGAGCTGCCAAATCCAACCCCATTTTACAAAGGGTAGCATCTCCTTATTCAAATGATGGTGGAGGCCTCAACACTAGGGTGGTTCCACCACCAATAGCAATGGTCCTCGTGCTCTTCACCTCGCACAAGACCCTTTTCACTATTCTCTAAATCACTACCTTCACCTTGATTTTCCTGTGGTAGAAGAACATAGTGGGCGGCTTCCTCGTGTTCGGAGGGGCTCCGATGAGGCCCATGTTGAAGCTCCGCCTGGTGGCCTTCAATTTGAAGAATTTTGGAGGGGTCGGCAACGACGTTACTTTCAACATCGAGGCCTTTGAGAGAGTCGTTTTTGCGATTTCTAAGTTTGGGAAAAAAGGCAGTGCGTAGTTGAATGTGCCTCTTGAATGATGGCTAATGGCACCAGCCACATGACTTTGTTTTTAGTTGAAGATGTGTTATACTAGTTTTGAAGAAGACTGTTAAAACGACGTTACAGAAAATTGGGTTACTTGTTTGGAGAAGAGGTGACGAAGGTCATAGACGTGAACCTTGCCGGAGGGGAGCATGGAGGCTTGGATGAGAGGGTGGGAGAGTACAAACACAAAATAATTTTAAAAAAAATGCTAAAACTTGAAATCAACAGTTATAGGTAAAGAATCTTAACCAATGAATATTTAATTAATACATCTAATGGTTATAAAACATTTTTCTAACTTAGACCGCATGTCTCACTTCCTCACCATAGCCTGTGTCCAAAGACAATCCTTTTACGAAATTTATTGTATTTGATTGAATGTGATATTCCATTGATTAAAAAAACCTTAGTAGAGAGCATATATTCGTCCTCTTAACAAATGTGATTAGGATCTATGCCAAATTTATTTACATAAATTGTGTCCCATGGATTTTTTTGCATTTGATATTTATTTAAATAACGTTCCTTGCATGTTGGACTAAACTACGAAAGTATTGATTTTCACCTTACCATTGAACAAGTATTTATAACACGGTGACTATAAACACGATTGACTAAAATGATAGTACATCGGTACGTGAACGGCAACGAATGAGAATCAACTTATAGAAATATGTTTGTTTGGCTTGACCAAATCAACCTACAGATTAATAAGAGGGGTGCGTGCCGATCGGGACTTGGAAAGTCGTTTTGGAATAAAATAATAAGATTTATTTTTTTTCATTTAAAAGCGAGAAAATATGAAAGTGGAAAAAATATTTATTAATAATGTGAATTAAAATTTGTCTTAAACTTAATTTATTTTAAATTAATTATAATATTTTTTTTTTGGGTACTTCGCATATTTTTTTCGTTTTAAAATAACTAGAATAGAGGGAACAGACCTGGTTCGTCCAAGCAACCCTCCACCATTCCATCGTTGAAGGTCAAACTCATGGACCACCATCCAAGACTGGACCAAAGTCATCCACAGATTACCGTTGAAGATCAAATGAGCTTGCCATCGAAGTTTCTGTCAATGATTTACTTATGATTATTATTATTATTATTATTATTATTTATTTTTTATATATATTATTTTAACTCATTAAAAAGCAGCCCAAAGCTGGGTCTATTTTGGGTTCTGCTATTTCCATCTCCCCTTTTTTTTTCACTCCCAATTTTTTTCAAAAAGAATGAAAAGACTATTTTGTCTTCATTCTTTTTATTCTTTCTTTTTCTCACCTTATTTCTTCTTTATTAATGGAAATATATTTTCGTTGTATATTTCAACAAACACAATAGAAATGTATTTTTGTTGTGCATCTAGATAAACCTTCTAGCATAACGAAAACACATTTATATTATATATTTTATACAATAAAAATACATTTTCGTCAAAAGAGTATTTTTAGAAAGAAAAAAAATTAACAAACAAAAATTGGAGTGAAAATAGTAAAAATTGAGTGGGAATAACATGGCCCTCAATTTTGGGATCAACTCGTTGTAAGCCTCAGGCCCACACAGAAATAAACCCAGCTCAGCCCATTTTGATATTTGGTAGCTTGTGACACAGTAATAAGCGCTCATCATCATCATCTTCGTCGATCTATCTATCTAGACTATACACATGGACACCAACACACTCACACCGTTGTCGCCTCTTCCTACTTGGGGTGTTCTGTCATCTGAAAAGCCAACTTCTACTTGTTCCATCCTTCGTTCACAAAACCATTTTCTCAAACTCTCCTCCTCAACCACTAACCTTAATCGCACCTTCAAGTTCAGAACTCCACAAGCCATTCTAAATCCTTCTCCCACAGCCACTTCAGCGGTGACCACTCCCACTCTCAGAGAAATATGCCAAACGCATGTTCCTGACCATATATTGCAAAGGCAATTTCAAAACATTTCCTCTTTTTTTTTTTCTGCATTGTTTTGTGCTCAGAATTTGATAATATGTTTCAGGATGGAAGAGATTGGATATGCAATGCCTACAGATATCCAGAGGGAAGCATTGCCTTACCTTTTTTCCGGGCGTGATTGCATACTTCATGCTCAGGTTGTCTTCCCCTGTGCTGCCCTTACATTATCTGTGAAATAACAAAAGGGATATCTGTAAACTTATTTTCATTTCTTGTTTAGACAGGTTCTGGGAAGACACTCACATACCTGCTTTTGATCCATTCCATCATCAATGCTGGAAAATCCTCTGTGCAAGCCCTAGTTTTGGTCCCCACTCGTGAACTTGGCATGCAAGTAAGAATGTTTATGAGTTATGTTGATGTATGATGTCACAGTAGTATGTTGATTATCTTTAGTGCAACATATCAGGGGTAATTCCCTTGGAAAGGGTAATTGCTGAGTTCTAAAAAATATTTGATGACAAGGTCACTAAGGTTGCTAGGACATTGGCTGCAAAGCCAACTGGAGTCGATGGGGAGCAGAAGTCATGTTCCATCATGGCTCTGCTAGATGGAGGAACACTGAAAAGACACAAGAGTTGGTTAAAGGTAGAACCCTTTCATCTTTTTCTTCATCGAGTTTTATTGTATTGTATTTTTAACCAAATACATTTGGTGACTAAGGAATGGTTGCTGCTGCAATTTTTGAATTCTACTTATGATTACAGGATATCCTGTTTTTTAATCTTTATGGAGATTATTTGAGAGATAATGGATTTGCTTCTTGCTTCTCATATTTTTCTACCAGTCTGATTAAATTTTATTGACTCTTACAATATCTAATTATCTACTGCTGATGCAATTCATTCATACTCTAATTTCTTACTTTCTTCTATTCCATTTTTTTGGCAGACCAAAATATTTTTGGATGCACAATACTTTGAATTATAGATACTCAATTGTCAATTAATTTTAGGGTACTGATATTTTGGTATATGCTACAACTACTAAAAATTATTTGACAGCTTAAAGTTAATTGAATTTGTTAAGCAGTTGTGATTTTTTAGAGACAATTATTTACTGAGAGTAGTTGTTATCTAATCTTGTAGATGTGGGCATGTGGCCAATTGGCCAAAACGAGAAACTATGCTCTTAGGGATATTTTAAGTCTTCTATTGTCTGTTTGGCCCAAAAACAAACTCTAAAACATTACTAAAGTCTGTGAAATAGATTGGATTGTCTATATGTTTATAATGCAAATGGTTAGTGGATGGGGTGATGGGCATCGCAGATTAGGCATTAATGACCAATTCCTTGTGTTTTGTTTGTGTTTCTTTATGCTTTAGACCTTTTTAGGGAAATGGTTTGAATTTCCTAAATGTAGTCCTTAATTCTTATATAATGTAATATAGATCAGTTCATGTTTTGAATATTATAAATTTGTATTGATGGAAGTGCTTATTTGATCTTATGGAAGTGGCTTATGACTTTCCTATAAGCTCTGTTTAACTTATTTCGATAAGCTTCATGGAAAAGCTTATCAAAATAAGCTCTTTTTCGTTTATTTCAGTAAGCTTTAGTTTATGAATAAACTCTTGTTTAATAAAAGCTTATTGAGTAAGTGCTTAATTAAGCTGTTTACCCAAATGCACCCCAAACCTATTACATATGTGACATGATAATGATATATGATTGCTCCTATTGAACACTGTTTCCATTTACATTGATTTTTATGTTCTCTTTAACTGATCACTGGCATCATTAAGTCTTATAGTGAAGACCCTTTTCCTGCTCATTTTGCTTGTTTAACTTTCTCAAGTTTCAGGCAGAGCCTCCAACAGTAGTGGTTGCAACAGTTGGGAGTTTATGCCAAATGCTTGAAAGACATATTTTTTCGCTTGAAACTGTGCGGGTGCTGATTGTTGATGAGGTAAAGGTTTCGATCTTTAAAATTTAAATCAGCTAGTCTTTATACATTTTTCAGTACAATGCAAAAGCAAATTTCCAGATTTGTCTTTTTTCATTGTCTCTGTGTTTCTTTTAAAAGGTAAAACATTTGACTGCACCACCATCCAGCTATAATTGCTTTGAAAAAGTTAGGTAGTTCAGGCAAGTGAAATAAATTAAAGGTAGTTTAAAAGTGTTCTTTTAGCATATTAGACTTCATTTTTCCACATTTTCATGCGTGGAAAGTGGCATTCACACCTTTGGGAAATTACAAATTGTGAAATATGAAAATTACATGACCTGGAATTATATGAGCCCTGCCAGCTTCTGTTTTTCTTTCTGCCCCTCAGCAATTTCATAAATATTTTTATTTGCTTATTATTTTTATATTAATGTCTTCTTAGGTTGACTGCATTTTCAATTCTTCAAAGCAAGTGAGTTCTCTTCGAAAGATTTTGACTTCATATTCATCTTGCAATAGCCGTCAGACAGTCTTTGCCAGTGCATCTATACCACAGCACAACCGATTTATTCATGACTCTGTGCAGCAGAAATGGACAAAGGTATGCTGATCTGATTATATGTTTGTCTTTGAGGCTCCTTCAATATTCTCCCTGACTTCTTTATTTGTTTTCCAGAGAGATGTGGTCCATATTCACGTCAGTGCAGTGGAGCCCATGCCATCTCGCCTATATCATAGATTTATAGTAAGAAATATTGATTTTTGAAGAAGCCTCTTGTATTTCTAATTTTCTACCATGTCAAAATTTATGTATGTCTTTCTCTTTTAATGCATAGTCAGCATATCTGCCTGCCACTCTTTGACCTTGCAAAGATGTGTATAGAATTGTTTAAACATAAATTACATCTTTTTGTAGGTCGCTTGTTTATTAAAGACCTGTCTTTGGTATTTAGCTAATTTCTAATGCTATTTCAATCATCAGATATGTGATACCAAAAGAAAATTACAAACCCTGCTATCCTTGATACAATCTGATGCACCTGAGTCTGGCATTATATTTGTTGCTGAGCAGGTATGCATAGAACTTCCTCCCCCTCCTTCAATTAGATTATGCAATAACGATTTCGTATCAATTGGATTATGCAATCAGTAGGTAGTGCCCTGGGAGTGGATGAAATTTACTTTAAAGTTAAACATTTTACATCAGTGCTGACTTACTTTCCTTTATAATTTTTCAGAGCATTAGTCCGAGGCATGAGAAACAGTTATACAGTGCATAATTATCATTCACTGATAAAATAATTCCATCTGGTCTTGCATAATTATTATCCAATGCATATTTCAGGCGATGAATCTTTCCTATGTTGTATTGCTATTTTGTGCTTGTACTGTTGGAATAGCTATTTCTTTTTTTATCACTTTTACCTGTATAACCATTTGAAATCTATACTCAAGTAGTTGTGATTGTAATTAGTGCTTGAGCTATTGTATAGTTTCTTGAATCAAGATCCTCTAAATTGCAAGGTGCACTTTAGAGAGTAATTGCATTGCTGATAATCATTGATTAAAATTTTGCTGAGTTTTTGACGAAATGCAAGCTCATGGATATCAAATTATTGATTTATTATGAATATGATTTTCTCATGAGAGGTAACTGCTACGTGCTAGCATTTTAGAGGACACAAATCCTTATTTTTTTATGATCGTTTTCCTGTAACACTGCTTAAAATCCATATTCATAGGACTTGGTTGCTTGTATTGATCATTACTTAACAGTTGGCACCCTTCAAATGATTGGCCCATATATCTGCATTTAATGTCTGTTTGACTCAGTCAAGGTAATATGCAAAATTAACTATCATCAAATATTACATATTCTGTTATGCAGTCTGAGAAGTCAAAAAAGGCTGGAAATGCTCCATCATCATCCCTTCTGATTGACTTTTTGAAAACATCATACCAAGGTGATTTAGATATCCTCCTCCTTGAAGACAAAATGAATTTCAATTCACGAGCCGCTTCACTGTTGGTAAGTGCCATTCAGTGGATTGATATTGATTGGAGGTTTCTTTGGTAACCCCCTAATTATCTGTCTCCCGTGCATTATTGACCACTGTATTCTGCATCTGAATTCATTTTAATAGTCATCCTTCAGTCTATAACTCAGCTAGGTTCAAAATAAGTTTTGATTAACAAGTCAAACTCTTGTTCTGATAACCAAATTGTACTGGTTCTTCTAGATTAACTGGGAACCAGCAAGTATATTGATCTAGATAACACAGTCAATATTTTAATAAAACCTTGACAAGAAATACTAGCAACACATTCTCTAATACTTCCTTTCCGATGCATTCTCTCCTATTCAGTGAAATTCATGTGGGTCCTACTAAATATGTGGCTTTCATTCTCCATTTGGTTGGTCCCATTCCCAAACTAGTGGGACCCACATAAAATTCAACTAATAGAAAAGAGTGTGTTGAAAAGAGTGTTAGAATAGCACTCTTCAACCTTGACTAAAATGTAGTTCAAGCATTGTGACTGCTATTGTTGTTGAATTAAACCTTCTCATCAAAAATCTTAAGCCCAGTACACAACCGTGTCTCAGAGGTATGCTTGTTGGAGATGGTAGATTAAGATATGTATTTTGTGAGTAAATGGCTAGTTAAAATTAGGGGGAAATGGGTGGTAACAACAGTTTGCTGTCTCTTTGATTCAGGAGGTTAGAAAAGGAGGTGGCTATCTTCTTATAGCAACAGATATAGCTGCTAGGGGAGTTGACCTTCCAGAAATGTCTCACATTTACAACTTTGATCTGCCAAGGACTGCCATAGATTATCTTCATCGAGCAGGGAGAACTTGTAGAAAACCCTTTTCTGACATCAATTGTACTGTTACCAGCATTATAGTTCCAGATGAGCGATTTGTTCTGCAGAGATATGAAAATGAGTTGATGTTTAACTGTGAAGAGCTTATTCCATAAACCTTGACTAAACTTTCTCATATTTTAATCTGATCAGATCGACTATAATATAATGTGCCTCAGATTGACTCTGTTTTCATAGTTACCTCATCTTTAAAATCGTTTTATATTCTGGATGATCTTCATCATGTGGGCACTGATAGAATATTAAAATATCAACAAGCTTCTAAAGAAAAGCAGAAATTCCGGACTACACCAAGATGGAATGGGTGCGTGGTATTCCAGCTGCACTCTTGAGAGAATTAAAGTTTTAGAAAAGATAATTGTTACAAGTATTTTTAGGATATGTTTGGAAGTGAGATTTTGGAGGGAAAGAGAAGGGAGGACAAATTTTTTATTTTTAAATTAAAAGAGTTATATTATGTATATAAAAATAAATAAAAAACTAGGACATTAACACCTTGGAATGTGATTTACGGGAGAAGAATTTTGCTAAGACCGAAAAGAATGGGAAAACAAAATCTTCCTTTGTTTGGTGGTTTGTCGTTTACAGCAATGGAAGAAATTGTAGGAATGGGACTCATTCTTCTATTTTCTTTACCCTGACGCTGCGATTGTAGCATTCGAACAAGAGACCATTTCATCATTCTCTGGTATGTCCTTGTCTCTTCTTTCACTATTATCCCAAGTTTTTTGGTATTATTGTTAGCCATTGTGGGAAATATTGTAATTAAGGGACTTGTCATTTAAAAACAAAACAAAAAACCCTCTTTCTTTTTCCTTTTTTACTCAACCAAATTATGAGAGGGAAATTTCATCTTTTTTTTTTCCTTTTATTTTCCCTTAAGCAAACCAAAAATTCTATTTTCTTCTTTATTTTCTTTCATCTCTTATTTTTGTCTTATTTTCTTTTTTCTCATTTTCTTCTTTCATCCAGATTCTACACTGTATAAGTTTATGTCAATTTATTATTTTATTTCCTTTATTTTAAAAAATATCAAATTTCATAATATTTATGAAAAATGAAAAAAATTGTTTTCTCTTTTTTTTTTCTCCTTTCAAAACTCAACTCTCAAACATATTCTTTTATAATAGTGGCTGAGGAATTAGTCTTAAATGCAGAAATTAGTCTCGACTCTCAGTAACATCTGAAACTGAAGGAAGAGGTGTCAAGACCCGACAAAGATCATGTTTGGATTATTTTATTTAAAAAAATAAAATAAAATATATATATATATATATATATATATATATATATATATATTTTTAAAATATATATTTTTTATAATTTGTAGACTTTAAAAAAAAAAATTAACTAAACAAACATTGAGGGTGCATTTAAATAAGTAATTTGAATAAACACTTACTCAATTATTTTTTATTGAATTAAAATTTATTTATAAGCTTAATTCTGAAGTTTATCAAAGTAATTAAAAAAATTATTTTGATTAATTATTTTTCGAAAAACTTATTAAAATAAACTAAAAATAACTTATAATATATGTGAAAATTGAAATAATTTTTTCCAAATGCCTCCTAAAGAAGTTGTATTGATTTATCAAAATTTCGAGTAATTTCTCAAATTATCGAGTGATTTCTCAACGATCAATTTGATAGTTCAAAATGACGGGTAGTCTTAGGCCTTTCCTGTTGGGCTGGTTCATTTGGCTCGAAAGATAATTTGGGCCATATCAAAGATAAGGTTGTAATTGGGCCTATGTGGTTCGATTGTGCATTGGGAGATGCTATTCACACCTCCTTTTTGCTCTTCGCACTACCTGCCTGATTTTTGTAATTTTTTTATATAAAATACCCTTTTACGAAAACTATTTTTTGTAATATAGTTATGCTCTAACATATTACGGAAACGAGTTTCCATAATGTAAAAATTTACATTACAGTGACTAATTTCCATGACATATTTAATATGCGGAAACTAATTTCTGTAAAATCTGCAAAAAGGTGGGAGTGTGAAGGTGATTAGGTGACAGAGAAGAGGGGTATTTTAAGAATATTAAAAAAAAAGAAGGCGTGAAGACTGAAGAGTAAAGGGGGGAGGGGGTGTGAATAGCGAGCGGCTCCCTTGTACGTTAGGCTGGCACTTAATATGGCTAGTTGTAGCTATATTACGAGTCCTTGAAGTTTATTCCTTGAAAGTTACCAAATTCAGAAGCTCAAGGCTCATTCCTTCCTTCCATTGGGTCCAGACTTTATACAGTGTGAGACATTCACGTATAAATAAAAAGGTGTGTATGTTTTACTGTGTAAAAAATATACTTGAGTTAATAATTATGATATACAATTACAAGCTCAGAGAAGTTATGCGGAATTGGAACGTGAGATGTATGATATGCGAATTTATCTCTTTCCATTTCGACAACACGTTGATCTTTAATGTGCTTTTTAAAAAAATTATAATTCATAAAAATCAAAACATTCCCATCTCAAATTCATGGCAAAATGGGGTAAACATATCACGGCGAATTTATTATATGATGAATCCATCTTCAATTACTGAGTTTTTCAATACAATGGTAACGCCAGAACGGATGTAAAACCCTTCTGAAGATCTATCAGCCTCTTGTATGCCCTGTAATTCATTAAAAAGCAGATTTAGTACATGTTTCATCATCTAAAAAATCATTTTGTGGTATCTATATATTTATTATTATTATTATTATTATTATTTTCTTTCATAGTTTAAAGTATTGTTGAATTTTCATTACATCCTAATAAAACTAAAACGATTTCACACTTACTGTGGGGGTTGTAAGGGAAAATTTATGTTAGGTTTAGTTGTTACACAGTGATTTAGTGCTTAATTGAGAAAAAAATTTAGGAGTATCATAACTCCAAATAAAGTTGGGTATCAATTGGTAGGTGTATCACATAGTCCTCTTGTAATGCTATAGAGTAGTTAAAAGCATACCTCTGAGTTTGCTATTACAACATTCTTTCCGATTCTAGCATTTTTGTCAATAATACAGTCCCTGCAGAAATGTGAGAAGTGAGCAAAACGAGAGCGAGTAATGGTTAGGAAAGTGAGAATTGCAATTCATACTTGATTTTTGTATTTTCTCCTATTCCTATTGGAACTCTTCCTTCAGCTAAGAGTGCTGCCACTTCTGCATCGGTTTCATAGAAATCAGCACCAAGCATCACTGTATCCTGCATAGAAGTGTAATTCACTACAAGTTATATACCAAATTATGTTCTACCAAGAACATTATTATATTTCGACTGAACAAATTTTTTGAAATGTTTAACCTATAAATTTGAGACTTGCTACTCAGTACACAACAAATCAGGTATATATGGCAATGTTGATAACAATATGCATTGTCATCTCCTATAATTCTTCAAATATACATGCTTAGATGGTAGAATTGGTACACCAAACCTTTAAATGAACATTTGAATTTATTCTGGATCTGATTCCAACAACACTATGCTCTATGAAAGAATTATTCAAGAAGCTTCCATGTGATATGATTGAATCAACAATCTGCACAAGGAAGGACAAATAACAACGTTGTAGTTTGAGATTTGATACAGAAAAGAGGTGGCGTGGGATGGGGATACAACAGGAAAGTAAATTAAGATATTGAACATCCAACCACATGAATTTCTCAACATTAGTAGGTACTGCATTCTGCATATGATAATATAGGCATGCAACAGTATATTAAATAAATGGTTTTGGTTGTATACCTAACATGTTAAGTTCGCCCTTCCCCAAGCAATAAGGCTTTGGTACTTCTAGTGTGAATTACTTACCAAATTTCTCACAAGCAAGAGCAAGTTTGAAGAACTGACCTTGCTATTGTCAATCTTTGATGGTGGTAAGTTTCTCCTTGATGTATACATTGGTTTCGCTGCATCGTAAAAGCTAAACCTGGGTGGCTGAGAACATTACAGAAGTAAGCTTTTTCTAGGCAAGTAAGATTTTAGATCTCAATTATTGAACAAGGAAAATAGTTCTTTGAAACTAAAATGAAAAAGATGAAATGAAACATGTTTATTGTTGAGTAGGTTTTTGAACTTAATATTCAATCCGTTTCTTATGTTTACCTCTAGCACGACCTTCCTTTAATTACTAATGAATTCAACACATTCAAGTCATTGAAGCTCAACAAGGTGATTTGACACTCACATGCTCAGTGAGGGCAAGATTTGCCTCAAAGAATGATCTGATGGTCCCAATGTCTGCCCAATAATCATTGAAGAGATAAGCCTGCATACAAATTTTGGCTATAAATACTCATATTAGGTGAAAACGAACGTTCTTCTAGACCCAAACATAAGTTTCCATTTTTTATTTTCTAGAAAGCTCTTGAATCTGCAGTTTAACATGAAATAGCCAAAGTTTTAATGGGTTTCTCTCCCAATGTTTGATTTTCAGCCTTCATGTGTGTGTTTTGTGTGTGCATATGTGATGACTGAAGAGTGATATGCACATTGGTTAAGTGTTCGTGGCACAAGTATACTAAAATCTATTGCACCGTAAAAGAAAGATAAATATTGTCACACCATAGGTAAAAATCATAAGCCAAAAAAAATTCCTTTGTAATGATTTTTTCCAGTCATACCTTCATGTAAAATTCTCTAGCTGAGGCAGGAATAACCTCTGATCCAAAGTCATTTGCCGTTGGAAAGCGCCATCTAAATTAAATTAATTTGTAGCACTTAACAAACAAGCTTTGCAACAAGATCAATTTATATTTCTGTTTTTTTATAGAATATATTAATGGATGAAGTGAACCACACGAAAAAGCCTAACATTTTTGCTAGATAATAATCAGTACCTTAATAGATTAAGAAGTATCTCCTTCTTGAAGACGTACACTCCCATGGAAGCAATGTATGGTTTCTTTTGAGCCTCATCCTTCGAAAGGCCCAAAACGGTTGTATCGACTTGCTAAATTATAAAGCATTATTAGTAGTGAATCTAATTCTTGAAACATTTTGGGGGTGTTAGCAGTATAATAATAAACATGAGGTTTACCATGGCTTTCAAGTCTTCTCCTTTGGGCTTTTCACTAAATGAAAGGATCCTTCCTTTATTGTCTATCTTCATCAAACCAAAATCTGAGGCACGGCTATCATGGTTGCACAATAGAGTTTTAAACAGCAATATATGATAAATATTATTAAGCTTAGATATTAATACTAATTGTTGAGTCAGCTATTCTTTTGGGTTGATTTTTCCACTTGGGCTTTAGTCGTAACAAAGCTTTAAAAAGTGCTAGTTTCGAATTCAGATTTAGATTGCATACATTGATTGATTCGAATGTCTCAATCATTATATTAGCAAACAAAAAAGAGCTCTCAAGTGCCCGGGGAATGTTTGTATGCTAGTCAGGTACAAGGGAGAAAATGAGCTATGGCGATTTCAAGCTATAAATGTGAGTGATTATGCATATTGAAGCATATGGATATTTGCACCATTTTCTATGTTGAAATAATTAGAAAGTTACAATGTGAGGCAAGCAAACTACCTGTTGTCCATTGGCAGACAAGAAAGAGTGATATCTGCACCACTCTCCCGATGATTCTAGATATGAAAATGAGTCAAAACATCTGAGAGTCAATAATTTGAACGCATCAATTGAATTGAAAGGGGAAAGAATTGTTTGATTGGATGGCATAGTGCCTTACTTGAACAAAGTCCATATAGTCCATTCGGTAGAGGTGATCCCCAGAAAGAATCAAGACATCCTCAATTTCCTTGCTTCTTGGATCCTAAAACATGGAAGTATATTGTACATCACCACATTTAACACCCAACTAGCATTTAGATTCTTCTTGGCTTTTGTTGTGATGAGGAAAGAAATAACAAAAGGAAAATAAAGCATAAGAATAGTCTATAAGTTAAACCTTGTTATTAAAAATTAAAGTTTCAATATTCAGTGTAAATTGGCTAAAAAATCAGTGTTTTCTTGAAAACTATTGCACATACAAATTGCCTCGAGAAAATGGTCCATTATCAACATTTGGTATTGTTGTGAAGAAGGATCGAAAGAAACTTATGCTCGAAAAAGTGATTTTCTCTCTTTTTTTCATTCAAATATAGAAGTATTTATAGTGACGTAAGCAAGCCATCCTATACAGACTCACTACTACAGACTGTACGTGACAGACGATATTCAGCAGACTATATCAAACTATCAGATGATACAGACAGACTATAGTTAACAGACGATAGGAACATATTGTATCTAACAGACTCACTGCAACAGACTATGCAGCTTAACAGACAGTACTAATCAAACTGAATATCAGATCAATCATGCAACAGGTATAGTTTTGTGTGTTTGTATATATCTCAATATTTTCAACTCTTTCAGCAGAGTTGTGGCAACTTCATATTTGACTACTATCAAATTAGAAAACTAGCCATTCGCAATGTAACCCCTTCCCTAAAACACAATACATCTAAATGTTCCTAGATTTATTTGTATATGTCACATGTCAACACCTTAAATTGTGAACCAAAGAATATTCCTGCGACCCTGGAGTTGGGTAGCGGCAAATCCAGATTTAACCAAGCAAAGCCTGGGAAATTCGAGTTATCAAATGAATTTGAACTTTGGCAATCTGAAATAGAAAACTTTATACTTTGTCATAAGCTCCATATATGACAGGAAAGTGTTTTTCCTCATCACTGATGTATCACCAATCTCCACTACCCAGCCCAAACAAGTAAAATAACATAATCTAGATCATAAAAAAGAGATCCTATATGGATTTTGTAGTTACTTCAATCACTGTAACTTAATACCTCAAAGAGCCAGTGGAACTGCCGCACAGCATCAGCAGTACCTTGAAACCACTTTTTACCTGCCTCCCCTGGAGTTTGGGTTGCTGCAAGAACCTGAAATAGAACATGCACTCTTAGATAATCTTCAGGAGTGTAGTTCTTCATGTACTACTATTTTTCTGAAGGTTATTAAGAACTTAACGCATGCTTGCTTATAAGCCACACACGCATAAGCTGACTTAAAATGCAAGCAAGTAAAATATGGGACATGGGAGATACCTCTACATAGCCATCTCCAAAAGTGACTCCATTACCAGAGTTGTAAGCACGTGCAATGTGCCTGTTGAGCGAGGCTGAGTTAAACTGAGTGAGAATGTACACCTTGTTGATACCACTGTTGATGCAGTTACTCATTGGCACATCAATCAGCCTGTAAGCACCTCCAATCGGAACCTACCATTGGAAACCCCAGAAAATATGGCTAAATTCATATGTAACTGTATAACATTATGCAGTTGAAGTGCGCTATAGCATGGACTATGATATGATATCCCACTAGACGCATTTTTCATTTCGTCATTGCCCAATGTATTAAAAAGTGAACAGTAGTTATAACAAAACTCCTGCTCACAAAAGCAAAAATTTTAGAGGGTAACCAAGCTATAGGCACCATTATGTTCATAATTGATAGAATAACTAAGAAAATGGTAAAATACAAGGAATAGAAACTTACAGCAGGTTTGGCTCGTCGCTTAGTGAGAGGGAAGAGACGGGTTCCAGCCCCTCCACCTAATATAACTGCCAACACTGATCTTGCGTTCCTTCTTTCCATATCTAGGTCTCTCAACTGCACTACCCCATATTACCATTCATCATGTGGAAAACTGAATAATGTTGCATACACAACTCTCACAAATTATTCATAAACCGACATATTGAATTTAAGTGGTTTTGCTCGAAATCTTTATTTCTTTATTTGTGAAATTCACATGGAATCACATTAACACTTGTTACAAAATTTATGCATAGTTTAAATATCACTGTACTTGAAAACTTTTTATCTTTGGCCATCAAAAGTGTTATGCAGGAGTACGATTAAATTTAAGATAAAGTTTATTGGTTTTATTTCCATATAAATCGAAAGGGGCCAAAAAAAAAATAAAAAACGTGCCCCGTTACGTATTGTAATGTTGGTGTCTTGGTGATGTGGTGGATCTACGTAGCCTTCCATTAAAGTATGGCCCACAATACATTGAACAACTGACTTCAATTTAACAAATACTTTGTTTCTGACAAAGTAAGCCCGTGGTTATGATGTATATGAATTACGAACCCGTGGCCAAAACGACAGCCGCAAAAAACCTCTGGCAGAGGCCTACTATCTATTTAATAAAATAAGAATTAAAACCGCAAATCCTTTGCAAGAAAATTTATTGTGACACTAAACCTATTGCACTAAAATTGTTCTACCTTAACAAGATTCTAAAATTTATTGACATGTTTCAACGTTGATCTTTTCTTTCTTGACTGAGCGTTTGTTTGTACAACGATGGCAAAGAGGAGAAGAAGCAAAGGAGTGAGGTAAACCTTGGATTCAGTGGACACGTCAGCGGTGAGAGACATGCATATACGTTGGCTAACATCCTTAATGTAACCGGCACCGCTTTTTAACTCAAGCTTACGTCCCATGACTTCCCCATTACAAAACTTCACAAGCCTCCAATTCCTACAAGCCACTCCATGTAACTGGACGGTAGACGAGAGCGTTATCTGGCCGCCGGCAGAGACTGCCATTTTTTAAGGGAGAAAATGGGAATTACGTACTTAGTAATTTGAAGTGTGTATTATAATGTCCTACACGAGAAGGCAGAGAGCAACGACCTATGTGTGTAGTGTGTGTGTGTGTGCAGATTTGCTTTCATGCATATCCGGGTATTTTGGAGGATTGGCCACGTTATCCAAATTCAACTGCATCCACCAATTTGGTTTGTGTTTGTTATACACGTGTCAAATGACACTTTGGTCCTTAGAATTTGTTTGGCTTGACCAACTAACGAATGTTCCATGGGTTTAGCCCCGGGATTTGGTCATTTGGATACACGCTTTCTGTGGAATGATTCCTTATGCTTTAGCTCTGTCCACACAAGTTTCCAGCTTCAAATTTGGCTTTCAGTGGGAAAAATTGCTTTACATCAGCCTCTTGTGTGCCTGTAGTTCATGCAAAAGCAACTTAAGTGCATGTCTCATCATAGAAATTATTACCCCAATAATTTGATTTTGTTTTCCCTTTTGATGGTTTTTTTATTAAGTGAAAATTTAGGAGGAGAGAATAATATCCTGTCCAAGGCCCAAAAAGTTTCAAAACTTAAAAAAAGATTATAAAAGTACTTACATACTTATATTTACTTAACCTCAAAAAGATGAATAGGAATTCAAACTTAAAACCTGCCAAATACAAGACCTTATCTTGATTCACTCGAATAACTCCTTGGAATTCTTTTATGGTTTTTTAAAATATTGTGGAATGCACATGTTAAACCAATCAAATTTGGAAAGATTGGCTTGTGAACCCCGATCCCGTATACCAACCTGTGACTGCATTTAGTGAATTGGATACTTTATAGAAGCGCTAACTGTTCATGTATAATATCTCATATCTTGGCCACGGATGCTTCATCATTCGATTCAGTTTGGCACTAATCATGTCAAAGCTTGATGGCAGGAGTCTTGTTTCATCCAAAATAAATATTAAAATTTTAGGGAACCTACTCAAAACTGATTGCAAAATGAATGAAGTCACCCAGAAAAAGATTTCCTCGTGTTTGTGTGGTAAGTAACGATTTAATTATTTTCAAAAAAAAGTTGATATTATATATAATTATCTTTATTTCTTATTTATTTTTTTTCTTTTTAAACACAGGTATCTTAAAAATATATCGCAAAATAAAATAAAAAACTTTTTATTGTCTCATTTTGTTGTTCAAAGAACACTTTACATGTTCAAACCCTTTCAAATGGATACAATTAGTCGTGGTTTATGAGTTTAAGATTATGTTTGTTCAAGGTTTTTTTTTTTTAACTCCTACCTTTATATTCGTTGAAAAAAAAAGTGTTTCTTTTTCTTTTATTTCCCTTTATATTGGATGACTTGAAAATTTTATAACGTATGTAAAAACAATTAAAAAGTTGTTAAAACAAAAATATTTTAGATTGTTTTATGTTTCTTTATAAGTTTTTTTTTCTAGGGAACTTTAAAAATCCTAAATTAATTGATTCCTAAACAACGACCCCAACAATGCTTCCCTCGAATCTTAAGCCCCAAAAACCCATTAGTCCATGACCCATTGTTTTAACTTTTAAATCAGATCAATCTAAATAAAAGTGGGGTGCAAAAAGTAAAACACTAATTACAATAAGGCGCAACCAGCCTAACAAGGCAACAATAAAGTCCATTTGTAACTCCCAAGACCTTACCCATGTTTGGACTCATGTACATTAGTTCAGATTCTTGCTTTACTAATAGAGGCAGCTATTCCCATCCCAATTTTTGCTATTTTCACCCCATGTCTTGTTTTATTTTTTTATTCCAAAAATACTCTCTGATGGAATCGCATTTCCCTTGTGATTTTGTACAATGAAAACGTATTTTCGTTATGATAGAGAGGTGGGCCCATCTATACATAATGAAAACGTATTTTCATTATGTATTTGGAATCAATTCTTTATATTTATTAAATTCATTTATTTTTTTACTACAGCTTTTAATGGTTAACTGACATGTGAGCAGGACATGCGTTTGAATCGGTGTGATTTGAACCCTTGATTTATTGTGTGTAATATCAACCGTTTATTTTTTTTACGCACATGACATTACTTTTAATGATTTGGTTAATATTGTTTACATTTTCTTTATTTGTTTTTATTTGTATCACGTGCCATAATTATAACAACTTATTAGTGATACCAACAACGCAATAAGTGTAACATATATAAAATCTAAAACATCTATAAAATCCAAAAATATATACAATAATGTTTTTATATAATGTATAAAATATTAAAAAAAGATCTAACAAGTAAAAAGAAAAAATAAAAGGTCAAGCTTCAGAGATGGTCGTCTTCCTCCGTCTCCTCTTGTGATAGGTGCACCCAGAGGCTATGCCTGACTGAGCGATGGCCAATGTCTCTTAGATCATCCCATCATCATCCGTGTCCTCAGGCATAACCTTTAAATGCAGTATGCACTCTAGAAGGCCAGCAACTCTTTCCCACAGTGCTTACAAAAATAAAATGAAAACTTTATTAAAAAATGTGTTATTGGCATCGTAAAAAGCACATTGTAAAAATATGGATACTTACCTTACATGAATGAGAGTTGCTGGATGAAGAATCCGTCATAAACTATTGTTGTGGGACAGGAACTCATGGTGGGCCTCACAGAGGATCTCCCTCTATTGAAGGAATCAAAAAAAGGTGAAAGGCATGGTGGAACCACTCTAGGTAGCCATCACCATATGTCAACGGAGCCTTGTGCTGTACAACAACTCTTCTCCTACCACGTGCGCCTGTCAACCTTCCCAGTCATCATATTGGCTGGTGAACGATGGGAATTGAACAGGCGGTGGGCGAGGGATCTGCTAGATGTACCTAAACACCCTTTTTGGTAGATGGGCACACATATGGGTACCACACTCGATGAAGTCAAAGTAAAACAAAATCGCCTCCAATGGCCAAACGACTCAGTGTGTGTCATACAGCACCCATATGACGTCGTTCAACTGTAGCTAGTCCAACGCTAGCATAGTCCCCAGCGTAAAGCCTATGCCCTTCATTGGCTCCACTAACACAAATAGGGATGCTACTCTAAGTAACCCTTAATGGGCTCTTGCTCTAGAGTGGGGAAGTGCTTATATATCCACACATGTAATCGCTAATTAACATATTAAATTACATAAACAAAATAATCACTAAACACATATCTACAAAAAAAAAAGTACCATGATCAGGCTTATATATCCTCCAAACTGCGTCATACACTAAAGGCCGGCAACGTTGAGCTAATCGTACAGGAATGCTAATGTAGCAAAACCCCAAGAGTATCTACTACAAGCCTAGAGATCATGGAAAAGGTCCAAGTAGCAAACTTGCACATGCGTCAAGCTCTTGTTGGCAAATTTCGTGCAACCGACAAGATGTAATAGGTAAGCTCACGTAGCAAATGTGGTTTGCCCAGTTGCCTGTCGTGCGACATAGATATCCCTCAGCCATGATATGGTGACACAAGCTCTTTTCGTGGTTGCATGTGCCTCAGCAAAGGTCACGCCTAGCTCACTCATCAGCAGGCCCACAACATCATCACGCGTATAACAAATGTGCTCGCAAACCTTGCCTGTAATAAACAAGTGCAGGAAAGATGACACATCATCTAGAGTGATGGTCATCTCCCCTACTAGCAGTTGAAATGAGCTAGTGTCCTTGTGCCACAACTCAACAAAGGCACATATAAGGCCCTTGTTGGCCAAGGTATACTGTGCCTCTATAAGAGAGGCAAGCCCTAAACCCCGCACAATTTCTATGATCTATGGGTGTGAGGGCATTGGCAAGATCTTACCCCCATAGCTAATCAATCTCAGCTTATCACGGGACTAACCCAACCATATATGTCCTACAACATGGTCCTTATAGGCCCTAAGCAGGGACAAGTCTATAGGACTTCCTAAAAATGGAGGTCAACAATAAGCTCCGCTAGTTGAGCCGAAGGCACATCAGCCTCTGCCTTTGGTACCTCGATCTCTGCCTGCTCCTCCTGCTACCTAGATGCTTCAGCCTGTCTAGCCCAACGTGTCGATGCAGTCGACCATGGGTGCCGAAAAGTGTCTGTCTTATCATCCGACGGAGGGCCTCGTCCAAGACGATGGGCACCAAATCTCGTGCGTGCCATAATGAATCTAAAACAATAATGATACATTAACAATAAAAAAATAATTAATATCAAATATTATCAACATTATTATAGAATTATTCTAAAAAAAATATTATATAAAATTAATCATTTATCAAAACACAAAAAGTAAATTACGTATTTCATAAATACTTTAATAGACAAAAAAATAATTAAAAACAAATAATTTAAATCAAATAAATAATTAAATGACAAAAAAATTAAAAGTAAAGGATACTGAAAAACAAATAACTTAAATTATTTAATTCATACAAATAATTAAAATAAAAAACTATTTAAAAAAAATAGTTTAAATTATTTTATTCATATAAATAATTAAAATCAATAATTAATTTTAAAAAATCAACTTAAATTAATAAATTCATTAAAATAAAAAACTATTTAAAAAACAAACAACTTAAATTATTTAATTCATATAAATAATTAATTTTTTTTTAAATTACATAATACATAACGAAATCGCGACTCCATTATGTATTATGTAATAATACATAACGGAATCGCGATCCCCATTGTAGATCCTCACCAAATACACAATGGGATCACAATTTTATTATGTATCCTTACCTAACACACAACGGAATCACGATTCTGTTTAATTTAAAAGTAAAAAACAATTAAATAAAACTCACCTTCGACAATAGTGGGCAGGAATGTCAACGGCTGTGGAGGCGTGTGCCAAGCTCGCCACAATAAGACAGCGCGAATGAGGTGGAGTCACGTCCTTTCAGCGATTGGGGGCGATGGCGTGGTGAGGTTGGGGTGAGAAGAGAAGAGAATGGGAGAGGAAGGAGGGAGGTGGGGAGTCTCAGAAGGGAAGGGAAGGGGCGGTAAAATTTAAAAATCTAAGAATAAAGATAGAATTTCATATATTTTTGAAAAAGGAAGGGGGTGAAAAAAAAAAAAGGGAGGGTAGGAATAGCAGGCCCCTTACTACTAGCTCCTCAGTTGTCAGGTAAACTGGAGTTTAGCACAAAATAATTTAGTTAATTCACACCAAAATTAATTTAGTTAATGCATGCTCTCATTAAATAATATAAATTGTTGGTTTTGGAACAGCTGCCCCTGACACCACGAGTTAGAAACAAATAGCAAGTGTTTGGTTTCTCCATAAAAACGAATGTGAAAATTTTAATGGTAAATTTTTTAAATATGATTTTAAGATATATTAGATTAACTATTAAAATAAGACGACGTAGCAATTGATACTTGAGCATGCTAAGAAGTCCTTGATATATTGGATTTTTTTTGAGTTGTGACTATGAACGAAATTGAAGATAGGATCATAGGATAGAAAATCAAATTTTGATTTTCTCAAACATTTTTTTTTTTTTGGAATTTTTGGGTCAACAAACATCTGAAAAAGAGCGAGAGAGAGAACAGAAGAGAATAGAACAGAGTTGTGAACAAACTCTAACTATTGTGAGGAAAGAATATATGGTGGTACTGGACTTCTAGCTTTAGAACCTCCTCTTAATCTTCATTGGTGTAACGAAAGACATCTTTGTATCTGTTTTTTTCCCGAATTGATTCTCCATACCAATCCAAAGTTAGTTTCATGCAAGGAGTCTTTTTTTAATAGCAAAATCACATTGTTCTGTTAAAAATCGAGCATCAAATGACAAAAAGTAATTTTTGCTGAACTAAGTTATTTAGATAGTTATTATCAAATAGGAATGTTAGTAACACAATCTGATATATTTTTTAACACATTATTATTGGAATTTAATTAAAATGCACATACAAAATTTTTTATATTATCATTCAATCATAAATTAATATATATGATAAAATTGTTGACTTTGTAATAATTACTTTAAAAGTTATATATAAAGTATTTTTTTATTGATTAACGGTATAAAAATCTTTATATAAATAAAGTATGAAAATTAAACTCTTATTATCAAGTATAATTAATGTAAGAATACATTAAAAATATTAAAAAAATATTCTTAGCATTTTGCTTGATGAAATTAATTTTAGATATATAATTACCAAAATAATTCTAGTGTTTATACTTGTTTGGCCCATTCACATGTAAGAAAAAAGTTCTCTCGAACAGAATAAGAGGAGAAGATTGATATGAATTCCCCGATAAAGGCAACGTTAAAAGTAGTTGATGTAGAAACAAGTTAAAGATGGTTCGGGCCAAAAAATTAAGTGCGAAAAGAAATTTGATGCATTAATTCTGGCATAAAAACAAACAAGATTTTAAACCCGTGACCTAGTCACAAAGCAGCAATTTACCTATAATGTCAAGGCAGCAATTTAACTATTTTTGTCATGGCTCACCTTCAATTGTATGTATTCTGTACTAAATAAAATATTATTTACTAACAGTTTAATGTTAAATTAGCATTTATTAATAGAGATTTGCTAAACTACACTTTTTTTTTCATTTGTACGTAAATTAAGGATTATCTTAAAATATATTCACAGTGTAACTTTCTAACGTATTCCAACTAAAAATAAGTGAGTGTATATTAGTAAATGCTTGTGGGGTTTGCTAACATACACCTACTTTTTTTTTACTTAAAGTACATTAGTAAGTTATAATTAAGATTATATTAAAATACATTAATGGTGTAACTTGCTAACGTATTCTAACTAAAAAATAAGTAAATATACGTCAGCAAATCTCTTATTAATATAGATTTTCATTAATTAAAATTATAATATATATATATATATATATATATGAATTTGCTAACGTACACACATTTTTTTTAGTTGGAGTACGTTAGCAAGTTATAACTACAATATATCTTAAAATACACCCATAGTATAGCTTGCTAAAGTACTCAAATTAAAAAATAAATATGTGTACATTAGCAAATGTTTGTGGGATTTGTTAACATATACACACTTGTTTTTTAGTGGGAGTATGTTAGCAAGCTATAACTATAATATATCTTAAAATACACTTATGGTGTAGGTTGTCAACGTACTCTAACTAAAAAACAAGTGTGTGTAAGTTAGCAAATCTCATATATATATAAATGAGATTTGCTAACATATACCTACTTAGTTTTTTATTAGAATATGTTAACAAGTTATAACTAAAGATTATCTTAAAATATACCTATGATATAGCTTGTTACTGTACTCTAATTAAAAATAAATGGGTGTACTATAGAAAATTTATATATACTAAAAGTACATCAAATTTAGTATAATACATTAAATTATTAGAATAATTTTATAATATTTATACTAACAGTTAAATGATACTTATATTAACGAAGAATATGTTAAATCTTAACCTTTATTTATTTTGGCGTTAGAAAATTAATTTTCATATTTTCTAAAAAAAAATACACACTTCAATATAAATCTAGAATTCAGATTAATTTAAATATATATTTCAATCATATTAAATAATTTAAAATTAATTTATCAAAATCAATTTTGTCTATTTTAAAACAATGAAATTCTTAACCCTTGAGATTGTGTTTGTTTCAAGGGAAAAAGATTCCCGAAAAAGTGGATTTGGGAGTATCGCATTCCCTTGTTTGATACAAATTTTGATAAAATATTCTTAGGAATTGTTGATTTTTAGAAATATAAAATCTTTCTTATTTGTCATACTCCTTATTTTCATAATAAAAAAAGGTGAGTGTCTTGTATTTACATAAAAATGGAAGTTATTTTTTTATAATAATTATCTCTCTCTGATCCTCAATTCATTCTTTTATATTTCTTATTTGTCATACTCCTTATTTTCATAATACAAAAAGGTGAGTGTCTTGTATTTACATAAAAATGGAAGTTATTTTTTATAGTAATTATCTCTCTCTGATCCTCAATTCATTCTTTTATATTTCTTATTTGTCATACTCCTTATTTTCATAATACAAAAAGGTGAGTGTCTTGTATTTACATAAAAATGGAAGTTATTTTTTATAGTAATTATCTCTCTCTGATCCTCAATTCATTCTTTTACATTTCTTCTTTGACTTTTATTTTTTTAATTTTTTATTAAATATTTTTAATTTTTTATGTCAACTAAATATGTTCATACAAATAATATTTCTAAACATAATGTTTCTGAGAATATTCCCAAAAATATAACTTTTGAAAGTATAATTTTATATCTTGAAATAAACTTCCCTAGCTTTCTTCAGTTAATAAATGACATTTTTCTCGTGGTTATTTATTTTATTGGATACACCGCATCGTCCAAACTGATGATGCTCGTAGCCGTAGGCAACTAGACACTCTTTGCAAATGCGAACAAAAAGTCCTGCACTTTTCAATCCACTCTGTACCAAACACAAATCACATGCATCCTTATACTAGTCGCCGTCAATGCATCCGTTGTTGATCCCCAACAAAACTACGTCCGTCCATATATCTCAGAAAATTAAAGAGAAAAGTAGCATGAAAAACTTGTGCAGTGAAAAGACATTGGTAATCAGTGTCACCGTGTGCTACTTAACATGTGCAAGTTGGCACGTAATCTACGTTGAATTTTTACATGATTATGAATGTGTTTGGGTATCTGTTTGTATTAATGCAAACGAAAATTTTCACTTTCCAAAGCATAAAAGTAGAAAATAAGAATTTGTTATTTTTTTGTTGAACGGATGTTTGCATGTTTCTACCTGTAAACCAAATACACACTATATCATATAAAATTTTTATGTTTATTTTTTATAAAAATTAAATAGGTAAGGTTATACTAAAATTTGTATACATTTAAAAATGCAAAGATTGACACAATTTTTGCATGATATGATTATGTAAAAATTCAACATGAAAGGATTAATTCTCAAACTAAATAAAACATCCATCAAGTGGTACGAAGTATTTGATACATGATTATGTATCAAGTTTTTGATTATGTTTAACAAACATTTTAAATTAGTTTCGAGCTTTTTTTATTAATTAAAAAACTTGTTTAACTACATTAATAATATTTGATAAATAAACTTATTTTAATAGTTTCTAACATAATGTTCTTAAAGATTGACACAACAATGTCCTGTACTAGTTTTTTCTTTGTCTTTCTCATGTCCAGCCCTAGGTCTAGACCAAAAGGGCAACGACTTAGGGCCCAAGACTGAGCGTACCCAAACAAAATTTAGATAACTTTGAAGAGGAAATTTTTTCAATTAATTAATTTATTTGCATATTCATTTTCTTGACTTCTTAACATGAATAATTTGCAGTGAAAGTTTTCAAAACTCAAGGCTTTTAAATTCTTAATTTTGTAGTATTTTTAATTTTTCATCTTGCTTGTGATTTTTCATCTTAGAAAGTTTGAATAAATTTCTTTTTGTGATAATTTATGTATTTTATTTTGTAGGTGATAAGTGATAATTTTACAAATTGAAAAAATATTTTGTAGTTGATAGATGATAATAGAGGTGGTAAAGCAGGTTGGACTCATCAGGTCAATCCACCTAACCTGCTAACAATGGCAGGGGTGGGTTAATGACTCAACTCACCCTAATATGCCAACCCGACGAGTTGAAGGTGGAGTGGGTCGGGTTGTCATCGGGTTGGCCCACCTAACCCACCCTATTTAACTCATTAATATATAAAGCATGTATAAAAAAATTTATATTTTTATATAATTAAGAAAGAAATAATATTTATATGTATATAAAATAAAATAAGTTATAACCCACTAAGGTCTGCCTAGTGGTGGGGGGTTGAAGTAGTATTTATGAGGTCATAGGTTTTAACTTCAGCACCATATTGTACAAAAAAAAAATGTTATGTGTTAAAAATAAATGAATTATTTTCTTCAATACTTTTTCTTTTTCTTTTTTTTGCAAGTCAACCCCCAACTCACCATTTTACAACCCACCAACCTACCATTTCATCCTCTGCCAGGTCAACTTGCCAATCCGCCTCTAAATGGGGTGGGTTGCATTTTCAACCTACTTTTGCCTGTGAATCAACCCGTGCCCATCCCATTAAAGTCTGGTCGGGACGAGTTGACCCGTTTTGTCACCCCTAGATGATAACATAAACATAAATTAAATGAAAAATATGATACATCTTTTTGAAATTTATTAAAACTATGTTGTTCACTTAATGTAATAAAATGTATCACTTTTAATGAAATTACGTGTCTATTTTTTTATGAAATATATGTAGGGGTATTTGTGGTTAGATTAGATCGATTTTGAAGAGAAAAATAATTCTACCTAATTACTTCAGTTTTTTTAATTCATCATCCAATCGATTCAATTTAAAATATAAATTCGGTCCAATCTAATATAATCTAAAGCAATTTAGATTTGATAAGCTTTTTATTTTTGTCTTACTTTTTATTTCTCTTTGGAGAAAATATTAAATAAATTGTAAGATATATAATAAACATAATAAAAAAATAAAATATCAAATAACTCATTTATAAGTAATTATATGGATAATAGTAGTATAATTTTTTAAATATATATGATTAAAAAAAATTACACAACTTAATAATTACATTTATGTACCTTTATTCAAATAGTTACCAAAAAATTGTCTTTAATTAAATATACTTCTCCTAAATAAGTATAAGTTATGTGATAATTTTGCAAATATATAAGAAATAAAAATGTAAACAAAAGTAATATCATAAATTTATAAATAAAATATATATTTATGTATAAGTTCGGTCAAATTGAATTGAGTCAATATTCAAAATCTGATTCAATCCAATAATTTTTTTTCTTCCGATTTTTGGTTTTTTTGGATCAATTTTTTCTTTTTTTTTCGAATGAGATCTGTTTATGAACATTCCTAAATATATGTTTAATTTTTAAATACTTATATATAAGATGACCTTATATATTGATTTGTCCCAGACCCATAAAATATCAAAATCGGCTTTTCTCTTTTTCTTTTTCTTTATCCATCACATGTTTGACACTTTTCACTGTAGGTTTAACATAACTTCACAAGTCTTTTTCTACCATACTTTCTTTCGTACAATTTTTAGGTTACCTTTGTTTACCAAGGATAAGCTAGTGACGAGATGCTTAAATATTAGGATCACGCCATTTTCCTAACCCAAAACATAAAATAAAAAAATGCACACAATGAAGAAAAAGCAATTAATTATAAAGCTAAAACTTCTGCATAATTGGAGTATAGAAAAAATATTATCTCGTAAAAATACATATTGACCATAAAATATTGTAATGTTACTACATATTAATCCTTTATTGTGCTTTATCCCCGTTAGTTTATTAATTTTTGTTTGATTGGTTAGTAGTGTAGAAGAAGAATGCTTGAATGTTAGTCACATCTTCAAAGCAAATGGAAAGTAAATTTGGAGTATCTCCAATCCTAAATCAAGATCATGACGTCGCTGTTGTGATAAGAGTTTAGAGAGGTCAATCGCAATAACTAAGCCTGGTTATCTATCTCCTACTGAATTATACGTTTGGTCATTCTTGTTTTTTGACTATGCAATATAAACTCCAATTGTATTACCATGAAAATCTTTATTGTTAAACCATTCAACAACAGCTCTAGCATAATGCAGATCCCCACGTTAAAGTAGCATCTTCGTTTGGTTCATTAGTCTCTGTCTCGATATTGATCATTGCTATATATTTAGTAGTTGGAAATCTTTTAAAATATAATTAAAGATTAATAGTAGAATGTATATTATGAAAAAAATTAAATAATTGAAACTAAAAAATATAATTAAAATAATTAATTTTTAAACAAAAAATTACAAAAGTTCAACATTAATTAAAAAACTAAAATTATAATTAATCAAAAATATTTTTATCTATAAAATTAAATGAAAATTTATATAAAAATATCATGTAAAGATATTCATTTATGTCATTTTATGTTTATCAGCTACTCTATCAGATAATTTTATCAAACATTTATAATTTAATAAATTAGCTTAACAATTTTCAATTTTCAACCAATAACTTTTAATTGCTAGCTAATTTTTTAATTTTCAGCTAATTATTGTTAATCTTGTCATTCAATGCCTTTCTAGTTTAGACTTTTAAGTTTTTTTATTTTTTTTTCTCACCTCTCAATCAATGAACTGTTGTGGCTTGTCTTTTTAGATACAGATGTAAGACCCATGAAGCAGCTGCAATGGGGTTTGCAGTGAGGAATGGGCAGAAGGAACAGGTTGAGCAGAATTATTGCTGCAGTTGTTTTAATTCTAATAATCATACAAACAGAGACCATTTTGGTGGGTTTGAACATAGGAACCAAGGCAAAATTAACATATCAATTGACATTGTTTCTTTGTTGCTGCGTGCTTGCACTATTAATAATTATTTCCCGATTTGCATTTTGCAAAGACAAATTAAAAAAAAAAAGAAGCTTATGTGTAGCAAAGATATTCTCCAATCCACATTCGGATACTAATCCGAAATCACTTTATTAAAGGAATAAATGTTACTTAAATGAATTTTATTTCTTCTACTAAAAGTTTTTTCATACATTTAGTCAATGATTTTATTTTTTTTTGAAGTCGATACATGTAGCCAATGATTAAATTCATGAAACATAGTTATTTATCAATCATAACTTTATTAATATATTTTTTATTTTTAACTAGTATTATACTTATACATAGGAGAATGTTAATTTTTATATAATTAAAATTTATAAAAAATAATATTTTTGAATATATAAATTATAGTATTATAATTAAAATTCATAACAAATAAATATTTTTTTTTAATATTAAAAATAAATATATTTAATATATAAATTATATTTTAAATTTATAATGAATAATTTAAATTGCAATGCAAAGTTATTTTTAATTATTGATAATTTTTTTAAAAATATATTAAATTTAATTTAAAGATATAGATAAAAGAGAGTAGACCGACACTATGTTGGTGTGGGTGGACCTAGACTTAGATTCTTTAAGTAATATTTCAAGTCTGAGTTTTGTAAATAAAAAAAAATGTAATTAACAGGAAAGATTCCACTGAAGATAGCTAATCAAATTTTTCAACAAAAATTAGTTATCGACAAAGATGGTAGATGTTTCACACATATAATATGGTAACAAAAAAAAAAAGATAAAAATGTGTAAATTAAAAGGGATAAACAATCAAAAAGATCAAATATACAGATAAAGATATAAAGAGAATAATTTGAGATGATTAAGAAAATTTTCTTGCCAATTGCATAAAAAGAAAATAAAAAATATTGGGAGAATCTAATTGAAAAAATAAGAAGAGTAAAACATTGTTTTAAAATTTTATATTTTAATTTAGGCTAAATTGCAATTTTGGCTCCTCTATAATTTTCAATCTATGATTTTGGTCTTCCTATTTTTAATTTTACAATTTTAGTCCTTTAATTTTTTAAAAATTGCGATGTTGGTCCCTCTATTTTTAATTTTACAATTTTAGTCCTCTAATTTTTAAAAATTCTTAATTTTAATCTTTCTAAAGTTGCATATTTTCGCTATTTTTAAAATTTTAGTCTAAAATTACAAATTTTTAAAAATTAGAGGGTTTAAATCACAAAATTAAAAATAAAGAGACCAAAATTACATATTTTTAAAAATTAGAAGGCTGAAATCATAAAATTAAAAATAAGAAAACTAAAATCTTGGATTGAAAATTATAAGGAGACTAAAAGTGCAATTTAACCTTTAATTTATAATATAAGAGTAAATTTTAATTTTAATTTTTCAATACAATTTCATTATTTAGATTAGACTAAACTCCCGAAGGACGTTAGTTGTCACCAAACATGTGTTTCACCTTATATGAAGTCGCTCCTACCACATCTATCCTAGGAAAACCCGCTTCCTCCTTCCCTTCGATTTTCTCACCGTATCTTCTCGTCTCACTTCTCTCCAACTCCAAGGTTCAACAACCTCTTTTCCCTCACCACTGCTTCAACTTGTCCATATTTGGCTTCCTCGCATTAATCGTTCAACTCTTCCACATTGGGCCACTTTAAGCTTCAAGAAAACACATAAATCTTATAAACACACAGATACCATACCCCATTGTTGATTATTCCTTTCTCTTCTCAGTTCTCACCTACAAATTCAGCTCTTTTTTCTTTTACACACGCTGCCAAGTTTAGCATCATGATATCCTTAGTGAAGTACACAGCATGGCCTCTGAGCACCCCTGTTTCCTCAAGGCCTCAACTCTGCACGTTACCCGCTATTCACAATGTCCAACAAAGCACCGAACCCTCTATCTCTTCCCTCAAACCTCTTTACATTTCATCCACTGAGAACTTCACATTGTCAGCAAAACTCAGAAAGAGGGGTACAGAGTGCCGTGCCTATGAAGCAGATAGGTCACAGCCACTGGAGATTAACATTGACATTCCTGATGAACAGACAGAGATAGAGGAAGCTCAGAGGCTCAAAATTGGTTTGTATTTTGCCACCTGGTGGGCTTTGAATGTGGTCTTCAACATATACAACAAGAAGGTTCTGAATGCTTTTCCTTACCCGTGGCTTACTTCCACTTTGTCCCTTGCTGCTGGCTCTCTCATGATGTTAATCTCATGGGCCACCAGGGTTGCTGATGTCCCAAAAGTTGATTTGGAGTTCTGGAAGGCCCTCTTTCCTGTAAGCAAAATTTCGTTTTCATTTTATTGCTTTCCACACCATGAAAATAATTATTGTAAGATTACAAGTTTAAAAAGATGATAGGTTCTGTCTTCATAAGTGAAGACAATAAAAAGGTATAATGAATTGGGCTCTTTCTTAAGTTAAAATTAACTTGTTCATTTTAACTTTCGCGCTTAATTTTTATAAAAGCTCTTTCAACTAACTTTTCTAAAAACTGAGATATATAAGTTAATTTTAACTTACCAGAGAAACTCAATTTATTTATTTTTTTCTCTTGTAGAAAAGTTTATCTAAACATGACCAAAATCTTGGATTTGCAGTATTTGCATTGAGGCAAGATAGTGAAGAGATTAGAGGGTTAAAAAAATTGTGATGGTCAAACATTTGTGAATTAGTACTTATTAGGGACTTTGAAATTTTGGGAGTGCAGGTTGCGGTGGCACACACAATTGGGCATGTTGCAGCTACCGTGAGTATGTCCAAAGTTGCAGTTTCATTTACCCACATCATCAAGAGTGGTGAGCCTGCATTCAGTGTCCTGGTATCAAGGTTCTTGCTAGGGGAAGCATTCCCTGTGCAGGTTTACCTGTCACTGGTGCCAATTATTGGAGGATGTGCACTTGCTGCTGTGACGGAGCTCAATTTCAATATGATTGGTAAAGCTATTTACTGATTAATTATTACATGGTTGAAATTCAGATGCTGACTAGTGACTATGTTCTCTTCTAGTGGACAGAGTTGATAGAATGTTGAATTTGTAATTAGTTCATCAATCTTTGTGAGAGTTCAATGCTCTCAACCTCTTCACATGTTTCAGGGTTTATGGGGGCTATGATATCCAATTTGGCCTTTGTCTTTCGGAATATATTCTCAAAGAAGGGTATGAAAGGGATGTCTGTTAGTGGAATGAATTACTATGCTTGCCTTTCCATATTGTCTCTATTGATTCTCACGCCTTTTGCCATTGCTGTGGAGGGCCCAAAGATGTGGGCTGCAGGCTGGCAAACGGCCTTGTCCCAGATTGGTCCCAAATTTGTCTGGTAAGCAGAATAATCTACTAATCTCGGCACGTTGTTAATTTATTTTTCTATTTTATGTCCTTTATCTTTCCAAATTGGTGGAACTGTAATTTTAGATTTTTGCCTGTATGTATAGTTGGATTTATATAGAATATAAACATTTAAGAACACACACACACTGGGCACATACAGGTCTCAGAAGTCAGACATTCTATAATGGGAGACATTCTTTAATAAGAATTATGCAAACCATTCTATATAATGTGTGATGAGCATTGATGTTAGCAAATTCTGATTCACAGCCCTTGAATGTCTTTTTTTACCCCCTAAAATTTATGATTACTTTTGTAATGTTCTAGGAACCAGAATTGTTTTCCTGTTTTGATTTAGATAGTTCTAGAAGAATTCTTACTTTACTGATCATTTGTGATTACTAATCAATTTCTTCATCTATGTTTAATTGATGAACTACTTGGTTTTAATTTTTACAGGTGGGTAGCTGCCCAGAGTGTCTTCTACCACTTGTACAATCAAGTCTCTTACATGTCTCTTGATCAGATTTCTCCCTTAACATTTAGCATAGGGAACACAATGAAGAGAATTTCGGTAATTGTCTCTTCCATCCTTATCTTCCACACGCCAATTCAGCCAGTCAATGGCCTTGGGGCAGCCATTGCAATTCTTGGTACCTTCCTCTATTCACAGGTGTGTGGTGGTTTCTTTCTTCGATTTTTGTTTGCTTATACGGTATACTACCTGTCTGTTTGAGACAAATTAAAAGCAGTGACTAAGAAATTTTCATATTTCTCAAGGGCAATCACTATTCTTTAACAGTTTAACCTCTTATAAGTGAAAGTTAAAGTACGCAAGCTAAGTCAGTAATAGGGCATGCAGGATACCCGATTTGGTGATTATACCTCCCTACAGAAGTTCTGCAACATTACATTTGTCCTTCATCCAAAGAAAACTTTGAAATGTTCTTGTATGAGTGACATGTGATTGCATGAGTGACCAGATTATTATTGTTTATGTTCATTTATGCTATGCTCTCCATTAATAAAACTGTCTACTTCTCAATTATTATTGCATTATATATTTGTGACACAACTGATATGTTTCTGTTAATTATTTGAGCAGGCTAAACAGTAAGGCGTAGTTTAGAAGCCGTTATGTGACACCAAGTGACTCATGACTAGAGCTCCAGGTGTCATTGATGAGTGATCACAATTGATGTTACTGAGGAAGTATATACATATTGTGGTCAATAGGACTTCAAGCTGCTTTCTTTGAAGCTATAGTCATAGCTAGCATTTCTAATCAGGATTTGATCTGGTTTTCGGTGTAGAATATATATGAGTTTTTTTTTTTTTTTTTCCTGTAATCCGAGGTTGAGAACAATGTATTGCAGTAAATAACAAAGCTGCGACAGAACTGTTAAATGTTGAGGCTGAGGCTGGGGCTGGGAGTGTATGAAGGGTTCCTAGACTAATTTCACAAGTAGAATAACTCGATTTCATGAAGGATAAAGCTAGATAGTATGGATTCCTCAGAATACGGAAACCGTTCAAACAAAACAAACACTGATTTCCATAAAATCTTGAATTTTTTATTTTTTAACTTATTAATTAATCAATCAAAATATTAACACATTTTTCATCAAATTCTCATCGCCCTATTTAGCGCTACCCTTTCATGAAATACCAATGTTTTTAATAGAGGTGTTAATCATTTCGGATCAACCTGACAATTCAAATTAAACCAATTTAATTGGTCGGATTTTTTAAGTCAATCAGGTCCAACCTGAACTAAACCAATGGAATTGGACCATGATCGGTTCGAACATCGGATTTGGATTTGCAAAACCTGATGAAACTCGAACCAAACCGAACTAGTGTTCTGTTTTAGTATTTTACATTTTTGTCCTTCTAGACTTCACTCGTTTTTATTCTTTTAATAATCTTTTTGGTATTTTTTACTATTACTTAGTTGGTGTAAGTCAATCACAACAAAATATGTTGTTTAAACACTTAATAGGATTATGTGTCAATTATTGGACAAAATCATGTATTTTTTATTTTTTTTAAAATAATTTTTGCACATTTTTTATAGGATGGACCTCGAACTGAACCAACTTGTTCTTGATCGGGTTGGTTTGGTTTGGGTTGTGCAAAAAAAATAGAAAAATTTGAATTAATGAAAAATGATTGGTTCGGATTTTATTTTTTGCCACATTCGAACCAACCCAACCCATGAACAATCCTAGTTTTTAAAATTGAATAGGTCACTGAATTGGTAAAGATACTAGTTTAAAGTTTAATGGTTCAACTGTGGTTGAATCAGTAATAATAATAAAAATAATATATAAAATATTAAATAAATATAATACATAATTTTATAACACTAAAAACTAAAATAAAACATTATTTTATATTTATTTATAATCTTTATTAAAAATTTATTTTTATTTATCTTAAAAATATTTTAGATTAAATTTAAAAAATAAAAAAAATTGAAAAATACTGGTTCAAACTGGTTTTCTGCACTAGTTATTGACTGGTTTTTATTGATTTTCACTGGTTTTAAATCGGTTTAATCAGTTCTTGAGCGATTCTCATCATTTTTGAAATGATCCAATTTTTAGAGTTAACGAACTGATCATTAGACCAATTCCCAGTCAGACCAGTTGAACCGACTGGGCTGGTTTTCAAAACTATGTGAAATACTATCAAGCACCAATAATGCTTTCGATATACGTTGATTGAATGGAGGTCAAGATGAAAATAGAAAAAATACTAGGGTATTAATTAATAAATAAAACTTTCTCATGATATTGAACTATTAATTCATTAAACCTTTTTCATAGTAATTTATAAACATATTATTTTAAAAAATAACAAGACATATTTTACAAATTTTTTAAAAAACCTTATTCTTGAAAGTTTTGTTCCAAAAAGTTGATTCATTTAAAAATAAAATATTTCTTCTTTGAAATGTTATATATATATAAAAAAAAGTTGTAGAGTCCTTATCAACTAATGGGTTCCGGTTGTCTGTTACGACATACCAACGAGAAATTTCAACCCACCAAAGATGAGCGTCACTTCATCTTTGGATAATGCATTTATTTATTTATTTGAAATATTCAGGGTGTAAATAATCTTGGTTGGGTCGGGTTCACCCTTATTTAAAATCCAACACAATTAAATTTAATTGAATTGGGTTGGGTTGGGTTTAAGTTTTTTTTCTATAGTAACCCAACCCGATTATAAATCGTGTTTGGCCGAGTTAGGTAATTGAATTGTATAAAAAATATGAAAATTTGGGAAAATTCAAAAAAAATAACAAAAATAAAATACATAATTAGTTGATTAGTTCAACTCATTCAATGCATATTCAAATTAAATTAAAATTTGAATAATTTAAGTAAAATTATTAAAAATGTGTTAAGTAATATAATATTTTATTTTTTTATTAATTAAATAAGAGGTTAGGTTAGGTCAGATTCATCAAATTTGAAATGTCTCGACTCGTGACCCAACCTGATTTTAATTGGGTTTGCTGAAATGTATCCAATCCAACCCAATAACCCAGCCCAACTTGTAAAAGTGTAATTGGATTGAGTCAGATTTGTCGGGTTCGTGATTTGGGTCAGACTCGCTTACACCCCATAAAGAGAATAAGATAAAACTTGGGCCCTTTCACTAATTTTCCTAAAGCCGCTAATGTACCTTCACTAATTTTCCATAAACTAATCCTATTATCCAACAATAATAATAATTGTGGTATTAAACAATTAATATTATTGTTTATTATTTGAATTGGGTTTTAAATTATTATGTTAACAATAAGCAATTGACACAAATTCAGTCCAAATAAAACCTTAAAATAATATTAAAATTACTTTTGAAATTAAATTTTACTTAAAACCACGAGGTTATTATACATATGTCATCTAAAATATAAATCTCGCGCAAGGGTCGTTCGTTTGAACTTTAAAAAAAATGAAATATGACAAAAATTATAATAATTATGTAATTTTTAGAAATAAAGGTTTTAAAAAGTTATTTTAGTATCTCGTGGGGGTTGTTGGTTTGGTTCCTTTCTCAATCATTGTTAGCTTAGCCAATTGTTAACCCCATCTCAATCACGTGTTTAGGTACTCTAATACCGATTTAGGTACAAGTATTTTTTTTAAAGAGGTTGTCTATCTTATCCAAGTAAAAATGGGGTTAAACAACTCTATCAAAAATGATTGGTGTAATTTTTTTATGTTATACCAATTATCTTTAAGTACATAAAAAACTAGACCATTCATTTTTAATAGAATTGTTTAAATGAGATAAGGTAGTAATTAGGAGAAATATTATAATTGTATCTGGACCAACCCATTATCATCTTTATTGTGGGGGTTGTTTGTTTGGCTCCTCTCTCCAATCTCCATCATTGAATTTGTTGTAGCCAGTTGTCGGAACATATTATATTGGATTATGTATGTGTACTAATAAGAACATTCCATTATTGACATTGAGAACAAGCTTGCAAGAGAAGCAGGACAATATAATGGGGTTTTGTACATGTAAGAAAGGTGTGGCTATGGAGACACTCTTGTTCCTGTTCATATGCTCTCTCATAGCAATCTCACAGCCACAGGGATTAGATCAATCTCCACACGTTCCCAGCGACTTTCTCTTTGGCACTGCTTCTTCTTCGTACCAGGTTTGCCATCATCTTGATGTTTTATCTCTCTTTCTTGTGTGTTCACCAATCACTGTTCCTTTATTAATGAATCCCATTAACCAATTTCTCGAGTAGCTCTAAGAACTTAACGAAGTCTTTTGTGTTCCCATCGTGGTCGATTTAATATTCTTCATACTCATATAGTATGAAGGAGCTTACTTGAGTGATGGCAAAGGGATGAGCAACTGGGATGTCTTCACTCACAAACCAGGTGATCAGATCAAGAGCTCACAACCAGTTTTTGTATTCTAATTGTGATTCTTTTAGTTTTACATATTTTAAGTCCATATATTGCAGGTAGTATATTTGACGGAAGTAATGGTGATGTTGCTCTAGATCAATACCATCGGTATCTGGTACACATACTAAAATTCAGTTCTATAGATCATATTTGTAAATCGTATTTATTTCTACGTAGAAATTTATGTGCTGTGGCAAATTTGTGTAAGGAATTTTTCAAAAAAATTCGACCAAAATGGTACTCCTTAATTTAGAAAAAGATTTATAACATTGCAAGGGTCGGCAATATTTGGCGTATATAACCAGGCGGTCCACATAGCCCACAAATAAATGAATCGGGCCGAGTTGGCCTACGAAATAAATGGGTCAATATAATGGCTGATTCGTTTCTGTCTGTCATTAGCCCCGTAGATTGGCAAGATAGCTTAGGGCCTAAATAAAAATATGAAAAAAAATCTGAAAAAGCTAAAAATTTACAAACAAAATATAAAAAAATAAATTTTTTTTACTAGAATCAAATGGTCACAAGTTCCAACTAAATAATTATCAAATATCAAATACAAATCTTGCAATTAATTAATTTTAAAAAATATATTATGTAAGTTAAATGGGTTGTTCGGCAAACTCACAGACCAAACTCGTTTAACATGCGGGCCTATATGGGCCAACCCATATAAACCTGTATTTATAGATTAAATGGGTTAGCCCACAAAATCGCAACCCATGTACCCAGTTTTAGCGGACAGATGTGACATATCTCAAAATACTATAAATCTGATATGTGTGTGTTCTCTAACTATACCATTTTTAGAATTTGGTATGCCTTTATATCAGGAGATGCTAACCAAATACATTCAACAATCTCCCTCTCCCACGTCACTGGAGAGATTTGAAGTTATAACCTTACCTATTAGATTAAAAAACTTATTGCTAGATAAATAATGGCAAGAATGTAACTTTAATTTCCTTAAAGTTTTTACGACCTCATATAACTTCAGAAACTGCACCTCATTATAGGCGTTATAAGTCAGGATATTAAACCATTGAATCATAAGGTATACAGTGACCAAATAAAGCCAATAGATATTAATGTAAAAAAATCATGTAAATAAGAAACCACGAGTCATCTCTCATTTTTTAAACACTGCACGATTAATATTGGAAAAAATGTGTTTTTAATTCCTATACTTTCGATCAAACATGGTCAAGGTTCCTGTACTTTTGTATCGATGAATTTGGTTCTCAAACTTAAAAAAATATGTAGATTTAGTCTCTCCTCTCCTTTCCTCAGCTGACTCAGTTTTTTAAAGAAAGAAAAGAAATTAAATTCACATGTTTTTTAAAATTTGGAGACCAAATTCATTAATATAAAGTGCAACGACTTTCACCACGTTTGATTGAAAGTATAGGGATTAGAAACACATTTTTCTCATTAGTATTTTTTACCGGTTTTAATTCTTTCGGATACCAGAAGAAAAAACGAGCATTCGATTCTGTTAGTGTTTGAGCAAATTTTAATAGATGTTCCCAATTTCAATTTGTAATAATAAAAACAGGAGGATATTGATCTAATGGAAGCTATAAAAGTCAACAGCTACCGGTTTTCAATATCATGGGCAAGAATTCTACCAAGTATGCTTCTTGCTTTGACAAAATCTGATTGATATCAGCTTAAAAGATACTAAGTACTTGTATACAGTAGTCAATTCACAAGCAGAATTTGCAATGATTGTGAACAGAAGGTAGATTTGGAGAAGTCAACTTGGCGGGTATCAACTACTATAACAGACTTATAGATGCGTTGCTACTCAAAGGTTTGATTTCAATTTTCCTATGGCTTGCCAGACACAGAATTTCGATTTCTTTGACCCGCACTTGTTCTCAACTGTGCAACTCGCAGGGATCCAACCGTTTGTAACATTATTTCACTTTGACATCCCCCAAGAACTTGAGGACAGATACGGAGGTTGGCTAAGTCCCCAATCACAGTAAGCAACTAGTTCTCCAATTTAATTTGCTTAGATTTCAATGCAATTGCCATAGTTCCGCATGTACTAGATAGCTAACATCATAATTAGCAACAATTTTTTTAGGAGATTCTGACTTTGACTTGAAAAAACCGGACAATGGTACTAAACATATTTTGATATTTGCAGGGAAGATTTTCAATTCTTTGCAGATATCTGTTTTAAATTCTTCGGTGACAGAGTCAAGTACTGGGTCACATTCAATGAGCCAAATTATCTAGTCCCACTTGCTTACCGTAAAGGTTTATTCCCACCATGTCGCTGCTCTAGCAAATTTGGAGATTGCAGTGAGGGAGATTCAGAGAAAGAACCCTTTGTGGCAGCCCATAATATGATCCTATCACATGCAGCTGCAGTTGATATTTATAGAAACAAATACCAGGTAATTTGGTTAGAAGATCACACTAACCCCTATCAAAAAGAAAAAAAAAATTAAATTAAATTAAATTAAGCATTCTAGGTAGGGACGCAAATCTGTTGAATTTCCATTTAAGCCATAAATTACTATGCTGGTTTTACTAATCAAAGTGGAAAGTGGCACGGAACTCTCATCCAAAAAATTATAAACTTGCTCTATTATTAATGCCATATCCAGACTGAGCAAGGGGGAAAAATCGGCATTGTCCTACACTGTGACTGGTTTGAGCCGTTAAGCAATTCCACAGCAGATAAACTGGCTACTGAAAGAGCACACTCATTCAGCAATAATTGGTAAAAATTCATTGTTGTTTATTACAGATATTAGAGATAGATAGATTGATTTAGTAGGTTAGAGTTAGGTAGTTAGATATATAGTTAGGACTGAGCTGGACTCTCTTGCATATAAAACTAGGTGGATTCTCAATTGTATCTTCTTCCTCATTTTATCAATAATAGAAGTTATGATTTTCTCTCAAATTCTCAAATTTCCTCTCTTGGGCTTTACCATGGTTCTCAACATGGTAAAATGAGGAAGAAAATACAATTGAGAATCCATCCAGCTTTACATACAACTAACCATCTATATAATTACCTACTAACTATAACCAACTAGATCAATCTCTAATATCGGTAATATTGTTCACAACTAATTCAACTCCCACGCTAAGCTGGTATAAGATTTGATTCTATCATATAGAAATAAATACTCCACTATAATAATGCAGGATCTTGGATCCAATCTTCTTCGGTAAGTACCCAAAAGAGATGGAGATGATTCTAGGAACCATCTTACCTAAATTTTCCAGTAATGACCAAGCAAAACTGAGGAGAGGACTGGATTTCATTGGCATAAACCATTATGCAAGTTACTATGTCCGAGACTGCATATCATCAGTGTGTGAATCTGGGCAAGGAGTCTCCACAACAGAGGGTTTATATCAACAAACTGCACTAAAAAACGGTGTCCCAATAGGAGAGCTTGTACGTGCTTCAACCTCTTTTTATGATCCTCACTTTTTAACCTTGCATAACCAAGCAGGTTCTGAAACTTCTATTGTTATGTAGACTCCATTTGATTGGCTCAATGTTTACCCACGAGGCATGAAGGAAATTCTTATCTATCTAAAAGACACATATAATAACACTCCAACGTTCATTACCGAAAATGGTAAGCAAAGCGCATTAACACCTTTTATTGAGTCTCTGAACGTTTCTGACTACCCAAACTTTTGTAGGATATGGAATTTTAAATGATGCAGATCTTACCGAGGAAGAATATCTTAATGATTTTAAGAGAATAGAGTACATGTCTGGTCACTTAGATAATCTAATGGCAGCAATAAGGTACACTCTACAAATCACAAGAAATATATAAGTATAACAATAGACAAATATATTTAGAAAAAACAATACCTGAGGATTTCTGTGTTGGTCACGTGATCAGGGAAGGAGCAGATGTGAGAGGTTACTTTGCCTGGTCCTTGCTCGACAACTTTGAGTGGAAATTTGGGTTTTCAGTGAGATTTGGACTTCACCACGTTGATTTTGCCACACTGAAGAGAACTCCAAAATTATCAGCAAGTTGGTACAAGCATTTCATTGAAAAGCATATAACCGAGAGCATTGTGCCTGAACATGACAGGGAAAACAGAAACTGGAATAAACAATTCAAGGCAAATACCAAGCTTAGAACCTTAGTAAAACCAGAGCCTAGAATGAAAAACTTGGATTAATTTGCAAAGAAATGCACCATGCTTATTCTTTGGAATCTTTAGATTTGATCCACCTGTTCGGACTTGAACAGGATAGATAAGGGCAATAATTATTTTTATATAACTAGTATTTTAACATGTGTATTGTAGAGAACAAATATTTGTTTTTGTATAATTAAATTTTATAATAAATAAATATTTTTTAATATATAAATTATATTATAATTAAAATTTATAGTAAATAAATATATTTAAATATATATTTTATATTTAAATTTACAATAAATAATTTAAATTATGCTATAAGATTATTTTTAACTATTTACAACTTTTAAAAACACTATTAAATAAAAGAGAGTAGTTTGAAAGGAATAAATAATTAAGAAAATCAAATGTAGAGATGACTTCATTGTACTTTTAGTTTTCCTACTTTTTCAATTTCACAAATTTCGCCCTCCAATTTTTTACCCACAAATTTGATTTCCCGCTATTTTAATTTTGCAAATGTGGGTCATTTGTTAACTCTCTGTCAAATTGATAACAAATGTCATGAGTTGGCAAAATGACATGGCTTCTTTGTCCTAAGTGACATTATGATTTGACATTTCTAAAAGTGATATGTTTGATTTGCACTTTTGATCTCCCTATTATTGTCTTTTCTCGAATTTAGTTATTCCATTCCCATTTTTTTAGTTGTGTAGATATGATCAGCCATTAACTATCCGTCAAATAAATAACAAGGATGATGATGTGACTCTATGCTATATCTATTTGTCTTATGTAGTATTATGCAATGTGGATGTGTTTTAAAAAAAATTAAAAATAAAATAAAATTTGCTCCTCAAATTCATTCTTGTCTCTACCAATGGCTTTTCTTCTCAAAAAAATAGAATAGTATATGGTTTACAAAGGTGGACATGATGGGAGGGTTAGCAGGAAGAGAAACATCTCGTCTCATTAAAAAAAAAAGGATCGAGTTGATGTGTCATTGTTATGTTTCCTTTTTTGACTGGAGAACTCCACATTTTCTACCTTCCCCATATTTCTTATGCCTCTCTTTTTCACTTTCCCCTCACCTCAATGATATTATAAGACATTATTATCGTTGTTCAACATTGATACTCCTTCTTGAATCGCATCTTACACATGTAATCCTATGTCTAGCTACATCCTTTGAAGACTAAGGAGTAACAAATTCAAAAAGACATTGCATCAAATCCTCATTACTTTAAAACAAGTCTTGATGATCCTTACCCCTCACAAATGATAGTAAAACTAACTTATCTCCCACTTAACTTGTTTGGATCATGATAAAACCTTCAAAAACTAGAGATTCATGCAATGAGAACACAAACTTGTTTTTTTTTTTTTTTTGTACTTGAGGAGGAACTCCTTGTTTCCATGGATATGAAAGGCGTAATAGATAGCATAGAAGGAAGTATGTTTATGGGTGCATTATCATTATCAATCCATTATAAAATTAATATTTTTAATTGTGAATAATTGTGTTTCATTGATGTACCATTTAACTGAGATTTCTCTCTTACATACATCAAGATTATACACTTCACCCTAATAGCTCTTTGAGATATCATGAAATTCTTTGAGATATCATATAACTCCACTTGTACCTTAAAGAGAGTATAGTAGAATTATAATTACAAATATCCTCTACACCTTCACTTAAGGCCCTATAGTTCACACAAAGTCTCCACTCACAACTACATATTTGATCGCAAGTCATGCGTTGCAACAAGTCGACACATATAGGCGTGATTCACAATGTAGATAGTTCATGGTGGAGGTTGGTTAAGGTGATTGGGTTGGGTTCTTAATGGCGAGTGTAGTGTGGTGCAATGTTATGTTGATCTGAAGATGTATGTGGTTGATTTACTAGATGACTTATGTTGTAAACGTGGCTTGTTGATGACTCCTGGTTCCAATGTGGTGGGAGCTATTGCTGTGTGTGGAGTGTGGTTTGTTTGACAAAGGTGATGGTACAAGTTTGGTGAGTTATGGTGCAGGGTTTGAGGGTTATGATTATTATTAGGCATGAAGGATTTAGTCTTCATGGCATAAAAGATTATCATAGTGATAGAGGTTCCACATGAATAGTAAATTTAGCACATGTTTGTTAGCTTTTGGGTTGTTAAATATAGTTAAAGACTAGGATTGAGGCCAAAGAAAGTTTAAGCCGAAAAGGAACCATTTTTGAGACACTGCCTTTGGTCAAATTTTATTTGATTTTCAAATTTTTGAAACATGTTCACATAATTCCACATAAGACAAATAAGACTTATCATAGTGTTACATCACCATCATCTTTGTTACTTATTTGACAGATAGTTAATAGTGAGCCACATTTGTAGAAATTAAAAAATAGAGAACCAAATTCGAGAAAAGACAATAAATAAGGATCAAAAGTGGAAATCAGACACATTATTTTCAAAAATGTCAAATCATAATGCCACTTAAGACAAAAAAAAAAAAAACCACGTCCATGTGCTAGCTCATCACCCACATTATCAATTTGATAGAAAGTTAACGATTAGACCACATTTGCAAAATTAAAATAAAGGAGAGATCAAATTCACGAAAAAAAAAAGTTGACAAAATTTGTGAAATTGAAAAAGTAATATGACCAAAATATGAAAAATGAAGAAAGGAAAAGGCAGCAATAAGAAATAATCAAACAATATGGGGAAAGTGGAATATTATGTAGGAAGATATATGGGGAAAATTGAGAATGATCGTACATCTCTTGATCTTAGGAAATAGCCTAAATGACTTCTTAATGTATGTGCAATACATTGTATTGGTATAGTAATTCTAGAATTGTGTCAAACCTGTGATAGTAAAGGACAAGTGTTAATTTTAAGAGTGAATAGTATCCCATATAAATGAAAGTGAGTAAAACACTAAATCTTGTAAGAACTGTAAAGAGGCTTCCATTTTGCATTTAGTATAGTTAAAGTTTAGTTTTACCTTAAATTACTATAATAAGGAATCATGATTCTTAGAGAATAGATGACATGATTATGTGTGGTGTTTGTTTTTTAATTGTTTTGGTTTGAAATTGAGTGTAGAGGAAGCATTTAGGAAGAGTGAATAAAAAATGCTTCTTGAAGACACAACAAAAGTGTACCATTCGTACAAGTGATGAAGTGTAAGTATAAGCATTCTCTTCATAGGGATTGTAATTTAATAACTAACGCAATCAATCAAATACTTTGTTGAACAAGCAAACAAGGGAAGAATTAAGTGATAAATAATAAATGTTTATTATTTTTATATTTTAATTGAGATTAAAAGCAATCAAACATAAATTGGTTAAGAATCAGTAGGCAAAAATGGGTAGGCATTAGAATCCTTTCAATTATTTCCTAATGTAATCTTGCTCAATTCTAAATTCCTTCTAGCCATGTGATTGACATCTAATTTTTGACAAATTAGTTTATCCTTAATTCCTTAACTAGTAAACCATTTATTACTAATTATGAATCTTAATCCCTTAGGCAAACTTAATTAGAAATAAGCATTAATTTTATGAAATTGTAACAAATGCATACATTCAAACTCTATTCCTAGACATGAGAAATATATGACCAATTAGATCAGAACGATTCAAATTTCAATTTCTCAAATGCAAATTCAAACTATAAATCAATCCTGATATGGTCAATCAAGAGAAACATTAGGCACAAATCTAGTGACTCAAATCACATGAAAAGATATAGAATTTAGAAAAGGAATTCAGTTACAAAAGGTTCATAATGAACTTCATCCTAACCTAACCCGAAAAAATTAGAAATTCATAAAGAAAGGTAAAAAAGAAAAACAAGGAAAGATAGTTGAGGAAGAATTCATAAATCCTCAAGGATTATTCTCAATTCCTTCAATCTTCAATGGAGGAAAGTGTTTTCAAGAGTCTTATTCGCTTCTGTTCATTAAAGAGTCCAAAGAACCTCTTCTAAATCTTTATTATTTGTATTTATAGGTGTTCAGACTTGCAACCCATGACTTGGGCCCAAAGTTGGCATTTGGCACCCTTTAGGTGTGCATTGGACACTCCCTAAATACAAATTGGGTGCTTGGGTGCACTTCCATGTGCTTGGGCGCTCCCTTGGTTGAGAGCTCCAAGATGTTGTGCATTTGGTGCACCTATTTCATAGGATGGGTGCCCCCGGCTTCAACAAGTGCGTTAGGTGCACTTCTCTAATGCATTAAGCACACTTTATTTAGGCGTTAGGTGCACCGATTTTTAATTTAGGCACTGAGCGCCACTTTAATTTTTAGTGCGTTGAGCACTAAATTATTCTTCTATGTTATTGTGATTATCTCTTAGCCCAAATCTTTTTCTTTCTTGCTCATTTTTCCTACATTAAAAATTGAAGAAATTTTGTGTAATCATGCTCTTTTTCATTTAACAATCTCAAAACATGAATTACATGAAAATGTATACATTTGGGTTATATTCTCACAATATTTCGTCAAGTTAACACCTTAAAACATGTCAGAAGGCTTTATAAATTTACATATGCTGTAGATTTTTCAATTTCTCTACCCATTTTTCTAATTCTAATTTGTTTGCTTGAGGATAGACAAAATTTTAAAACCTCATCCCCAAGGTTAGATTAAAGTCAATTGTGACGATGTTGTTTCAGGGGAGACAGGATGAGCTAGATGTGTTGTTTTTTCAAATAAACTCAACACATGCTTCATAACAAACACAAAACTAGGACTATTCTACATGATTTACATCTTGCATAGAGTTGTGGTTAGAAGAAGATTCAAGTTGAATCAAACTCTTAAGTGGCCATCAACCTTATCATGAAGAAGTGCTCTCCTTAACACCCTCCTTCGCCCTAGTTAACAACATTAATCGAGCTTTCGTCTCATAAGGTCAGATTGCTTGGAAATATGGTGGGAGGTCAATCAAGTTGCAGACCGCCTAGTAAACATAGTCTCAAATTGGATACTCCTGAAAAGAATTTGATTATGTTCCAATTTTATTTCTCTGTCTTTGATCGCTAACTCTTCCAACATTTATTACCCTCGCGATTTCTAGCTTTTTGTAATTCCTTCTTTAACAAAAGAATTGTATTAAAATTTTATAAACATGAGAAAGATAAGAGAAGAAAACAAAATTGCGTGATAGATAAATAATGTGTGATACAGAAATAAGAAAAATATTGTAAAAATTTGTTATATGAATAATATAAATCGAAATATACTACTATGCAAGTGTGCAGAATAAAATTTACAAGTGTTAACATTGCTTGTGACAGGTAAAAAAGTCTTTTTGTGTAACTTATTAAACACTTATATCAAAACAATTATTAAAAATACTTATTAAAATAAATAAACACTTAATAATATAAACATTTTTCTACACGCGTTGCACGGGTTTAAAAGTACATAACATTATTAGCCCATCGTTGACGTACATCAATATTCAAGAGGCGTAACACCAGCAAAAAGCAATGGGGAGGTCTTCCACACTATTGCTGAAAACTCTACTTCTGGTGATATTCTTGCTTCCTCTGCTCGCACCATATCACCTCGCAGTTCTCTCAAATGAGTTCGATCTATCTCCGCTGCCCGTTGATTTCCTCTTCGGCACTGCTTCTTCCTCTTACCAGGTTCACTTTCAACCTCTCCCACCTTACATGTATATGTTTTCTTTCTCTTCATCTTCATGCTTACAAAAGTTTTCTTTCTCACTCACTTCCATATCAACAACACCCAACAAGAAAATCCAGTGCCTCTATTAGATATTTTCTATGTCATTTATTGCTGTATCCTCCTTAATCTTTTACAGTATGAAGGAGCTTATAAGAGTGACGGCAAAGGGCTAAGCAACTGGGATAACTTCACTCACGGACCAGGTGTCAATATTAATTAAGAATTAGTTTTTAGCTGTGTAAATTTCATTGCAATTTGTGTAATGTTTCACCTTGTTACTTTTGTATTTTCTTTTTTTCAGCTCATCTTTGTTCAATAAATAAAATGGGTTATACTTATTTCTTAATTAGCAATTTCATCAATGACTATTTGCAGGTAGAAGTAGAATACTCGATGGAAGCAATGGGGATATTGCGGATGATCATTATAATCGCTACCTGGTATAATGTGAACTTAGTTTCGGTACCCATTCCATTTTAGTTTTTAGAGTTTTTTTTTTTTTGTGGGGCTGAACTATATAACTTAGAGTATATACGATATATAATTGAGAACTATTTTTTCACACTTTACTTTTTGCATTACCGCCATATTAAGAGGACATAAAATTATTTAAAAATATTCTTGTCGTTTTTTTTATCATATGAACAATATAAAAAAAATGTGTTGCTGATTTTAAATAATTAAAAATAGTAATTTTTCTTAAAAAATATTTATTGCATTAAAAATGTAATGAAGACTTTTTAATTTTTTTATTTTTAATTACTTAACTCAACAAACCGTAGAAAAAAATATAAGAGGTAAACATTTTTTATATAATTTAGTTTTTACCTTCGCTACTTTTATAATCGTCCACTAGTCAAGATCATAATCTCTTTAAAATTTAAAATATTAAAATAACACAGTACGATCCAATGACTCCGCGTGCGTATTATACAAAGTCGCTCACCTTGCCCACTCAACGATCATAACAAATGCCAAACTCGACATTGGTTATTGTCCAAAAAAAAGGCTCGAGTTTGATTATGGGGTCTTTTAACGATGGGTAATATGTAATATTCATATTTTATTAATATAAATATTTCTACAATATTAACTAATTAGAAATCACTCTATGTAAGATTTTTTAAAGTAATTATTACTGTACATAACAAATTATAACAGGATATCATCGGTGCATTTTATTTAAATTCATTAATAATTTCAAAATAATGAATATCAAGTCTCAATAACATATCTACACCAAAAAATAATCTTAATAACATAAGACATTTTAAAAGATCTTTGCAGTCTAAGGGTATTAAAATCTTAATTAAATCCTAAGTAGATACATAATCTTAACAAAATATAATTTTTCTAAAAAATAAATACCTAATATTAAAATTCTAAATAATTTTTTTTTTATCAAATTCATATTTTATCAAAGATAAATGCCTAAAAACAAGATTCAAATGAAAATAAAATCCTTAAATTACTAAAAATAACTTTTCTTTTTCTTTTTGACCAGTATTTCTCCGGAACTAGATGTAGACCAAGAGTTTTGATTTGGTAAAAGCCTTTCCAAAGTAGTGACTTCATGTAAAATTTATCTGAGATTACAGTTCATTCCATTTGACTAACTATTATTTGACAATTTGCCCAAAATAAGATAATAACTAGCAGTTTAATTTGTACATGATATATGAGAAATGTTTATTTTGTACAAGTAATTTCATAATAAATAAATATTTCTTGATATATAAATTATATTATAGTTAAAAATTTAATTATAAGAAATAAATATTTTTTAATATAAAAAATACATTTTGGATTTATAATAAATAATAATATAAGATTATTTTTAACTGTTGATAATTTTTTTAAAAAAATGTTTAAATTTGATTTAAAAATAAAAATAAAAGAGTGATAGTTTGAGATTATTGAGAGAGAAATATTTTAACTAATTACGATGATAGTGTATAAAATGCATATTTTAAGAAGAAAAGAGAAAATGCCAAAAATGTCTATTGAGACACATTTTTAATTTATGTATTTTAATTTATCATATAGATGTAGATAATAATCCTAGATACTCATGATTCAACATATTTCTCTTTCTCCTTCAAACTTATATCACGTGGACCTAACGCGCTAGCTTTTTGCATTTGAATTCAGCGTTTAAGGCAAAAGCAATTATAATTTTCATAATTTCAATGTGGATCAAAACACAGGAGGATATAGATCTAATGGAAGCTTTGGGAGTGAACAGTTACCGGCTGTCCATATCATGGGCAAGAATTCTACCAAGTATGCTCCTCTTCATTATCAAAAGTGAAATAAATATCCCAACTAAGATTGTAACATAGATTCTTGGTAATATATGCTTATGAACAGAGGGTAGACTTGGAGAAGTCAACAATGCTGGCATCGAGTTCTATAACAGACAAATTGATGCTCTACTACTCAAAGGTAACTCAATTTTTTATTTTCATTAATGATAGTTACCCAGAGGATTTTCCTTACGTACCTCACCAGCGAGCAAAATAAATAATTAAGTAGTAAAAATTTATTCGACATGCATCTTTCTCAACAGGGATCCAACCCTTTGTGACTCTTAGTCACTATGACATTCCCCAAGAGCTGGAGGATAGATATGAGAGTTGGCTAAGTCCCCAGTCACGGTAAGCAACCAGTTTTTCTAATTTACCTGAAGAGGTTTCAATACCAAATTAACAATACGAGCTCTTAAATATCATATTTTCATGTTTTTGATGAGCAGGGAAGATTTTGCTTTTTATGCGGACATATGTTTTAAAACCTTTGGTGACAAAGTTAAGTACTGGGTCACATTCAATGAGCCGAATAACCTAGTGTCACTAGGGTTACCGTTCAGGTTTATTTCCCCCCTGCCGTTGCTCTGGCCCATTAGCATTGGCTAAATGCAGCGAAGGAGATTCAGAAAAGGAGCCCTTTGTAGCAGCTCATAACATTATCCTGTCACATGCAGCTGCAGTTGATATCTATAGAACCAAATACCAGGTATTGTGATGCAGCAGTTCTCAGCATCATACCGTAAGGAATTTAATTAGAATGCACTGAATATCACTTATATAGATTGTCATGTATTGTAAGGTTGATTTTTGTAATAATTAGATTAAAAATCATATTTAAGGTGATTTTTTATTAATTGATAATATTAAAAACTTTCATAATGACTGTATATTAATAAGTATCCACCAATTCCTCTCTTGGCTTTGTGGTTTACTGATATCTTCTCAAATCATTAAAGTATGGGTTCAAAAATGACATCAAATAAAAAAAAATATATTAATGAGTATCCTAAAAGACAAGAAAGAAATTATGATAACACCTAACCAAAAAAAGAAAAAAGAAAGAAAACATTGAAAACCCAATTATTTGATAAACACACGAGATGGTATCAATTTCAATTTTTAAATCATTGTAAAATTTGTATTTTGTTGATGAAACATTAGACTGAGCAAAAAGGAAGAATTGGTATAGTCCTTCAACACGAATGGTATGAACCGATGAGCAATTCAACAGCTGACAAATTAGCTACCGAAAGAGCAAGATCATTCACCTTTAATTGGTATAGTTCTCCTTCAATAGCCTTTTCTATTTGTTCATTCAACTTCCCCAGAGTAAACACATTATTATAATGCAGGTTCTTGGACCCAATCATATTGGGAAAGTACCCCACTGAGATGGAGAACGTTCTTGGAAGCCTCTTACCCAAATTTTCTAGCAACGAAAAAGAGAAACTCAAGAAAGGATTGGATTTCATTGGCGTCAATTACTACACAGCTTTCTATGTCCAAGACTGCATGTACTCCGCGTGCAAGTCAGGACCCGGGATTTCCAGAACAGAGGGTTCATACATGAAAAGTGGAGAAAAGAATGGTGTCGCAATCGGTGAACCTGTACGTACCCTCAAACTTATTACAAAGATGATCACCTTTTCTCCCATGCTTTAACCAATTCTGAAGCTTCTAATGTTGTGCAGAGTCCATTTAGTTGGTTTAATATTTACCCAGAAGGCATGGAAAAAGCTGTCACATATGTGAGAGATAGATACAACAATACTCCAATGTTCATAACTGAAAATGGTAAGCAACACCTATTAATTTTTTATTTATTTTTTTGTCAGCCTTTCTGTTCGTTGCTGATAATCCAAAAATTTTATAGGGTATCCCGAGCAAGATGATCCAAATTTCACTTTGGAAGAACATCTTAATGATTTTAAAAGAATAAAGTACATGGTGGATCACATAGAGGCCCTGTTAGCAGCAATAAGGTAAGAATATAAAATAAAAATAAAAATGAATTCTAGCAGTATAAAACAGGATAGTGTGTGTATAAAACCAATCGCAAGGATTCCAATTTTTACTATATTGTTATGTATTATGTTCATCTAGCATCTCACTACAATTTTATTTAACCAAATGCTGGAACACCTTCATCATGTGTGTTTACTTTGACAGTAATCAAACATCTGAGAATAAAATAGATTTGTGTCACATTTTCCCCAACCCTCTCTCTATTTCAGGAAAGGAGCAAATGTGAGGGGATACTTTACCTGGTCCTTGCTCGACAGCTTTGAGTGGATATATGGATATACAGTAAGATATGGATTCCATCATGTGGATTATGCCACCCTGAAGAGAACTCCAAGATTGTCAGCAAGTTGGTACAAGCAATTCCTTGTTAAGTACAAGGAGACCTTTTTATTAGGCATGACACGGCAAGAAAAACTCGTACAACACACTTGAGACAAATAGCTTATAACCCTAATGTAGAACCTTGTCGGCTACAATTCTAATAATTTATGATATCTTGTCAGTGCTTCTGCCTTTAATCAAAACTAGGAGAGGATATCCTATATTTTGTTTTCAATTTTACTGATTCATGACTACACTTCGAGCTATCGAGCTCATTCTAATTTGGAGGTCTCTGTCTTGGCACACTTTTACGATCAGCTCAATGCAACCAACATGCATCATACGAAACAATTTGGAGGTTATTAGTGAAGGATACTTTTCTTAAGAAACAGTAAAATCTCTCCCAAGCAAATACTATATCATTCCCGTGTGCTTAAATTATGAAGAGTAAATTATACATTCTTCTATATATTTAAATTATATTGTCATTTTTTTCTTAGAATTTAATTAAAATACATTAACAATGTAAAGATTTTTTTATACTGTCACTCAATCACAAGTTATTGTATGTGTTAAGTTTGTTGAGTTTATAACAATCACTTTAAAATTCATACCTTTAATGATTTTTTATTGATTGATTTCTGATTGGTTGACAATGTATATGAAAGTTAAACTCTTTTTCTTATTATAAAAAAATATACTCTCTATTAAGAAATTAATATGTGCTACATTTTAGTTTATTTTAATGTGAACAAGTTTATTAGCAGTGATGAATAACTATTTAGGAACTTCATAAGGATTTTCTTTTCCATTTCCTTTTAACTTCTAAAGTCACCACGAACTAATTTTGAATATTATATTATTGATTTACAAACTTTAATAGGTGAAATGATACACACACACACCAGTATCTATGGATTCGACCTTACTCACTACTTTACTCAATTTTTTTCTAAAATAAAAGAGTAAGATTTAAAATTTGTTGATTTGACACTCATTAGTTGGTTCTCTAACTTTCAAATGCTCAACAAGCTGATTCTTTTTGTAACCTTCATCAAGTTCAACTATTGATAACTCTGTTCAAATAGGTCATCTTATCCTTTGCTACCATGGCCTAGCCTCCATAACTTCATTTTCTATTAGCATGGTTTCTTATGGAAAGCCTCCATCTTTAGTCTTCAATTTCTTTTTCTTCCCTTTTAGCATAATCTCAATATTTTATTTTGTCGTGGAGTTGAGATCATGGAAATTCTCAACAAAAGTTGCATAGTTTCCTCCAACACTAACCAAATCCTCTATTATTAACAACCCAGGCCTTTGTTTCCAACAACAAGAAGACATAACCTAAATAATTAGAAGACAAAAATCAACAATGACTCAAAAAGATTGACTATTTTTTATTTTTGAATAAAAAAGAAAATAAAATAGACCCTTAAATTATTTTGACTTTGGGATTGGAAGTGTGGTGGTCACATGAGAATAATTATAACATCCTAGGCGTTGATGAGGGCGAAGAGTGATCGCTAAGTGCAAAAGAGATAAGGCATAGACAAGAAGCAACTCCTAGCAGGTTTCCAACGGAAGAAACACATAAATGAATTAAATACACACTGGAATGAGAAGAATCTAGAGGCTGTGTAAGTATAAGATTGTATAGTTAAGGATAATTTAAAGGAATTAATTAATACTACCTATACTAACAAGATGCATCTACTTTTTGATAACCTGTCGCTTAAGAACTCCATAGTTAAGTGTATTTGACTTAGAGCAATTATGGGATAGGTGACCTATTAGAAAGTTTACTAGGAAGCATGTGAGTAAGGACAAAGCAAGCTAAAAAGTCTCGTGTTGGTTTATGAGGTCAGTCAATGATCCTAAAAGTGGCTAGGCGTTACAATAATGATGACAAAAATGGAATCGAGTTGAAAATAAGGGTGTTCATTGGTTTGGTCCAACATAACAAATCCAAGAATCCAAATCGAACTAAAATTGGTTTGAAATTTTCTACTTGTTTTGGTTAGACCTGAATCAAACCAATATCACCTGACCACTATTGGTTCAGGTATCAAGTTTTTGCTTTTTAATCATGATGACTTGATACCTAAACCAAATGTGTATTATTATTATTATTATTATTATTTTGATAATGCAATCCATTAATGCATACACTAATTTATAACCTTATAGTACCTTAGTTGTCACTTCCTCACTCTTCTAGTTGTCACCACTAAGATTGGGAGGAAAAAAATAGTCAAGCGTCTCTCTTTCTTTCTCTCTCTCTCTTTTTGTCAAGCTTCTCATTAGTGCTGCTCCTGACATTTAATGGGCCGGGGGCGAAACAATAAAATAGGGCCCTTATATATAAATATTCTAAAATGTAAACACATATTATATATATAAAAAAAAAGTAAACACATAAATACATTAAAAATGATATGTTTTATTATATTAAGTGAGTAACATAGTTTTAACAAATGTTAAAAAGATATATCACATTTTTCATTCAATTTATTCTCGTGCTATTCTTCATCATCAACAAAATATCATTGTATTGGATTAAATCTTACATGTATTTTTACTCTTTATTAATATACTAACTTTTAGTATTAGCTAGTATTTTAAGTTGTTCATAATATTATAATTATAATTCATAAATAAATATTTTTAAAATTTTAAATCATATTATTATTAAAGTTCATAATAAATAAATATTTTTAAATATATAAATTATATTTTAGATTTATAATAAATCATTTAAATTGTGATAAGTGTATTTTTAAATTGAAACGATTAGGCGGTTAAGAAAATTAAGTATATATATAAAAATAATGGAGTGTAATTCGAAATTATTGAGACAGATATTTTTGTCTAGTTGTGAAGAAGGTGTGTGAAATGCACCTCTCAATGAGAGAAGAGAGAGTGTTAAAAAATCTCTAATTGAGAGGGTAGGAAGAGCGAGAGCTTAATTATCCAAGTTATGAATTCTAATTTATAGTATAGGAGTTGATTCCTTTATAACTTGATTTTTAGTTTGTATTTCTTATCTTGTCTATAAAACAAACACTTTAAGTCTATGCATTATCATATCCAATACATGTTAATATGTCACATTGATATAGAAATTCATTTAACATGGATTTATAAACATAACACATCAAAGAAAAAAATTAACAACCAAGAGAGTAGTATTTTATAATCACATGTCATATTTTAATTTATATATAAAAAATGAGACATGATAGAAAATAATGATTTTAATATATTTATAAAAAAACACAAATTAATATATAAAATCATTTATCATGCAATTATATAATTATTTATTTATTTTTTAGGCCTTTCTCAGCCCTAGGATATGCCCTTCTTGCGTAGACCAAGGCCGACCTTGCATATCACTCTCTCAATTGAACGTCTCTCTCTCATGGAACTGAACCATAGCAATGGGCTCTACATGCATGTTTCCAAGTGTAAAAGAATAATTCGATTGACTCAAATTTTTGTTGTTTCACGGCAATGGGCCCCACCACTCCAAATTAGAGTACTATGGTAGCAACAAATTTCCATAATTTTGACAAAGTTAGGTTTTTCCTTTGCTTGATTCACCTTTCCCCTGCTTCTTTTATTATTGACTCATTTTTTATAATTTTTTAAAAGTTATGTTTTTTCCCTTTCTATATAATGTATATTTCAATGTTATGCAATTTTGCGTTTCTTTGTAATGGAATCTACAACAACATATGTGATTGCAAAGAGTTTCATATTGATAATTTTTTCATAATATTAATGCTAATGGATGAAGTTCTGACATTTGTAGAACAGACGCAGTTTTCTTTGCTAATTGATTTTTGTTGTCTTTATTATTAGTTTAAGAGTTTTTTATGGTATTAAAATTTTATAAATGCACATGTTTCAAAAAAAAAATGGGTTTTCAATTTGCATTTCACTCTTTCAAATTCCAATGAGTTAAAAGAAAGTGTAGAAATGACATATAAGAGGTTGTGTTGATCTGATTGAACTAAATCAAACCAGTTCACTCTTGATCAGTTGGTTTGGTTTGGGGTACTAAAAAAATTGAGAAAATTCAAACCAAACCTAAGAAAAATGATTGGTACAAATATATCTTCACTTAGAACCGATCCAAACTGACTTGCAAACACCCTTAGTTGAAAAAATGACAACCATGTGATAAGAGGAAGAAGGCAAGTCAAATGTTATGCTTTCCCAAGAATGTGAGCCAAAGGTTTTGCTGTGGATCTATTGATATCCATTGCAATCCTGTAAAGGCGGGTAATAGTCGTTTTGGTGGTTTAAGCATGGTGTAGACTCTATAACAAAAAAATCCATTTATAAATGATTTGTCGCTTGGTTAACCCCCATTAATATACACTATCAAATGGAAATTGAATTATTTATATACATATTAAGAGTATATACTAAAAATATAAGTGTTTAAATTTTATATATCATCACTATAAAAAAATTATATTGTCAACCAATTAGAAAGCATTGTTGACATGACTTTTAAGGTAATTATTGTAAAAGTCAACAATGATTATTTGTAATTAGATGATAATGTAAAAGCCTTTTACACTATCAGCACATGTATTATTTACTCATAATATAATATAGGCTTAAATATGTTTTTAGTCCTTATAAAATAAGTAAATTTTGATTTTAGTTCCTATAAATTTTTTTCTTTATTTTTCATTCTTCTAAAATTTGAAATCACTATTTTTGGTCCCTATAAAATGAGCAAATTTTAGTTTTGGTCCTTGCAAAATATTTTTCTTTGATTTTCATCCCTCTAAAATCTAAAATCACTATTTTTGGTTCTTAATATCCATTTTAAGGTAGATAAAAAATATTTGTTTTAGAAATTTAGAAAAGAATTTAGAAGTATCACATACTGATATGGTACTATAAACACTAGTATGTGCCATTTGAGATGGTCACTTGACCTTTCATTAAACATATAAACAGTTAATAAGTGTCACATAATAATATGAACCCAAAAAAATGATTTCAACTTTTTGAAAGATAAAAACCAAAGAAAAAATTTAAAGGACTAAAATCAAAACTCACTCATTTTACAAGAACTAAAAACATATTTAAACCTATAATATATTATATTAACAATATGTAGTAATAATATATATTAATATTTCTTATACTAACATTATCTATTAATATAATGTATCATATAACACCATAATTTATATTAAATAAAGTCTATATTAACAAAGATTAGCACAATGGCAATTAGTAATTGATTTTTTTTTTAGGGAGGGGCTAGTAGGGTTTTCGAATAGCGATATAGGAGAGGAAAGGGGAAGCAATGTTGTAAGCTACTCCCTTTAGTCCTTTTTATAAGAACCAAATTAAAAGTTTAACTTGGTCTTTTTTATAAGAACCAATCTAAAATATCTTCTACATTAATTTTATTTTTTCTTACAAAAATACCTTTAGTTATGAGTCTTTTTCTCTATATTTAATAAATAATAGATAAGATATATTAATATCATAGGCTCTTTGGAAGTCTAACTTTGAAGAGAATTTTGAAAATCTTATTTTTTTTTCCCTTCACATTTACAGTCAATAAAAATCAATACAATAAATATATTATTGATGAAAGAAATTAAAATTTAAAAGAATTAAATATTTTAAAAGAGAATATGATTATATCTCATTAATGTTAAGGATAATTTTAAAAAAAACATATAAATTTAAGACAAATTTAATGAAATTAACTAAATTAACTAATTTCTCTAATCTTTGTAAATTAGTTAATTAGGTCTTATAAAAAGGACCAAGAGAGTATTAACTTTTTTTTATGGTTATTTAATGAGTACACGAGAAGATTATTTATATTATTCACGGAGTTAAATAAAATTGATTAAAAACCAACTTATTAAATGTTTACAAATTTTAAAAAAATAAAATAAAATTGAAGAGCAAAATATTGATTTTACTAATGAAAGTCTTTTCAAATAAGTTAACAAGAATGAATGTTGGAAACTGACATTTATTAAATGGACGAAAAAATTGTTTTGAGCAATAATCTTTAAGAAAGACATGCAACTAACAATCTGTTGGTCCAGAAAGCCAATTAATTTTTTTTAAGTTTATGTCAATTAGCGTACGTAAATACTGATTAACATTTGGCAAATTTTTGTTGTATACCAACAAAGTGTATGGAAAAAGCATGAGTGCATGACAGTTCTATCAAAAACAAAAAAAAAGCATAACAGTGATGGTCATGGAAAATGCGTATCCATCAAAAATTCGAATTCACGAAATTTAATGCAATAAATGATATTGAAGTCGTGAACACTGAAAAGAAAGTCGCCGAAAGATAAACGAGGATTGTTATTTCTTTTAGGTTCCGTTTGTCAGCATAGAAATAATGTAGAAATTAGAGATAAAAAAAAATAGAAAGGTGAAAAATAAGTTTGTGTGTTTGGTAATGTAGAAATAAGAAGAAGAGAAGAAAAAATATGTGGGGCTCACCACTATTCGTTGTCATGCAAAAATAGGTGGAAATAGGTGTTAATATATGAAATTGACAAAAATGCCCGCAAAAGGGTCGTGCATCTGCTAGCTAACCACTGATAATCAACTATTGCATGGTGATAGTCAACTATCAAGGCCTACAGATAGTTTCTTCTTGCGATAGTAGACTATTTACAGTCACATGTCCACAAATAGTCTACTATTTTTTTTTATAAGTCTACTATTGGAGTCTCATTTGTTCTATACTTTAACATGATTTACATAGGGACAAAAAAGGAAAGGCAAAATTAGTCTAATTTCTTTCATCTCTTTCCACTCAAACCAAACAACCATACAATATTATTTCTAGTCTATTTCACCCTTATTTTTACACAACCAAACAACTCATATTTTTACTCTATTTCTTACCTATTTCTCACCTTCTTATTTCTCTCTAACATATTTCTTTCCATGCTGCCAAATGGAGGGTTAGGGTCTGTTTGGTTGAGGTGAATTTGAAGAGAGGAGAAGAGAAAAGAAAAGAAGAGAGTGGAATATAACATTTTCTTTTTGTTTGTTTTAGTAGAAATGGAGGGTTTTTGCACACAAAAAATGTGGGTCCCACAGGTTAAAATTTCTTCATTAAAATGAGAAGATTTGCGAAGAAAGGTGACGAACTTTGCACCCTGTACACTGGCGGCCTGCTGTTGAAGCATATAAATCTGTTTTGCTTGAGGCAAAACCAATTTACATGCTTTGCTTCATTATATTATTATTGTTATGATTATTAATAATAAAAATAAATAATAATAATATTAATAATAATAAAAATATTATTAATAACAATAAAAATAATATTAATGATAAAAGTAAATAATAATAATTAAAATAATCTTAACTTTCACCTATTTCTCACTTATTTCTCTTCAATCAAATAACCTTAATTTTTACTCTATTTTTTACCTATTTCTCTTCTCTTCTCTTCCCTTCTTTTCCCTCTATTTCTTTCATCTTTGCCAAACACACTCTTAGAGGAGTGCTAGCTTCTAATATTCTCTTTTATATTGATTAAAATTTAATAAAAATTATAAATTTTGGTAAGTCTTATTTTTAAATTATAAATTTATTACAAATCTCTTTAGTATAGCCTAATACATTAATGTCTTAGGTTTTAGTTTAGTAATCTTATAGTCGACATATACTTATATTTTAGAAAAATATATTATAAGTTAATTTGAATTTATTTAATAAAGTATTAAATAGTTTTTATACTTTATAAAAAAAATGTTAACTTGATCTATTAATTTAACGGTTAAATTATTAAAATTTATCATATACCAGAAATTATTGAAGGAAATAACTTTACTAAGAATTGTTCTTGAAGTAACTTAATCTCCATCTTCTAAAAGGAGGGATTAGTTTAGAAAGATTACTCTAATTAATAACACTTTATACATAATAAATTTTATTAATCTAATCATTAAATTTAAAGTTGTTGTTGAATAGATGAAGTATATAGATTTGTATAAAAATTTAACACTATTTAATATCTACCAAATAAATTTAATTTAAAGCATAATATGCTTTTAAAAAATATATAATTCAAATGTTAATTATGAAATTACGTAACTATAAATGTCAAATTTATCTAAAATTTGGTGTACATAATCTTTGAGTCAATATCAAAATATTTACCAATTGAATTAATAAATTTAAAATATGCAAATATCTATTAAAGGGAATAACTAGTCACTCTTGATTGAAGGCTTAGTGTGTGTGTGAGTGAGTGTGTCTATATATATATATGGGAGAGATCAAATTATATCATTATAACTTACACTAACTATTACATTATTTAATAACTTTCAATTACATAATTTTATCGCTAAACCCACAATTAGATTGAAAGTTTATTTTGCATAGATCATATTTACAAAAAATATATATTAATCTAAAATTATTTAATACATTATTTGTGTACATCAAAATTAACATAATATATACTTTAAGGAAAATACTAAATATACATCCAATTTCTCTTCGAACTATTCCATCCCACTTTCACCATATTTTTTATTTCTATCTTTTTCTTTACTTCTCTTAAGAGTTGTTAATCTGTTAGAAATTTTTGTTGGTTGTTATTAATCTGTTAGAAATAATTGTTAGCTTTATAAATAGAGCACCTACACACTCTTTATATCTTTTGTCAATTCAATTAATACAATGAGTTACTTCTATGACACTCCTCTTTTATTTTTTGATATCTATGATCTTTGGCCGCCACACAAAATGAGTGTTACTTCCATTTTTACTCAATTTTTTGCTTCTCATCACATTTTTTGTCACATCTATCAGTTTATCTATCTTCTTTTATTTTTTTCCTATGAATATCTCTTTTTACCACTCATACACCCCAAAAATGGGGTGTAGGAGTATCATTACTCATAATTTAAAAATATATACAAATATGAATTATTTAATTATTTTCTTATTGTTGTTTAATTTTAACAAAAATTAACACAAACAATCATTGTGATATATAACTATAAGAAGAGTGTTAGTAAGACACTTTCTAATCCATTTTTTGAACACGCTTTTTCTTATTAGTTAAAAATTATTGAAAATCACAAAATCATGAGAGAGATTCATTAAATAAGATGTAAGACTCACAAATTTTTTTGATTTTCGATAAATTTTAACTAATGAGATAGAATGTATTTAAAATAGTGCGTCAGAATGTGTATTACTAGCATTTCTTTAATTAAAATTCAACAATATATGTAAAATTATTGATAATATACAAGTTGGTATAAGTTATAACCCTGTCAACATATGTGCAGCTGGTGCTCCTTAAAAGGTCCCATTAAAACCTTATGGAATTAATGACAAATGTAGGCCTATAGGCCTATAGGCCTAGTAACTAGTAATCCATATGGGTATAGAACACCAGCCTGAAATAGGTAGAAGTTTGAAGAAAAATAATCTGTTGAACTTTCAATAATATTTTAACTGTTTCTTTTTCTTTTTTTAATGGTTGCGATAAACCGCTCTTGAAAATTAGAAAGGGGATCACTAGATGAGAGGTGAACATTGAACAGCAGCACTAACTTTATATTTTATATATGGTAATTTTATTGTATTCTTACTATTTGGGTTGTTATAAGAAATTAATGATTAATAAATTATCGGGTTGAAGACCCGTCTATATTTCGAAACTGTAAGAACAACTAATATTGTTGCGTACCTCTTGTTTGTTTGCATGATCCAGCAAAGAGAATGTTACTATGTTAGTTTATGCTAATCAATTATAATTATTAAAGAGTAAATGGGGGTGGGGATGAGGCACAAGCATATATTTTAGAGTTTAATTTTGATAAACTGTAGTATAAAATTGTTTAGTTAAATTCATTTTTTTGACTCTCTCTCTCTCTCACACACACACACACATAAAAAAAAAAAAAAGCTTCAAGAACGGAATACACTGCCTAATTGGACCTACAACACATGTGGAGTCGATGTAAATTACTATAACCCCACGCTAATGAAAATAGGAACAATGCAATGAGGAGAACTCCACAAAAAACCCAATGGGGCAGCACACACAGTGGAAAGTCAAATCCATGAATTTTGCTATTGATTGCAGCTCTGCAGCTCCACCCAATAGCTCAACTACCACCTGTCCATCCCTACCAGTACCACGAACATAAAAAGCAATAGAAAAATTTCCCACTTGTCATTTTTTTGTGTGGAGGAAAGCTGATAATATATTTTTCATTTATATTAAATAAAATTTACGTAAGATTTATGAAATTACGAGGGTTTCATTTTCCATTTAATATGATTTACATAAAATGTATTTAATACCCTAAAGTATAATATTAACAAGAATATATTAAGAAAGAGAAATGAATCTTTTCAGATAATTTTTTTACACCTATTTAATATATATCGAAAATTTAAAAATAAACACAATTTTATCAATATATAAGAACTTCACATAAATAAAAAAAAAAATCCCAACCAAAAGAAAATAAGGCATGAAATAGTGATAAGCTTTTATCTTTTTTTGCTGCAATATTTACAACTGGAACGCGTCTGGTTAGTTAGATAAATTTAATACTTTAAATGTGCTCTGTTCTATGTAGCCAAAAAAAATGAAAAAAGCTCTGTGGTGGTCAATACTTCATATAAAAATAAAATTTACCGAAAAATGTTAATGATAATTTTTTTAATATTTTCTTTATTATTAATTAAAATTTATTAAAAATTATAAATTTTGGTGAATTTTAAATTTAAAAAAAATTATTAAATAAAAAATAAAACCTATCAAAATTTTTGATTTTTAATAAATTTTAACCAAATAATAAAAGAGTATTATAAAGAACCGGACCCTTTATTGGTTGCCTGTGATTTAATGATGTAAAAATTCAATTTCTTCAGACTTGAAGAGTCACAGTTAAATTTCTGACCAAGATTACATTAGGAAGTTTAAAAAAGAGCAAAAGGAAAAGATAGCCCCTCGTGAAAGTCACATCTCTTTCGTCGAATACCTGTCATGATCCTGAACAAGCCGTACTTACAGTAATTACGTCTGCTCAAATTATTCAATACAGTTACGCATGGTAGACGAAACTCATTCACTCCCCTTCACACATCATATCGTGTATGACCTTTTTCATGTTATATAATCAGTTGAGATGCACCACCCTTTCCACTAAACATTCATTGTTTCCAACAATGCAGGTAACAGACGTTATTCTGCTGGGCTTGGCCTTCGTCTTCCTCCGCTGGTGGTGGCGCTACTGGTCCACCACCGGCGGCGGGCCCAAGAACCTCCCTCCAGGCCCGCCCGGGTGGCCCATCGTGGGAAACCTCTTCCAGGTGATCCTGCAACGCCGCCACTTCATCTACGTGGTCCGCGACTTACGTAAAAAATACGGTCCAATCTTCACCATGCAAATGGGTCAGCGCACGTTGATCATCGTCACGAGCGCAGACCTGATCCACGAGGCGCTGATCCAGCGAGGCCCAGTGTTCGCGAGCCGGCCCAAAGACTCCCCCATCCGCCTCATCTTCAGCAAGGGAAAATGCGCCATCAACTCCGCCGAGTACGGCCCTCTCTGGCGCACCCTCAGGAAGAACTTCGTAACCGAGATGATCACCCCGCTGAGGATAAAACAGTGCGGGTGGATAAGAAAATGGGCCGTGGAGGCCCACATGAGGAGGATCCAGCAGGAGGCCCGCGAGCAAGGGTTCGTGGAAGTCATGAGCAACTGCAGGCTCACCATCTGCAGCATCCTCATCTGTCTCTGCTTCGGCGCGAAGATCGAGGAGAACCGAATCAAGAGCATAGAGAGCATTTTGAAGGACGTCATGCTCATCACGCTTCCGAAGCTTCCAGACTTTTTGCCGGTGTTAACGCCGTTGTTCCGGAGACAGGTGAAGCAGGCGAGGGAGCTGAGGAGGAGGCAGGTGGAGCTGTTGGCGCCGTTGATAAGAAGCAGGAAGGCTTACGTGGAGGGGAAGTTAGAGGGTGCTGACATGGCGAGTCCCGTGGGTGCTGCTTACGTGGACTCGTTGTTCGGGTTGGAGGTGCCGGAAAGAGGACGGTTGGGGGAGGAGGAGCTGGTGACGCTCGTGTCGGAGGTTATCAGCGCCGGGACGGACACGAGCGCCACGGCGGTGGAGTGGGCGCTGCTTCACTTGGTGATGGATCAGGAGATTCAGGAGAGGTTGTATAGGGAGATTGTGGAGTGTGTGGGGAAGGACGGGGCGGTTACGGAGAGTCACGTGGAGAAGATGCCTTATCTGAGCGCCGTCGTCAAGGAGACTTTCCGGCGACACCCGCCGAGCCACTTTGTGCTTTCGCACGCGGCCACCGAGGAGACGAAGCTTGGGGGCTATACCGTCCCGAAGGACTCGAGTGTGGAGTTTTACACGGCGTGGTTGACGGAGGATCCGAGTATGTGGGAGGATCCGAACGAGTTCCGACCCGAGAGGTTTTTGAGCGGGGATGGGGTGGACGTGGACGTGACTGGGACCAAAGGGGTGAGGATGATGCCGTTCGGTATAGGGAGGAGGATTTGTCCAGCGTGGACTCTGGGCATCTTGCACATAAACTTGTTGCTGGCTAAAATGGTGCATGCTTTCCACTGGTTGCCCAATCCCAATAACCCGCCCGACCCGGCTGAGACTTTCGCTTTCACTGTTGTCATGAAGAACCCTCTCAAGGCTGTTATTGTGCCACGATCTATTTAAGTAACACTGCGCTACCTACTCTTTGTTTTGATTATATGATATGATTGATTGGTCATTAGCCTCACTTACGGTGCTCGGTCACTGAAAAGTAAGGAATACATATGTAGCTTACCTAAGTGTGAAAAATAATATAATAAGCAGAAGGGAAATATGAGGTACATTCATTTTTATTGGGTGTTTCGGAAGATTGGTGATTGGTCTGCAGTCTGCTAGCTTATTGCAGTTGCGATGGAATTCCAACCCTCTACATATATGATTATTTACTAATGCATTAGTTTATGGTATAAAATATTACACAATTTTATTGTGAAAAAGGAGAGGAACTAGTTTCAATGTGCATCCGTACAATATAATGAAGGTGATATTTATATAATATAGTATCAAATTTTTATATTTGCATTCCATGTTGTATTCATGAAAATCCGAAGTGATACTATTTAATTTGTCCTTGGATTTAATTTGAAGACAAAATTTTCTTATTTATATCTATTGTAAGATAAGATAAGAGGTTGTGTTTGACATATCAACATAATACATAAGATATGATTAAAAATGACTATTCGGTGGTTGTCGTTGCGGATCAGGATTGTGTTCTTACTTTTCGGTGGTTAAATTATTTCTTTTCTCTTCTATTTGGTTTATTACTATTCTATTCGGTGGTTGTCCTCGTGTAAAAATTCTTGTTATTTTAGTCAAGTTTGTTTATTTTTTTAGGTTGTTACTAGTAGGCTCTTTGAAATTTTCTCTTTACCTTGAACATTTATTTCTACCAGGTGAAATCAATTTGAAGAGTCAACACACGACAAGATTGGGGATCACCTCGAAATGGACTTCTTGTTCGTCTGATAGTTCTTTATCTTTAAAGTATGTTTTGCTCCTTTTTGTGATTAGAAAATGGTAGCGGATACTTCCTTATCACCTTACCCCATACAGGAAATTTCTACCTGGTGCAATTAGATTGGGGATCAAGATTCACACGACAATAACAAATTCCCCACAGTGATATCACTGCCATTTTTTACAACCTAAGGACAAATACATAAAATACATTAAGGACAAATGAGTGAACACATTAGGGATAAATTAGTAAATATATTTATGTTGATAAGAAAAATTTTAAAAACTTTTCAATACTTCAACCGGTTACATTATTTACATTAATATAATCATAACTAAATAAAAAAAATTGCAAAATATTGAAATTAAGAAGTAATAGAGTAAATGAAGAAATAAATGATCAATTATCATAGTTAGGAATCAAATTCAAATACACAATAAACCCTTATATTTATATTAATGTAATTGTAACTAAATAAAGAAACAAATCACAGAATATTGGAATTAAGAAGTAATTATGAGTAAATGAGAAAATAAGTGATAAAATGGATTTCAATTATTAGAATGTGAAATTTGAATGGTAGTGACGAATTATGTAACTTACTGTTTTGAATTTCTATCTATTGTTAAAATTCAAATTCAAATTTAAATACATATAACAGATTCTCTTAATTGTCTAAATTATTTAATTACCAAATTATTGTTATTTTGATCGAGAATAAAAGAAGTAAATAGTGCTCAATTGAATAAGAATTTTCCACTTAAACTACTTTACTTTAATTAATATAAAGATATCTCGTTTAGGAATAGTTTGATTTGCATTTAAAGTAAAATAGAACTCAAATTAAGCATATTTAATTAGGTTGAATTAGTTTAATTTTCTAAAAACAAAATTAATCAATCTGAACTAAAACAATTGATTAAGACGAGGTTAATTGGTTTGGGTCATTCAATTAAGAAAAAAAAACGTATTATTATATTTTTTAAAAATTTTATTGTCATATATTATTTTTTGTATTAAAATTTGAATTTTATATTACTACAAATTAAAAAAAAGTTATTTTAAAAAAAAAAGTTATTTATTCTTCAACAATTTTAAATAACAATTAACTCAATTCTAAACATCGATGTTATTTTTAACTGCTGTAAATATGTAAATAGTTCTAATGTAGGATAGAATATTTTCTCTTTCCTATACATATCCCAACAATATATGTAATCATTAGAATATAGTATTACATTGTCATATTTTGTGTAACTTCTTAGAATCCGTCTAATAGTGAAGAATTTAGATAATTTGTATGAAGTTTTAGGTTCAAACCTTATTATTATTATTATTATTGTACACAAAAAGTCATATTTTCTGTTTAGTCTTCATTGAATTTGAGCAATATGCTTCATGTTGTCCGTCAACTTTTTAATAACTTGCTATAAACCAGAATTGTGTAATAATTTTTTTCCCTTTTGTGCCTATTAGGATTTTTTTTCATAGGGAGGATGATTGGAGTTGCTAAAAAAAGGCGATTGTATTACCTTATTGATGGAAGACTTGAAAAAAAGTCAATAGATATGCAAGTAGCTCTGTTTAAGGATAAAATGTTTTCTCTTTCCTGTATGTATCCCGATAGTATATGTAATGATTAAAATATATTGAATTGTTATATATTTTATTTTCCATTTAATCTGATTATCCTATATATTAACATTAGAGCTCTCGTCAAAAATAAAATAAAATTACAGCTTGTATTTATTTGAATAATCAGATAATATTTAGAAAACTTTTTTTTTATATTTCAAGTAACTTTTCCTCATATCTCAAGTTTAATTAATAGATAACTTTATTTTATAATTATGAATTTATATCTATCTTACTAATCTTTTTACTTAGAATATGATAAAGAAGTTAAATAATAAACATAATTAAAGATACTTAATAACATTAAATAAAAAGGTCGAGAAAAAAATAGAGGAAGGACAAAAAATCTAATTGTAATCAATTTAATTCGGGTTTAAAGTGAAATGAAACAAATAATTAAATTAATCCAAATAAATTTAATTGATTTAATTTAAATTATTGAATTCGTCATCTCAATAAACACCTTTAATCTAATTTCATTTTATTTTATTTCATTCATCGTTACATTTTTTTATAGAACTTAATAATTCGTTTGTGCTCATTTTAAGGATAAATTAATATTTCTTAATTATAAGATATGTTTAGAAATTTTATAATAAAAATATAATTAGAAAAGGGTTAAAATCATAACAATTTAATTTAGTACTTTTATGAAAAAATAATATATTATGAAGAAAAACTCAAAAAAATATATATATCATAAAATTATTTTAAAAATAATAAACGAAGTCCTAAATTTGTTAGTATCTGTCTAAAATTATTCATTTAGATTTTTTTTTCTCTCTCTATAATGATATCCATAACTAAACTTGTTATTTGGCTCTTGAAAATCATGTACGTGTTTAATTAAGCCGTGTAGATGTTGGCATACCGAATTAAGGAAGATGACGCTTCAATGAACACCACGATCTCTGTATAACTGAGAGTAAATAGTATCACCACAATAGACTGAAGGCTACATGATCAAACAGCCCAAAAAATGCAAAGAGTATATTATTTGGAACGGTAGTTGGATAGCTGCAGGTGAAATTATTACTTGCTAGCTTACGTAACGGAGTAGGACTCTCAACTCTCAATTGTATTGTACCCACTCGTACTAACACCGAGTGTCGAGGTAGCACTTGTGGCTTAGAAATGTAGCTGGAAACCTTTTTCATTGCCTCCTTCTATGATTATATTCAGTGAACTGGAACTTGAGGGCGTGAGTTGTTCACTGTATCTATGCAGATTTCTCCCCTCATATATTTATACACTTTTTATGTCTGTTGTAACTAGGTATACAAAAAGCTAAAGAAAGTTATGCAATACTATATAATGTGCGCAAGAGAGATTATTGTTATTATTTAAGTTATTTGCTTTTCAAACAAAGTTTGATCTTTTGAAATTTAATTTAGGATTGATTTAAATTAAATCAATAACATATTAAGTTGATATTATACTAAGAATAAAAAATTTACGCTGACAATTCAAGAAAATTAAATCCATTTTATATATCAATAATTAATTTTTAAGTGTATCTCAATATGTCAAAGTAATATTTTTCTAATTCAATTAACATTAATTTAGGTAGCATAAACTGAACAAGTGGATAGGCATCCGGAATTAACTTTTATTGTCCTTATAGATGCAGGTTCAATTCCTCCCTACGCCACTAAAATCTAGCTTAGTAGACAACTCTTCTCAGGAAATCTCTCGGCACCCAAGAACTAGTTGAGTAGTATTGGGAATACCTCCTCGTGTCTACCTTCTTTATTACACACACACACAAGAACAAGTTGATATTCATTTAATTTGATTAGCTCATATTAATATTTTATTTTTTTGTATAGACTACATGTATTCTCCACTGGAGGCAATCTTACTCGAGCCAGATAAGACTACTATGAAAGACAAAGCTCTCCCTCTAAATATTTAACACAACTGCATACTCAAGACTCAAATTCAAGACCACTAGTTAAGCTGAAACAACCTTGCACTAGTTGATCAACGCACTCGGTGGTACCCATATTAATAATTTAAAGCAAATGCAAACGAAGTTTTATAATATTTTATAAGAATTTACAAAATATATATTAAATAAAAAATAATTTTTTATTCTTTAATATATTAAATACTATAGTTTATTAAATATTTTCATTTGTATTCTTTGATAATTATTGTTAAGACATCTTTAAGTTTAAGCATTATTTAGTTGAAAAAATAAAAGAGAGAATGGACAGAAAATAAGAAGAAAATCTGTAAAATTAAAATTTTAGTTTTTAATATTTTTATTTATTTTCAATTTCAAAAAAATCCTCTCATTTTTTCGAAATAAATTATAAGTTAATTTAATGGTTATAAATATGTCCTTATCTTTTGCCTGAATCATGATCTAAAGAAATGAATCACTGATTGACACGGCAGAATCATGATGCCTAACTGCGGATGTCATTGGAATGGAAGTGAGTTGATTTAGTTCGGTTTTCCAAGGTCTAAATTTGGCTTGATTTTTCCTCAAAAAATTTTGGCTTGATTTTGAATTCAATATATTTGATATAAATTATTTTTAAGGTATAATTTAACTTTTTTTAAAAGTATGAAGTTTATTTAAAAATTTATTTTAGGTTAAAACTGTTTAAATAAGTCGAAAAAATTATTTCTAATTAAATGAATGAATTTAAATTTGAATGTAAGTTAGGAAATTTAAGCTTTAAGAATAATAAACATATAGTCTTAAAACATTAATTTCTTTAAAAAGTAATAATAATAATAATAATAATAAGCTATACAATAATATTATTATTATATTATTTATACTTATTTAAATGAGTTGTTTTGTTAAATTTAAAAGAATTTAAAATGATCCGACATTTAACATTTTAATTAAATAGATTTCAAAAAAACTTTAGTTAATCTATTTAATAATGTAAAACTAATAATCCCTGATCAACAACCTAAGCTATTTGTATGCCATTAGTTTTCTCTGTTGGCAGCCCGCTCCTGCCATGAAGTTGTATTGTTGTGAGGTCTGCTTCCGTTGTTTGGGTCTTTGGGAGACAAACAACCATTTTTCATGTCTTTATAATTCTTAAAACAAGAAATTATTTAATTTGATTTGAAAATTAAAGTTAGTGTTTAAAATTCATTAAAATAGAAATAACTTTATTTTATTTCATTATATATATATGTATGTATGTAGGTACGTATATATAATATCCCGAACATAAAACCTAAGCTACAAATCAAATCAAATTGTATTTTTTAACATTTGATGTCCACTCCTAGGCTGGTAGCTAAATTAACAAGGACCCATTTGACATTCATTCGCTATCCTCTAATCGTATATTGTTTACTAACCAAAATAATAATGAAAGCGACTTTGGGTTCAATATGCAGAGGCGTGTAAATGCCTTGATGGGTATGGTGAAGGTTGAAGGGGTTATTATGAGGTAGCCGAGCTCTCACGTTTTTGGACCAACGGTGGTCCATATAATTTAATAAAGTAAAATTATATTCTATGTTTTTAAGATATTACATGTTAACCCTATGTTTGTTTTGATTGAAATAGAGTAGAAGGAAATAAGAAGGAGGGAGATAAAAAATAAATATTACTTTTCGTTGTTTGTTTGAAAAGAGAAATAGAAAAAAAGGAAGTTATTTCTGTAGAACCCACAAAAAAATGTTTTCTCCCACTTTAAGAATGAAATGGGATAGAAATGATATCTCTCATTTTTTATTTAATTTTTTTAAAAAAATTATGAATTAATTTTTTTAAAATAATAATAAATAATTTTATGTTAAGAAAAAATATTACATTAAAAAATTACTTTTTTAGTTATTATAAATTTTTTATATAATTCATTTATTTATTTCTACTTTCTTTTGCACTCATCCAAACAAACGGATAGAAATTCTCTCACTTCATTTCTTTCTACTTTTATCCATCCAAATAACATATATTCTTCATTTTATTTTTTCTTTATTTCTATCAATCCTATTTCATACATTCTTATTTCTTTTCTCTCTATTTCACTCCTCATCCAAACAAAGCATAAGAGATGAAAGATTTAAAAATATATTTAATTTAAATACTATTACAGTGTAAATATTTTTTTATATATTTATTTAATTTTCTATAAACACTCTTTGAGTCTTGAGACTTTTTTGCCTTGTACTGGAGCGTCATCCTCCTCTCCCCTAAATCTAAACAATACAAAAAAAATCATTTAATTATATATTATCATATATGGTAAGATTATTAATTTTTATAATAACTGTTTTAAAAGTCATGTTTAGGATGATTTCTAATATGTTAATAATGTAGAAAAGTTTATACTAATAATGCATGAAATTTAGACCTTTCAAAAATTGTAACACTGATATAATATGCTGAATTGGAGCCAGTCATTAACAAATACCACATATTTGTGTGCAAAGCGTGTGTTAAGTACATGTAATATTTCTCCTATACTCCGTGGACAAAGTTAATTGACCCATGCATCGATTTATTTAAAAAAAAACATTTAGTAATTACATCAATAATATAATAATTAACATACACACACATATAATATATATAAAATTTGCTAACGTATACATACTTGATTTTTAATTAAAGTACATTGGCAAGTTACATTATAGGTATATTTTAAGATACATTGTGGTTATAACTTGTTAACATATTTTAACTAAAAGATAAGTGTATGTACGTTAATAAATCTCACAAACATTTGTTAAATACACACTTATTTTTTAGTTGAGGCATGTTAAAAAGCTACACTGTAGATGTATTTTAAGATACATTGTACTTATAACTTGCTAATGTATTCTAACTAAAAAATAAATGTGTGTACTTTAGCAAATCCTATGTATATAGGGAACGTATCAAGTGAGAGGGCTATTTTTATGTGAGAGTGAGAGGAATGAATATTAGTCATTAGATCTTCCCATGAATGGTAAAGATTAAAACATACCAAGATAATGAATGAGCCCAATTCGTTAACTATAAGGTGGTTTAATGAAATTTAACTAACTACAATGATAAAAGGAAATTTTAAATACCTATACAATTAAATAAATGTAATGATGGAAATATAATAAAATGTAAATAAAAGTAATAATAATATCCTTAATAATGATGATAATAATAATAATGGTAATACTACTACTACTACTAATAATAATAATAATCTTAATGATAATTATTAACAATGTTAATCTTTATAAGACAAATAAGTGGAACAGAACGTAAGGTGGGGTGTTCCAAGAAATTTAAAAGAGATTAAAAGTTTAAAATATTTTAATTAGGATAGATTCTTCTTATAAAATTTAATAAAACTAGTAAATCAATTATTAATTATTAATCTTTAAGGGATGAGTGAAAGTAAAGAGGGACAAAAGTATACGAGTGAAGTTACATGTAGTTAAATTCAACTCCTTACTATTGTTGTGATTGATTTTACAAATGAATATTGAACATACTATTATGTGCACAATGATTAGTCTTTTATATTAAAGTTGATATCAAGTAAAGTTGTTGAATTTTAACCTCTGATGGAGAGGATTTGTTGTGAAGCCTACTATTGGCAAATCAAAAATTTGTATTGAGAGAAGTTGAGACCTTCTAGCAAAATTCTTGATTGATATCAACTCTAATAAGGTAGGAAATTGTCATATCATTGTTGTTAAACCTAAGGTCTCAGAGTAGCTACACCCTGTGATGGAGTGTGAATCTTGTAGTGGAGGCTAAGGAGATCTTGAGGATGTTTGGTGCACGTCATTCCACAAGGGGTTGGAGGGTCGCGACTTTGTGTCATGGTTAAGGCAATTTGCACATTAACATTCCTGACGAGTCATTACAATTTATCCACAATCAGTGGAGAGTACTGCCGCGTACCTGTTACCACCAAAGGTTATTCATATTCTAGCTTTGGTTGGTGCATCACCTTATGCTATTCCCATTCTAGATGAGGTGAATATTGATATTGATTTGGCATGTGTAAAACACAAAGATAACACAAGAAATGGGGGTTGAATTGTGTTATCAAATTTTCGCAAAACCTTTTCTTTTAGAGACGAATCGTTTGAAGGATTAAACAAATGAGTTTTTTTGAAAAACGTTTTGAGAGAAAGACGAGTGCTGAAAAAGAAACTAGAATACACACAAGAGATGTACTGGTTTGTCTCACCCCAGAGACTACGTCCAGTTCTTGGCAACTACCAAGTTCTATTAACTTATCCAAGTTACAAGTATTTTTTCAACAAGCCTCTTCAGGCTTAACTCAAGTAGTCTTTAACTTGTCTCTTCAAGCAAAAACCCAAGTATTCTTTGAATCAAAGTCTCTTTAGGCTTTTACCAATTTCTTAAAGAAAATGTTGAACGTGAGTTATCTCACTGAGTTTAACGTCCTAACAGACGAATATACAATGAAAAACAAATAATGTTTTACACGCAAAGTATATGAAGATTACACAAAGAGAACTTTCCAACAGTTAAAGATTTTATGATGTTGTTAGTCACTAAGATTGATATCTCTTATTTTATATATAGGCTTCTCCCAAAAGTATCTGTTGTGAGTGCTTGTAGAAGACAACCTTCGTCTGTTGAAGAGAGTCGTTGGAGCATTAAATGCATCATTTAATGCCTATCACCAACTTGTTATTTTAATAAGAGAAAGCAGTCTGCCTATCTTTACCATTCTCGTACTCAATCTTGTAGCAGTAGTCATATCTACTTTCCCGTTCTAACATTCGCACGTACATTCCTTCTTTTTTGCATAAAGATAACTCTCCTCAAGAGTAGGTATGCATGCTTCATACATATCAAGGTAGTTTATGTTCTGATTGATGCGCAGATTACTTAGATCATCGTCTATAAGTTGTTAGTTACTGAATTTATCCAAAAGAAAGATAAAGACGATGTGAGCTTAAATTAACAGATGGTTGCTTGTGAACAAATTACAAATGACCAAACAATTGCATAAAAACACATTTATTAATTGTTTGTTATTATCAAAATATTTGAGGGTTATAAATTCATCATTTGTCTTAACAGCATGCTTTGGTCGGTGGAGTATGAGCTCTTGATCATGTTACTCTGTTGTTAAATAGTCCTCCATGGAGATGAGTCAGCACCTGTACATTTATCCATTGTGTTTGATCATGAGTCAACATCTATACATTAATGCATTTCATTTGATTAATCATTATCTGTGACATAATACAAATTCACAGACTTGTTATGTTTCAGTGTGATTGTATGTTGGATTAGGCCCCGTGGATGTTTATTTTCATATTGATGTCTTTAAGTTAAAACCTCACTCCCTCTTCGTTTGTTTGTGTGTTGTTGTTTTTTTTCTTTGTCTGTTATTTATTGTGTGCTTCCTCCACCCTGTAGATGGCAGCAACCAACATCAGAATAGCACAGCAGGAGCTTAGAAGGATCTTCTTAGTGTTTTCTTGTGGCAACTCTCTGCCACTTTAGTTTTGCATGAGTAAAGTTTATTTTTTTTAGCATGGCCAGCTTTAGGAAATTGTAATATTGTGTTTTAAATTTGTATGTATTTATTATTCAAGATGTAAAAAAAAAGTCACTTCAAAATTTTTTGAACATAGGAAAGGCTATATAATATTGTTATTAATATATTTATATAATTTGGGGTGTTACAACCAGCATCACGTATTAGACCCCCACACTTTTGAATTTTATAATTTTATAAAATTTATGAATTTTAAAAAATCATAAAATTCAAATGTTTGATTTTAGTTCTCATAAAATATTATATTTTCATTTTTAATAAAATATATTAAGCAATATTAAACAAAAAATAACATAATATTTATAACTTAATAATATTATTGATAAGGGTGAGCATGGGATAAGTTGTGACAAGTTTATTTTTGTCCCTACTTAGCCCATAATTTTGTTAAGGTTATTTATGTGAACCCAAACCCAACTCAATCAAAATCAATAATATATAGGATAAAACTGAGTCAACCTGGTTTATTAACATAATATATCAATATTAACATTATTAACTATCAATGGAAGATTTTTGTCCACCTGAAAGGAAGGTTACTATTTGTTGGCTGAAGAGTTAGTTTTAGGCTTAAATTGCATCCAATGTCCCTATCTCCGTAACTCTTCTTTTTAGTTGTCTTTTTGCTTATGCACCACTGCCATTCTTTATCAATTTTTCAATAATGTTAAGGCATTCACTTGGTGCTTCAAATTATATGATCCTTCGCAAGCAGTATCTACCAACATCTTTGCATTTGGAAGCATCCCCCCATAAAAAAAAATCATATAAAATCCACTCTGGATAGCATGATAGGGGCAATTCCTGACGAGCTCCTTAAATCTCTCCCAACAACTATGGAGAGACTCACCATCTAATTGATGGAAGTTTGTGATCTTGCTTCTCACCTCAAGGTAGATTTTATAGATGAGAAGCACTTGTCCATAAACTTCATTATTAACTCCTCCATGTTGTGATACCCCTTTGTAGTAGAGTTTTGGGTCATTGCTTAGTTTTTGGCCCCAAAGAGAAAGGGAAAAGCCTTAACCAAATTGCCTTAAGGCTAGTTCGATGGATCTGCACATCTAAGAAATTCCCTCACATTATTGCCTAATAGTTCGAAAACTTAGCCAAAAATATCTGTTCTAAATTAGGATCAAAAGGAATCATCCCACGTGGTGATATTTAACTCTCAAATCTGGTCAGTATGGAAGAAAGCTTTTTAGACTATACATAATGTAAATCATCTATATATATAAATTAGAATAGCTTTCTTGCACAAGAGTATTTTTATCTGCTATTATTCAATAAAAGCATTTTTAGTTGTCATTTTTTTTGTGAGAGCATTTTTAGAATTTTTTTAACCTCTTATCTGTTCAATTTATCATTTCAATATCTTTAACTCTAAATTGAATTTCATTATTTTTTTAAAAGAAATTATCAATAATTAAAACTAACATTATATTACAATAATTATTTATTATAAATTTAAAATATAACCTATATGTTCAAAAATATTTATTTATTATAATATAATTTATATATTTTGAAGTATCTATTTATTATAAATTTAAGTTATATAAAATAAATATTTATTCTATGCAATATGCACGTGTTAAAATACTAGTATTGATATATTACGTTAATAAGCTAAGTTGACCCATTATTGTCCCATATATTATTGGGGTCTTGATCGGGTTAGGTTTGAATTCACATAAATGACTCTAACAAAATTTTTGTTGGGTAGGAAGAAAAATAAATCTGTCGCAACTTATCCCATGCTCACCGCTACCAATAATATTATTAAGTTATAAATATTATGTTTTTTTTTTGTTTAATATTGCTTGATTTATTATATTAAAAATGAAAATATAATATTTTATGAGGACTAAAATCAAACTTTTTAATTTAATGAGGACTATAAAATCAATTTTTTTAATTTTATAAGACTAAAATCAATCTTTTAAGTTTTATAGGAACTAAAATCGAACTTTTAATTTTTCTAAGGACAAAAAAAAATCACTTGTCATGTAATAGTTATGTGGGTAATGTGAATAATATGTGACAGCAACATCACTCAAAATATCCAGGTATGCAGCGGTGATGTAGCACTTCGTTAATCACATTAGCAATCTGCTAACAATATTGGACATTTGGGCAAAAAATAACACATTTGAAATTTTAAAAAACCACAATCAGACGAAAAATTTTAGAAAGACAAAAATTAAATTTTGAATATTTTAAACAGACAAAAAAACATATTTTACCCTCGATTAGATATCCCCTGAACAGAACCAACTCGTCCACCCAACTATGCAAAGTATTGAGATAGACTTCAATTAACGTGTACGAGTACGACTGTTGAGTGAGAGAACATTCCGAACATAGTTGGGGGCGAAAAACACGCGCAGAGTCCTACCCAGTAAGGAGAAATGGAGTGGTGGGTGTCAATGCCAAAGATAGAACTGCATGCTCACCTCAATGGATCCATTAGAGACTTTACACTTCTGTAAGTTCTTTCCTTTTATTTTGACCAATTCCCATTAACTCTTTATGCCTTTTCCCATTCTCCAACATTCTGAAATTTTGTATTTTTCTTGCACAGAGAACTCGCTAGAGCTTTGGGCGACAGGGGTGTCATAGATTTCTCCCAAGTGGAACATGTTATCCTTAAAAGTATGTCCCTTTTTGTCTTTCAACGTGCGCCCTTTATCGTTGTTGTGCTTGATATTAAGTTTGGATTTCATTTTGACGTTTGAGTTTGTGTTTTGTTTCCCTGCTCGATTTCGTTTGCAAAAAAGGGCAGGAAATTCATGACAATAAAAGGGGAAAAAGAATATGACAATGAAAAAAACGAAGGGATAGAATCTGAAATTCAAAATTCAAAATTTTTGAATTTATAGAACTGTTCCTGAAATTCAAAAATTTTGAATCTGCTGCCAAGCAGGCCATAGTCCTAATGCTGGTTATCTGCTGCTGTCCAAGTTCACTTTTAATGACCTATATTTGCCCATATTTGTGTTTTGAAGCTTAAATCTGATTATGGCTATGTAAATACAGATGATCGTTCATTAAGTGAGGTATTCAAGTTGTTTGACTTAATCCACATTGTTACGACTGATCACTCAAGTATTACGAGAATTACCAAAGAAGTATGTTATTGTCTGCTTACCCAGTGCCGACCATCTGTATTTTATCATTCCAAATTTATTGCCTTTTCATTTATTTATGCAAGCAACTTCAACAAGCAGGTTGTTGAGGATTTTGCATCTGAGAATGTTGTGTATCTGGAGCTGAGAACCACACCAAAGGTAATATGTGGAGCTCAGTTGGTTGTTTTGTGTGTGCTTGTTTCCACTGACTTGATGAAGAAAGTGTTTTCTTAATTATGTGTAGAAAAACGATTCCCTAGGAATGAGCAAACGCTCTTACATGGAAGCTGTACTGGAAGGTCTAAGAGCTGTCATGTTCTGTCGATGTGGCTTTCATTCCTTGCAGTGAGGAACCTAGAAATCTTTCAAGTCCATTACTCTCAGGTGCAAATGATAAATGTAATGGAAACACTCGAAAAAAAATTTTCATTAGGCTTATCTTGAGCATTGACCGCAGGGAGACAACAGAGGCAGCAATGGAAACTGTAAGCTATAATGCAAAAGTATTTTGGGCAAAGTTATCTCTGTTTGCTGCTGCCTTTGAACACTTCACTTCTTTGCTGCAGGTCATGCTTGCACTGGAAATGAGGCATTTTGGTGTCATTGGAATTGACCTCTCCGGGAATCCAGCTGTTGGTGAATGGTATATTGATCTTGGACTCTAGTGTAGTAATTTATTTTAAGTTTTAAAAATTGATGCTTAAGCCCAATTTTATCTTTTGCAGGATTACGTATATGCCGGCGTTGAAATTCGCTCGAGAACAAGGTCTTTATGTAACTCTTCACTGTGGAGAGGTGCGTTACTCTTGTACCTTTTACTCTTGGTGTTTCCCTGGCTGGATGTTTTTCTGACTTCATGTCTTTAGGTATCAAATTCAAAGGAGATACACAATATGCTTGACTTTCTTCCACAGAGGATTGGACATGCTTGTTTCTTCGAGGAGGAACACTGGAGAAGGCTGAAGTTCTCTAACATTCCAGTTAGACTTTGCTAGACCTTTACTGTAGTCATATTAATGATAAAGCAAAATAATGATAGTGTATCATGATTTGTGTGGTTACAAGCAGATGTCCTTTGTTGGTAATCAATCAATTATAAGGTTGTACTCTTTCAAAAAATTTCTGTCAAATTTGAAGTTTGATTTGATCTGGAATAAGTGGAGCCCATAATTCTTGCTTTCACCGATCAATTCCTTCAGGCCTTCTAAGTTCTGATTGTTGCTCAGTTTGAATGCTTCATATTATATTGTTTCTTCCCAATTTATAAACAGCTAACTTATATATCATCATCATTTTCAGGTTGAAATTTGTTTGACATCAAACATCAGGACATTGTCTGTTCCAACAATAGATGCTCATCATTTTGGTAGGTTCTTTTGTTTATTTTTGAAGTTGATGATCATAAAATAGGATAATAAAAGTGATTTAATAGGCTTGAAAGTGATTTTGTATTTTGATTAGCTTTGGTTCTTGGTGGAATTATGGGATAGTTACACGTTTTGGTTTTGAAATTATGGGGTTGTTACAAGTTTTGGTTTTGAAACAGAAATACAAAATAGTAATACTTGCTTTCAGCTTTTCTTTTTCCCCTCTTGTAGCTAGCTTTCCTAAATGAGCCTCGTGGAGCCAGAAAAAAGTGCCCCCCCTTTTTTTTCCCAAGAGAAGCTGATCCCCTCTGAAGTCATTCCATTGTATATTATTGCTTTGATCAAGGAATCAACTTTAGGCAGCCTCTCTTATCATCATGCTTTTGTTGATGCAGTTGATTTATATAATGCAAAACATCCTGTAGTCCTGTGTACAGATGACTCGGGTGTATTTTCTACCAGTCTCTCCAACGAATACAAAATTGCTGCTTCTTCATTTGGTAGGTTTCACTTTTCTCTTGCAGCCAGTGGAATTCAAACTAATGGCTAAACTTTGCTAACTGCTTGTTGGTTTGGCTATTATCTAGGCCTTGGAAGCAAGGAAATGTTTGAGCTATCAAAGAATGCTATCGAGTTTATATTTGCAGAAAATGTAGTAAAGGAGGATTTAAGAAAAACTTTTAATTCAGCAGCAAAGAATCCGGAATTGTAGGTAGAGTTTCATCTTGGTGGTATGTATTTGGATCGTATGACTTTTAAGTTTTACCGGCTATTACAGTGATGGACACAACTTATGGTTGTTCCTGTTATATTAGAGAATGAGTTGACAGGGTTGGCTGGGGCTCATTCCTCATTGAAGATTGGATTGGTCCTGGATAGAAATTGTTCAGAAATCAGGTATTCTAGTGATTCTTCCAGAAGGTTTCAGTTGATGAAATTTGATATGGTCAAGTCATTAGGTACATGCTGATCAAGTGACTACTGTGAGCATATTTTATATTTGACCACTAGGGGTGGGCGGCTATGAACTAGTCCATTACGCCACACAATAAAACAAATAAACAAAATACATTTTAACGCAGTGTAATTCAATATTGTATTGTCATACCATTTAATCAAGTTGGCAATATATATGATTTTAAACTCATTAAATGATACAACAACGTATTCAGTCCTGTGTTAAATTGTTTCGAGAATATGAGCTAGTATTCTTAAGGTATTAATTTAGAAATTATAAGTGGAAAATTTTTAGAAGAAAATGTAACATTTAATTTACTAATATTAATACATTCTTATCAAGTTTTGTAATAATAAAAACTATGTTAATTTTTTAATTAATATTTTTAGAAAACTTGGTAGTAAGAATTAAATTGTCAATAATGTTTTAGGTATAAATATGTAATAATGGATACCAACAAACTCTGAACCATAGAGTTGTGATTAATTGCTAGTCAGACGGCTAATATTTCCCCCTTCAATCCTTCATTAGCAGAAGAATACGTATGGTCAAAGTCATGGCGTGTAGGAGGATATGTCGTGTTGACCTTGTTTGTAAAAACTACTGCTAGTAGCAGTTTTGTATTTTCATTTGTGACTGAAAATTGTTCAATAAAAAAAGTTATAAAAGGAATAATTCGATTTGAATGCATTAATAATATGTTTAAATTCATTAAGTAATATGACAATGTTATGTAATGATAATGTGAATTTTTATACTAATATTCTATTAAAATTAAACTTTAAAAAAAAGCCAATAATAAATTTATTTTTTTACATGTAGTCCAAGCCCAAATAAGGCAATGAATCCTTTAAATCTAAATCACTACCTATGAATTCTTTTAAGTTTAATTTCTATGTATTAATAGAGTAAAATGTTTTTAAATTATCAACTAATTAAAAATTATTATAAATATGAATTTTAAGGTAATTATCTAAATACAGTATAAGTGCATAGACTATTTTTATTTTCAATTCTTTTTCAACCAAATCAAATTTACAAAAATGAAGTTCGGAAAAATTAAATTTACAGAAATTCAAATAAGACTTTTCCCACCGCCTCACTGCAAAATAATGCGTTTCTGTGCACCTTTATCATTCATTTCGCCCAGTGCGTCCACTGGCATTGAAATATATCCAAACAAATAATTCAACCAGTTAGGTTCTTCTCTAGTTTTCTACCAATGTGTGCACTTTGCGGTATAGCCGGCCATGGTTTCTTCCTTCCTGTAAATGTACTGAAAAAAATACAAACCAAAATCCAAATTAAAAGACAATAGCCTTATAGCCTTCATTCAATAATTCAATATTTTTTGTGATACCAAAAAAAGAAAAATGATACCAAAAAAAATAATTCAATATTTTTAAAAAACTATACTCCCTTTGGACTCAATTATAAACAACAACAAAAAATAAATAAATTAGTGAATTCAAATATAAACAAATTTTAACTGCTTTCACCCTATTTAATGATATCATACCAAAAATATCTTTCAATTAATTAAGATTCTATTTCCAATGATTCTTTTTTATTTTTTATATCAAGTTTTAATAAAGGGTACTTAAATTTTTTTTTAATTTTTAAATATAATTAGTATAATCAAATGATATTAACTGATTTTTTTAATTAACAAAAAATTAGTTAATTTTGTTTATATTTGAGTCCGAAAGAACTATTTTGCAAACTTGTCATTTATGAATTATCCTAATTAAGAAATAAATAAAAATTTTAATGGTCATGCACTGACACTGTCATCCAATCACAAATTATCATTTATTATAAGTTTGTTGACTTTTATAACAAATACTTTAAAAAGCATATTAATGGTGATTTTTGGTTGGATAACAGTGTTTATATTAATAGTGCATGACCATTAAACTCATAAATAAATACCGAACATCTTTGAAACGATTATACATTAATTAATGAATATCATTAATTATTTTCCCAAACTACTTTTTTTCTCAAAAATAAAGGAAGTAAGAAAGAAAAGGACACTGAATCTGAATTTTATGGGATATGTATATATGTAGGTTGACGGGTAGCACAGCTTCGGTTCGTCCTCTCTCAGCGTGTGCCAAACTCGATTACATTACATGCGTCTTCTATGTTCCGAGATTTGTTGAACCATTAATCAGCACTCAGCATTGAACATTCAACACCGATCGGATTCGGATTCGGATCCGAATGCGGCACCGTAACGTAGAGGTCAATTCTCCACAATTCAACGTAACTGAATCATCTTGAATCTCGATCGCAAACCGACAATGTCTTGGGGATTGGGTTGGAAGAGGCCTTCGGAGATCTTCCACCTCACTCTCAGCTATGGCACCGACGATCCGCCGGAGAATCTCGCCCGCACCTCAACCTCCTCCCGTTCTTCTTCTTCTTCTTCTTCGTCGTCGTCGTCGTCTTCGTCTGGGTCGTCTTCCTCGATTCTCTCGCAGGATCAGGACCTCGGGTTTCGCATTGAATTGGATTGGTCGGCGTCGGAGGACGAGGATCAGGTGGCGCTGAAGCTTCAGTCGCAGCTGATGGTGGCGCTGCCGATGCCGCAGGACACGGTGGTGGTCGAGCTGAGGCCGCGGGACCACGAGAACGTGGTGGATTTGGGAATGAAGGTTGTTAAGCGAAGGGAGCCTCTCAGGGCGGTCACAATGGCCAAGGCTGTTGCCTCCGGTCAGCAAAGCGACGGCACTGGTGTTTTGACACGCTTGCTGCGCTCCGATTTGCCTTCCTCCGCGCCGCCAAACGTCGGAGACGCTGCCGTTGCCGGTTCAGGCCACCATTGGAACAGTCTTGCTGTGCTCAGTCTCTGCGGCTGTGGCTTGTCGGTGAGTGTTGCTTATACTTCGCAATTTGCATTTCATTGTTTATAACTGCTGGTTATTGGTGTGATATGTGTAGTTTCCGAAATTGAAGGAGTTAGTTAGTGATTTTGTTTGTTCTCTGCTATATTCTACAGTAACATATGAAAGATTTAAATTGTATTATTATGTAAATGTTTATTTGCCTTGTTTTTGTCCTCCCTGGTGCTCGGGAAGTGCATTGAATTTGATAATTTGGGTGATTGGGGATGTTTTAAACACATTATGACTATGTACAGGTATTACCAGTAGAGCTTACACAATTGCCACACCTTGAGAAACTCTTTCTTGATAACAACAGGCTGAGTGTTTTGCCGCCTGAGCTTGGTGAGCTAAGAAGCTTGAAAGTGCTCAGGGTTGACAACAACTTGCTTGTCTCGGTGCCTGGTAAGCTTTTCCCTGTCTAACTTACTACCATATGAGGATAGTAGTAAACTAGTTGTTTTCAAGTGTGCCTAGCAGTGGTGGAAATATTTTTATATCCTCTAGTAAGTATACTGAGTAAACATGAGCAGACAGCTCTACTTGAAAGTAATGAGTAATGTTAGATTACATGCAGCCTCCAACTTAACAGAGACTTAGAAAGCATGATTGCATTGGGTATGGGAAGTCCTAGCCCCACTTAATGCACCAATGCACCTGATTAACCTTGTGGTTTTGGGGAGTACATCCGATGTTCGACCCTGTAGTATTTACTATTGTGATATTTCCTTAAATAACTGAGGTATTAAGATTAGTGTTTCTTGTAAAAAAAAAGCCCTTGTATCTGATTTTTTTTTTTTTTTTGAGCAGCGGAACTGAGACAGTGTATGCAGTTGGTGGAGTTGTCATTGGAACACAACAAGCTTGTTAGGCCACTTCTTGACTTCAGGTTTTTGGTTTAGATGATTTTTGCATAAACTAGCCTACACTCCACATATTCCTCTGGTCTTATTGTTACCACATATGGCAGGGCTGTGGCTGAATTACGGGTTCTTAGGCTATTTGGAAATCCTCTTGAGTTTCTTCCTGAAATTTTGCCCCTCCACAAACTTCGTCACCTTTCTCTTGCAAATATTAGGATTGTGGCAGATGAAAATTTGAGATCAGTGAATGTGCAAATAGAGGTAGCACTTTGCAAACTAGCTAGACTACTTTTCTGACATTATTCTTTTGAAACATATCACATATTCAATTAAACATGCTTTTTCTGGTCATTGCAGACGGAAAACAGTTCTTATTTTGGTGCATCTAGGCATAAACTCAGTGCCTTCTTCTCTCTTATATTCCGCTTTTCTTCTTGTCATCACCCTCTACTAGCATCTGCACTAGGAAAGATAATGCAGGACCAAGGAAATAGAGTGTTTGTAGGTAAAGACGAGAATGCTGTGCGACAGCTTATAAGCATGATAAGTAGTGATAATTGTCATGTGGTATGTTTTAATGGGTCTAGATATCACAATTTTTTTTTTTAATTTATTCTGCTGCTATTTGGTGGTTGTGATTGTCCTTAATATTTTACAGGTTGAACAAGCCTGCTCTGCTCTTTCATCCCTTGCCTCTGATGATTTTGTAGCATTGCATCTGATGAAAGCGGACATCATGCAACCAATTGGAACAGTTCTGAAATCTGCAGGTCGGGAAGAGGTAATATCTGTATTGCAAGTTGTGGTCAAGTTGGCTTTCACATCTGATACTGTGGCCGAGAAGATGCTGACCAAGGATATTTTAAAATCGTTGAAAAACTTATGTGCCCATAAAGATCCAGAGGCAAGTTAGTTTCTTTTCATAGATAATGATTTAATTGATATCTTATATTGCACAGTCCTTTAAATTTTAGGTTTGTCCTTCTATAGGTACAAAGGCTTGCTCTGTTAGCTGTTGGGAATTTGGCCTTCTGTCTGGAAAATCGTCGCATACTTGTTACTTCTGAAAGCTTACGAGAACTTCTCTTGCGCCTGACTGTTGCAACTGAGCCACGTGTTTATAAAGCTGCAGCTCGTGCTTTGGCGATTCTTGGTTTGTTTTTGGATATTAAATTCATCTATGTTTCTTAGGATGTTTTATCCTGATTACTGAATGGGGTTCTTCATGTTTTGCTTTTGTAGGAGAAAATGAAAACCTGAGGCGTGCAATAAAAGGGAGACAAGTGGCAAAGCAAGGACTTCGTATACTCTCAATGGATGGAGGTGGAATGAAAGGTCTAGCAACTGTACAGATGCTAAAGGAAATTGAAAAGGGAACTGGAAAACGAATACACGAGTTGTTTGATTTAATATGCGGCACATCAACGGGAGGAATGCTTGCTGTTGCGCTTGGGATTAAGTTAATGACTTTAGAAGAATGTGAAGATATATACAAAAATCTTGGTAAGGATGTCGTTTAAGAATGGCATGTCAGTTATTTATTTGTTGATCTGTTTATTTGCCCTACAATTCTAGTTAAACTGATTCAAAACACTTGGAATCAGGGAAGCTTGTTTTTGCTGAGCCTGTTCCCAAGGACAATGAAGCTGCTACTTGGAGAGAAAAATTAGATCAACTTTATAAAAGTTCATCACAGAGTTTTAGGGTTGTTGTTCATGGATCAAAAGTATGTATTTCTTTCCTTTATGTTGGTATATTGACATTTTTTTTTTCACTTCTCTATTTCCTCTCTCTCTCTCTCTCTCTCTGTGTATATATATATATATATATTTGAAGCACTTGTTTAGAAAATCTGAATGGAAATGAGAAACTTCACAATATCAATGTTTATGTTGTGCAATTTTATTTTACATTTGTATGAGTGCCTAATGCATTCTTTTCTTTGAGCTATTAGCTATTTGACAGCGATATGATCTAGGTATTTGAATTTTCTATGCCCTAAAAGGAGTATTATGACTTATTGTCTTGCAGCACAGTGCAGAACAGTTCGAGAGGCTATTGAAGGAAATGTGTGCTGATGAGGATGGAGATCTAATGATAGATTCTGCTGTGAAAAATGTGCCTAAAGTTTTTGTTGTATCAACCTTGGTGAGCATGATGCCAGCACAGCCCTTCATATTTCGCAATTATCAGGTTTGAGGCTAATATTTTTTATTGATGTTTATAATGGCTATTAAATTACATTTGTTCATGGTTGTTAATGTATTGTTTCTTTATACTATTTAATTCTCTGCCCTCTCTCCCTCTTTGTTGTTACTATCTATAATGCAGTACCCTGCCGGAACACCTGAGGTGGCTCTTGCAACATCAGATAGTTCAGGGATCAATGTATTAGCATCACCTATAGGTGAACAGGCTGGCTATAAGCGTAGTGCTTTCATTGGAAGCTGTAAGCATCAAGTATGGAAGGCTATCAGAGCATCATCTGCTGCTCCTTATTATCTTGATGATTTCTCAGATGGTACTGATTACCGTGCTGTTGTTTGCATCAATTTGGCTGTATTCTAGTTTTATTTATTTCCATTTCTGTATTGTTTTTGACATGTACTTATTTTCATCCTGCGACGTGCCTTAAGATGTTAACCGCTGGCAAGATGGTGCAATAGTGGCAAACAATCCTACAATTTTTGCCATAAGAGAAGCACAACTTCTGTGGCCTGACACAAAAATTGACTGTCTGGTTTCAATAGGATGCGGTTCTGTTCGAAGTAGGGTAAGTAATCTTCTCTGTCTTAGTTCTGCAATAATATTCTGTGTTTGAAAAAGAAGATCAAGGGCTTTGATAGTTATTCATTGTAACACTTGTTTCATAGATCTGTAAACTTGAAAATTAAAAAGAATGATGTTGAAATTATGGGATTTTAGGTATAGGAGGTAGAGAGATATAAGAGAATGAAATGCTTTATTTATATCAACTGAGATGTTTTGCAATGTATTGATGTGTTTATAAAACATAAAGTACTAACCCTTATTTATTCTAATCATATTCCTAACTAATTAGGAAAACAAATCATGATAAGGAAATATAATAACTAATCTTAAGAGATAATGAGGAAATAGGGAAACTAATCCTAGAGGATAATCTTAAGTTATGATAAGATATTTTTTGGATATTTCCATATATGCCAAAAAATTTGATTAGTAATTTTGATTTTAGGCAACGTGTCAATGTGTCATTGACTACTGAAGTTCTTAAGTTACTTTTTTTATTATTGTACATTAATACTTTTGTAGGTACGAAAAGGTGGTTGGCGGTATCTGGATACGGGGCAGGTGTTGATTGAGAGTTCATGCTCTGTTGATCGGGTGGAGGAAGCTTTAAGTACATTGCTACCTATGCTTCCTGAGATACAATATTTTCGTTTCAATCCAGGTATCATGTTTATGTTTTTGAGTTTGGGAATGGAAAAAGCTTTCTTTGCCTTCTAATTCTATTTGAATCAATTTTCAGTAATTTGCTACTTTCTTTCAATTTTAACTTTATTTCTTTTCCCTGTTTGTTAAAAAGTGTACTTCCAGAGTAGCTAATCTTGGAAAGAACTTTAATTCTCAATAAGCGTTCTCTTTGTCTTTCCTCACAGTTGATGAACGTTGTGATATGGAACTTGATGAGACAGATCCAACTAACTGGCTAAAGTTGGAATCTGCAGTTGAAGAATATATACAAAAGAATCATCAGGCATTTGAAAATGTGTGTGAGAGATTGTTTATTCCTTTCCAGCACGAGGAGAAGTGGTCAGAAAATCTGAGATCTAAATTACCCAAGACAAAGGAATCACTTGAGGGTATTGTGGATTATATGTTGTCTACACTGTAAAATTTCACTTTCATTGATCCCCATAAATATTAAGATTCTTTTTTTCTGTTTTATCAGGTGCTAATGGCCCCACCTTAGGGTGGAGGCATAATGTTCTACTTGTTGAAGCTTTACATAATCCAGATTCTGGAAAAGTAATCCACCATGCCCGGGAACTTGAGTCATTTTGTGCTCGTAATGGCATACGTTTATCCCTCATGCAGGGTTTGTCTGGGATTGTAAAGACAGTACCATCAACAACATACCCCACTCCATTTGTATCACCTCTGTTTACAGGAAGCTTCCCTTCGAGTCCCCTCATGTATAGTCCTGATCTTGGTCAGAGGATTGGACGAATTGATTTGGTCCCACCTTTAAGTTTAGATGGTCAATTGGGAAAAACAGTTGCATCGCCTCCGATGTCTCCTCGAGGACTTAGACAGCTCTCTTTGCCCATCAAATCATTGCATGAGAAATTGCAGAATTCACCACAGGTGGGTGTTATACATTTGGCTCTTCAAAATGACTCGGATGGCTTAATTGTGAGGTATTTGCTACTATGTTTCATGAATTCCTATTCATTGTCACTAGTTATTTTTCTCCATGCGGATGGAAGCCTGATGCTGTTGTCCTTTATTTAGCTGGCACAATGATGTATTTGTGGTGGCTGAACCTGGAGAGCTTGCCGAGAAATTTCTACAAAATGTTAAATTCAGTTTGTTGTCAGCAATGAGGAGCCATCGCAGAAAGGGCGCATCTCTCCTGGCCAATATTTCTACTATTTCTGATTTAGTTGCCTTTAAACCTTATTTTCAAATTGGAGGCATTGTCCACCGTTATCTAGGCCGTCAAACCCTAGTATATCTTCTTCCCCTTGTGCTTCTTTATTAATTTTTGAAATCAAACTAGTATATCTATTAGAAACTTAAGTTTGGATATCTTTTATGTAGGTTATGGAAGATGATCAAGAAATTTCTTCCTATATGTTTCGTAGGACTGTCCCTTCTATGCACTTATCCCCTGAGGATGTACGATGGATGGTATGTGCTTTGGTCCCACTTTGATTTTATTATTGTCCCTATGGATGTACATTTTATGGAGTTTCACTCACACTATTAAGAACTTTCTTATTGGCTGTTACCCAATGTTCACTATCATCATCTGATCTGGAGATTTAAGATATAGAATGATGATTGGGTGTTGATCACTTGATTATACATTAGTTACTTTTATACTCCGAAAAAAGTTGGAGGTTATATCCTTAAGAATGATCATCACCTCGTATTGCTCTAGGTCCATTTTTATATGGCTTAATTTGTCTGTTACTAATTTTCGTTCTTGAGGGATTCTTTAATCTGGTTGTGTATAGGGATTATGCCTTGTATAGGAGAATAATGCATTGGGGACAGAGCTAGAGTCAATTTTTTTTTTTTTTCTTAAAGAATTTTGGGCAATCCCACCATTTGGATTGAACTTTTATAGTGACACTAGCTTTGGCTGATTTTTTAAGCATCTGAACTGTGTGAGCACTGTAAAATTTCAAGATCATCTACAGCCATTATTTTGACAGTTAGGGCGTCTGTTTTTATTAGTCAAAGAAGGGATAAACTACTTAGTTTTTTATATCATATCAAGAGAATAATACCCTTTGGTTTGAATAAGAGTGACAAGATCACAATTATGAATTTGACTTCTCTAAAGTGAATGATTTTTTTGGAGGTAAAGTGCAGAGTTATAACACTTGATTAAAAAGTCAATGGTTGACATTGTAATAAAATAAATACACAAGTATAACACACTATGAAGTTGATAAGGTTATAATTTATAATCTGCACTTTACCCTTTTGTGTTCTGTCTCTAGCGTACACTGTAAAGTAGTCAAATCCCAGTATAATCATTTGGTATTGATTCTTAATAGGCTAAATTATATTTTTGGTCCCCCTATTTTTTTCAATCCGCAATTTTAGTCCCTCTATTTTTTTTAGAGACATTTAGTCCTTCTATTTTTAAAAATCCGCAATTTTGGCCCCCTTTACTTCTTTTTAGAGACATTTAGTCTTCCTATTTTTAAAAATTTGCAATTTTGGTCCCTTCGTCAAATTTCTTGCATTGATCGTTAGTGGTTTAACATTGATTCTAACGTGTCAATGTTGACTCTAATGTTGACTTTAACTTTAACATGTTATTTAAATATTGATACGTAAGAATCAATGTTAAATTACTAACGATCAATGCAAGAGATTTGATGGAGAGACCAAAATTGCGAATTTTTAAAAATAGCAGGACTAAATGTCTCTAAAAAAAATAAGGAAACCAAAATTGCGGATTAAAAAAATAGGTGGACCAAAAATGCAATTTAGTCTTCTTAATATAAATCAGAGCCATGCTTTCCTTGTTGATGGTTTCAATGTAAGATGTATATAGTGTTTGGTTGGAGGGAGGGAGAAAGGAGGGGGTTTTATGGGGGGAAAAAGTAGATTTTATGTTGTTGTATGACATCTCTGTTCTCCGGTACAACAATATTTTCTCTGGTATAGGAGGTATAGGTGAGAAAATTGCTAGTCAAATCCTGTGTCATATTCGTGGAAATGTTCTGACTCATTTCTGTTTTTTCCTTTTATCGGTATGTTGAATAACCTAGGTTGGAGCTTGGAGAGACAGGATCATAATATGCACAGGGACATATGGACCTACTTTTGCTCTTATTAAGGCCTTTCTGGACTCCGGTGCCAAAGCTATTGTTTGTCCTTCAAATGAACCTCCAGAATCTCAATTGACCACTGTTGATGGTTACAAAGAGTTGAATGTGATGGAAAATGGAAAATTTGAAATTGGAGAGGATGAAGCAGATGATGAGAACATACCCGCCAGTCCAGTAAGTGACTGGGAAGATAGTGACGCTGAGAGAAATGGGGACCGCAATTTTTCTTTTTGGGACGATGATGAAGAGGAACTGTCACATTTTGTTTGTCAGTTGTATGATTCATTATTCAGGGAAGGTGCTAGCATCAATGTTGCTTTGCAACATGCTCTTGCCTCATATCGAAGAATGAGGTATGTGTGCCATCTCCCCGGTGTACAATAATTTTGTTCACTTACACAATAATAAAAACGAAAATAAAGGATGAGAAAGGGGAAAAAAAAGATAAGAAGCGGAGTCTCTGTGAGAACATGTTCTTATGAAATTATAGTCGATAACCAATTTTGAGGCTTATAAAGATGTACATTTTCAGTTGTTTACGATATCCCTTACTATTTTATTCTGTTTCTTGTTCAGTTGTTCCTATGTAACTGTAATAACATTGGAGGCTTAGGGCCTCGTATTATTTGTATCATAGATCGCCATACCTTGTCACTCAAACTCAACACGGTTGCTAAACTCTAGTCCCTTTGCCCATACGAATTTACACAGCTACTTCTTTTTTTTGAACCTTCACGATTATAGTTGTCTTTATACTTTCTATTAAAAAGTTGAGGTAATATTACACGTTAAGATTAAGAAGTAATGTTTCAACAATAACAATTGGGTGCAACGATAAGCAAGCATAAGTATCTTGAAAAATGAATTAATTTTTTAAAAAAGTAAATAATATTTTATTTACTATTAATTAAGATGCATTAAGATTTTAGTCTTTAAATTTAAGAATAAATGTATTCTTATTTACATTAGAGATAAATTTACTTTAAAATAGTTTTTTTCCTAATGATAAAACTTAATATTCAATGGCAATTATCGAAAGCATCTTTTTTATATGTGCTCTAGATAAAAGTGATCATAGATCCAATCTAACCCACGTACCTAATTAACTCGATCTGATATAATAAAAAAAAATACGAGTGTTGATTCGAATATTTGGATTATATTATATTATAAAGAGAATAATCTGATAATTGAATCAGGTATATATCAACTCAATGACTTAATCAAATCTAACCTGAATTTTTTTAGGTTGGTTTAGATCGGATAAGTTAAAAAAATAATTTAATTAAAATTTCAGAATTCTATTGATTTGAATTTCATTTTATATCAAGTCCAACCCATCTGTGATCACTCTTAATTCTAAATGTTTTCATTACAAAGATTCTCCTCTTGTTTTCACATTTCACTGAAGCATATTTTCGTCTCAAGATGTTTTTGTTTTGTGTGTTGGTTTGCACCCAAAGTGCATATCTAACTTTGGAAGTTTTCGACATTTGATTTGACAGAGCAACATTATTTTGTAGATTAAATTCGTTAATCCTCAATCCACTGTTTATCAAAAGATAAGTTGGTATTCGTTCTTGTTGATAGTCCATTATTAGTAGTAGTTAGTAAATAATTTGTAAGTAACTGAATTTTGGAAAATGTTCTCACCTTCACTGTTCTTCCTTCCAAAATCTAATGCTGAAATCAAGGAGAAAAAGTAAGGAAAAAATGGATATATACAAACGGGGTTTATCAAACGATAAAAGTTATATCTACGGACTTCATGAGTCCATGCACAAATAATGGTTGATTGTGGGATATAATAATTGATAGAGACACAGATAGTGGATATAATTTTCATCATGATGTCTTTAATTTTTATTTACTGTGTTGGCACTTTTTTTTCCACACATGCTATTGAATTTCCTTGCTGTAATGTGAGTATCCTATTGCATTTCCAGCTGATTATGTTATTTCAATCACTGGATGAAGGAATGCGCACAAAGTCTTATTTGATCTTATCATTGAATAAATCGTGACATATAAGAAGATTACATTAATAAATATTTCATATTTTGTTTTATTCTTACCTTTAATTTATTTGATTGTGTTAAATTGTTTATTTTCTTGTAAAATAAATTATGATTGAAGTACCTACCAAAAAAATCACTGGATGAAGGAATGCGCACAAAGTCTTCTTTCGCAAAACAATGCATTTTTTTCACTTTTAGATAAATTTAAGAATAGATTATGATGAATTTGTATTTACTCCTATTATCACGATTTTTATTAAATAAAACCTCCCATAATTGGTTTTAAGATTTATTGATTATATTTATTAAAAATTGTATTTTTTAAAACATAATCATGTCTTGTTACTCAACGATAAAAGGGATGAAAATCCGACTATAATTTAATGTGAAAAAAAGAATCTTCGAACAGAGGAACTATCAGCAAGACAGCAAGTTACTAGGACCCCCGTACCCAAAAAGCACACAACCAAGACAATGAAATTGAAAGATCAACCTCTTTCTTTCTTTCCTTTAGCCAAGGCATAAAAGGTGGAGAGTGGAGGGTAACTTTGACTAACCTCTTTCCTGTATAAATTTTAAATTTATCAATATAGCAATTGCGGAAGAATTTAAGGGTAAAGATCACAGAATGCCCATTTCATACGTACTATGATCAATAATTTTATATACTGACTAGTGTGCATAACAAGCAAGCTATTATATAGTCTGAGAAGTCAAAAGGACAAAGTGTGATGCCGGGAAAACAAGCGAGATTTTATTGCAGACGTTGGGATAATATGATGTTCTTGTTCACTTTATAAAGTTTCAATCATGGAAGTTCATGCTTTTCATAAAGCATGTTATTATCTACCATCTACTAAAGATGAAAAGGAGATGCTCCAAATTTAAAATTAAATTTAGGATGATGACCACAGCTATCTTCATCTAGAAGCCTCCTTCATGAATCCAGTTTAACAGTAAATTTAATGCACTATAAAAGCAGTGTCACTGCCACTGCCATCAAATTCAAAACCATTTTCCCATATAGAATGGCTACTCCCACTCCAGTTGCTATAGGCACAAGGGGCACAATTGGATCTCTTGTCAGGAAGGAAATTGAATACTTCTCCAAGTTTGAGTTAGGGAATTCGCAAAGGCCACAGCCACACTTTGTGGACATGGTTTCTGGCAGAGGCTATTCCACGTGCAGGCCTAGTTTCTGGGTCTTGCTAATGACAGGGAAGAGGAGGAAGCGAAGAGGTACCAATGTGTTTCTCCCAAAAATGTGTTCTGTTGCAGAAGTGGTAGAAAGCAACAAGTGGAACAGGATTCCTGGTTACAGCTACAGGATCCTCAAGGATGACATCAACAACTTTTAGCTCTGAGTGAATTCAGTTTCTTGAATTAGTCTGCGCTTGTATCTTGAGTGACCAAAAACTTGCAGCATGTTCATGTTATTTTTCACTTTGTGTTGCCAGATTGGGCAATTTTTTTTAGTTTGGGGTTCATGTTGATTTCAAGTTCTCCCTACCAGATCCTCTATTTCTGATGCCTTTGGTATTGGTACTGTCCTGCCTTTTGTTGCTTTCAGATGTAAATTCAGTGTTCTATCGCTTGCATAAGCAGATTAGACCCAATGCAGCTCATTGGAAGGAAATATGGTGCTTCCAAGAAGATTACGGATCAGATAGTAAATGAATGCCAATATATAGATCTGTGACCCTTTTGTATTTCTGAACAAAAGGTTCAAGGACAGGAGTGAGTTTGTATTTATCAACATGTTTGTAACTGTGCTTACATTAATATTTTCGAACTTGGACATGAGGTTCTTATGAGTGAAATAAAATAGAAACAGAAAGTGCACATGAAAGTAAAACAAACAGACGAATTAAGGATTTAATTGCGTGTGTTTACTTTAAACTTGAGTGAATCCCCGTCACCCTTGTCGGGATATGCTCCTTGCCTCCTGTTGGACCATCTTGGCAAGTCCAAAATCACAGAGCTATGGATTGAAATCTTCAGTATGTTATTTACTGGTTGCTCAGCAATGTTACGCACAAAGGAGAATAATGATCCTGATAAATCTAACTTAAAATATGTATTTGAGATGTAAATAGTTCAGTCTTGATCCAACAGTTTCGATCCATAAATGTTTGAATGCAAGAAATCTATTTCATGAATAATGTGTTTGAAATTGAGAGAGGTACTATTGTTCCGGACTGGGCCAAATCCATTAGAATGAACTACTTCAACCCCGTTAGAATGGACTACTTCAACCCATAAATTTAAACTAGCCCGAATTATATAGGTTAACAAGAATAAACGCCTAGGTGCAACATTTTTAAGATGAGAACATGAACAGTATTGTATATCAGCTTAGAGTAAAGTCGCTTTGTTGCAAGACTTTTTTGAGATGTCTTGGGCCTCATGCCAAACAATTCAGCCCAACTTAGACATCTATAAATATAGTCATTGTTAGCATTCATTACATATTGTCACTTCAATGAAATTATTACTTGAGCGTCGAAGTGTCTTTTGTACCCCATCTTTTGCTCATAGTGCATTTGCCTTATCAAAGTCTTCTTCTATTGTTAGAAATCTCAAACTTTGGTCCCCGCCAAGATTCATCTCATGCATTCAAGATAAGGTTATTGAATTTTGACTGAATTCTAGTTTTTTTTTTATTCACCAAAAAACTAGAATTTAGTCAAAACTCAATGGTCTTATCTTGAAGGCATGAGATATTATAAGAACAAACCATCAACTTTGTTCTTGAACTTTCCCTCTCCTTTCTAAGTGATCCTTAAAATAATAAAACTATTTAGATAACTCCTGAAGTATTGAATATTCATCACTTTAGTTTCTCAAGTGATGTATTTTACTGAAGTTTAAGAACTAATTTGAGAGGTTTTTTAATATTTAGAGCTCTACTTAGGTGATTTCTAATACATCCAGGACTTTTTAAGTAGTTTGTTTTGTTTTAGAAATTATTTAAGAGAGAAAGTAATACTTTAAGGATGAAATCGATAGTTTACTCATTTTTAATATCCTTTCGAAACACTTTCGTATAAATCTTCACCCCTAAGGTAATTAGGATTCGAATCATCAGTTGCATCAGCGAGCGAGTTCTTCATGTCTATGTACTTCAATTCAATATTATTTTTGGCACCTCCATATTTTAGTATATCTATGTGCTTCTACATGCAATTGAGACAAATTATGACTAATCATATTTTTTTCATTATTTCTAAATATCATCTTACTTAATTCTCATGGACTGATTGAATGAAACGAGATAAGATCTCAGATCTAATAAGTTCAAATTTTGAACTCTTTCATTTCTTTTAGATGATATAAATATAAGAGTTTGACACGTACTTATCTTGAATGTAAAAACTTTTATTATGTCGATTTATTAGAAATTATTTTTAATATAATTTTTAAAATAATTATTGTAAAAATTAATAAATTTATTACACATGACAATTTGTGATTGAATAATAAGTGTAAAAAAAAATTATAATTTCAGTGTATATATTATCTATTCTAAATGTAAATCTTTAATGAATAGTCTTTGATACCTTTTAAAAGGTTAAGTATAAAAAACAATTATTTATTTATTTGAGAAAAATCCATGATTTGGTATTGTACGTAAGTTTGTCCTTTGGTATTTTGGTTAAAGTCATAAAACATTTAATTTTTACCGTCACAATTACAAGTCTGCAAATAAAAAATTCGCAATGCTTATCCTTTGACACTGGTCCGTTAGTGACCTTATAAAATCATGGCTAAACGATCTTGCGTTTTGGGTGCTTCCTTGAGTATTTAGTCGTCTAGCTCGGGAAGGTGAAGGAAATTCAACGCCGAAGAAACTGTGTCACGTTGAACCCCAAGACAGAGCAGCCTAGGAAGACATATGTTTCAACTAGGAAAACGGACGTGCGATCACCGTCATCGTCGAACTTCACCGCCATCTAAAACCCAAAAACTTGCCGAGTTTCGTAAAATGCTTCAATAATGGTTCTGTTGCGCAAGTTCCTAAAAGCAATACTCGCGGACAACACCCAAACCAAAACCAAAGCCCGAACGTTCCTCACCTCAACAACCGCATTCCCGTGTTGCGCGCCTCACCATAACAACCTGCTTTTCCGGTCCCCATCTGACAAGAAATTCCTCTCCCCCGGCCCAGGCCCAGGCCCAGGTCCTCTCTTCCTCACTTGGCCGCCATGGAAACTGTCTCAGTCCGCCACCCCTCTCTATTTGCACGGAAACGCCGTCGTTTTCCCCAAGGTCCACCCCTTCAATTTGCTTCGCTCCACAACCACAATTCCCCCTCTCCGGTTCCCTGATCCGGTTCCCTCCCATTGCGACAACTCCTCCCTTTTCCACAGCTTCGTCAATCTCCCCAATTTCATATCCTTCACCCGATTAATTTCCGGTCCTATTCTCGCATGGTACCTTCATTTTTCTACTTTTTTAAAAAATAAAATAAAATAATGTGCTGGTTTAATTTGGAATTTTATTTTTTACACAGGATGATCTCGAACGAGTTTTATACTTCAGCAATGGTGGGGTTGGCCCTTTCTGGTGGCACCGATTGGGTGGGTTTGAAAAACAAATGTTTATTGGTTTTTAATTGCTATGCTGAAACTGAACATTAACAATCTCATGCTAAACGTGCTTGTCTTTATCTTGTTGTGTGATACGAATGATTGATCATAGCTGGATGGATACGTGGCTAGGAAGATGAAGATCGATTCCGTAGTGGGTTCCTACCTTGACCCCCTTGCTGACAAGGTAATCTCCACTGTCATTTCCACTTACATTTGTGTTTTTGTTTCATGTTCTGTTCTCCGTTCGTGAATGCAGGTTCTTATTGGTTGCGTTGCTCTTGCCATGGTGCATAAAGATCTACTGCATCGTAAGTCCTTCTGCTACTTCTGTTTTGTCTATAGTTGTGCTTGTGTGGGTTGTTTTTTTAAACAATAGATGGCTTATGCATTTGTGAATTATGATTTTATCAAGATTAAAAGAAAAATGAGAAACAAATAAAGTGAAGAAGATTGATTCACATCCTCGGTTTATCATAGTATAAGGCCATACCATCAAATTTAAGACAAGGATACACACTTCTCTCTCTCTCCCTCTCTCTCTCTGTCTGAATAACAGCTGCAAGGTTTTAAAATACTGTCCGGGATTGTGATTTCGGTCACAACATTAATGTTTTTGGGGTGTCTGTGGCTGCAATTGTAGCCTTATCGGCTACATTTGTCTACAATTTCCTGCAATATCAAGAAACGCGATGAAACTGTTGTCGCAATTTAAAATCTTGGCAGTGTGTGTAGATTTTTAACATAAGATAATTCCAATGTGAGGCTGCCAATCGGACACAATTTTTTTTTAATTATATGTTGCTTGGGCTTAATGATTTCAGTGACTGAAAGGATGTGTCATTGTGTTGCTTCAAATATTGTCGCATTATTCGGCATTTATGTTTTGAGAGCACAAATATTACTTTGTGCAATTGTGCCGCGTCTATGTTGTGTAAAACTATTCATTTTGGTTCCTTGTTTTGAAGCTGGACTTGTTAGTCTCGTTGTGTTCCGGGACGTCTTCCTCGTTGGTGGTGCAGTATTTCTAAGAGCAAACAGCTTGGGTTGGAAGGTACAAACAATGTGGTTCTCAAGTTTTCCATTTTGCTTGTGTAGTCATCTAGATGAAACCTTGATGTTGTGTGTTTCTCTCAGTGGAAAAGCTGGTTTGATTTTTTTAATCTTGATGGGACCTGCCGCCAAAAGGTTGAACCACTCTTTCTAAGCAAGGTAAGTTTGATGGGTGTTTTGAGTTTATCATACAGTGCATGTTGCTGGACATTAAATGCAGACTGGCTTATGAATACTAGTTATATCACCTGCTTGTCATGTCACTCTCCTTGATGAATGTTTAGGGTTAAGATTGATATGTGCAGAGACAACAGTTGAAAATATTGGACTTTGATTTCTTAAGATGTGAAATGAGTCCAAACCCTTCCTTCAATTAAACCAAATGTTAGAGTTTGATTTTTTTTGGGTAATGGAATGAAAACAAAATTGTTGGAGTTTGATTTCTTAACATGATTGATCAGTGTAAGTGCATCCATAAAAGTAAGAGAAATGTTAACAATACACTCTCTAATACACTTAAATGTTAACAATACACTCTCTAATACACTCTTTTAAACACACTCTTTATTATTTTGGCTGGAATTTATTGAAAATAACATATTTTGGTAGGTCTCACACTCACTTCACATTTAATGAGTCTCTCTTAATTTTGTAGTTTTCAATAAATTTTAACCAATAAAATAATATGCGTTAAAAAGAGTATATTAGAAAGTATGTTGCTAGCACTCCTTATAAAAGTAATTAGAGGAATTAGAATATTATTTATCAACAGCTAAAGGACGAAACCATCAGCCTGTAATGGTCTCAAATTACATTCCCAACCCCCTCTCGCACACATACACAAACAAATAAAAGGTGAAGGTGAGTAACAACCCCCCCTCTTAATCCCCAAGATCTTGTAAGCATTGATCACTTAAATTTCTGCTCTACAAAACCTATACTTTGGTCCCTAACTTTACAAAACTCCATTCACTAAAATGCATTTAGAAAGGAAAATGAAAACGGAGAACCTGTCAATAGTTTCCTTTTATCTATCATACTTTTTGAGGAGGAACACAAATTTGAACAGGTGAATACAGTGTTCCAATTGGTATTAGTTGCTGCAGCTCTTCTTCAACCAGAGTTTGGAACCCAGGAAACTCAATCATATATTACTTATTTGAGGTAATCTTGTGAGAATTTTTTGTTGCCCTTCTAGCAAGTCTTCCCAGATGTGAACTTGAACCATTTTCTGTTGCAGCTATTTAGTGGCTTCAACAACATTAGCATCTACTGCAGCATATGGAGCACAATATTTCAGGAGATCTGCTGTAGTATCAAACTCGGTCTAGTTGAGTTTCCATTGAGATGCAGAGGGATCGGCACGAGCGAGGACTCATTGCACAGTAAATTATGGCTGTATTGCACAGGCTTTTGTTTTTAAATATTGCCTTCTGACATAGCCTTAAGTGTTTCTAATGTTTTCAAGTAGTGACTGACAAATATTACTTTTTTCCAGAAATTACTTTATCAAGTTTAAAACGTGCCTTTCTCTTTCATGTCATTTGAATTTATTTGATCAAGTCACACCAAACCCAAATTATAACCTGAACATGAATAGCTACCTATTGTAACAAATTGAAAAGCTTTGACGAAGTCATACGTTACCAAATTTTTATTCTAAATAGCTGGTCGTCAAATTATATACTACTAATATTGTTAGTGTTAGTTAAAATACAATACTATTTTACTTAGAAAGAAAATATTCATTTGATTAAATTAAAATTTTTAATTTAATTATCAAATAATAAAAATTTCTTTAATAAAGATTAAAGCATTCGTTTGTGTGTGATCTTATAAATTTAATATTTAGTTGATAGTAAATCAATTGAAATAATTCATCAATTAAGGTTAACATTTAAAAAACACCTTAATGTTTGGATAGCATGAAATAATATTTTTTACCTTTAAAAACAATTAGAAGAATAATGTGATACTTCTTTTCATTTTCACACTTTTGTGTTAACTCTAGAGTGTGATATTATTGTAAAACTTTAATAAACTACCGTATAATGAAAGATTGAAGAAGTTTGTTTCTTCATTCATTCAATTTTTTTATTAAGGTTTTAATTTTATCATAGAGTTCAAATTTATTACTAATATTTGATGGATTCTTTTTCAGTTAATCATTAATCCTACAATTATTTAATTATACCTTATATTCTTTCAATTAATACCTTAATGCATCCAGAATCTAAAGTCCAATAAATAATCGGTGATTATTGTGATAATCTTAGATCAAAGGAATGATAACACTCCTTTATAAGAATTTTCTATTGACATTTTAATGTTAAAATTAACTATTAAGAATTTTTATTTGGGTTAGTTTGATGATTATCTTATTATACATACTATCTATATATGTAATTTAATAAATGAGATGTATTAATTTTTATCCAATAAAAATCATTTTTATATATTGGTTTATCCGAATTTTTGATGTTTTATTCTCAATAATCCTATGATCAAGAACAATTTATATCAAAATTATTAAAAACTTGCTTCTCATTATTGTGATTTCTATAATTCTAAATTGTATATAATTTTAATCAATAATTTCATTGTATTGATTATTTAATTAAATGATTAATATAATAACAAAATAATAAATGACATTTTATTTATGAAAACATGATGGAATGGATTTTGGACATACCTATTTATTTCTAACAGGTTAGATGAAAGTAACCATGTTTAAGAGTTAAAGACTTCCACAAGTGATTTGATAGACCTTGTTTTAGGGCACACTGGTCTTAATTTTTCTTCAAATATTGATGGAATATATTTTATTATTTCTTGGTTTAATTGCACTTTTTAGTCTTAGCATTGTCAAATCGTGATTTTGGTTCTTACATTTTTAAATTTGCAATTTTGGTTCTACTATTTTTTAAATTAAATAAAATTGGTCCACTTGTTAAGTTGACATCCAATACTTAACAAACTTGAGGAGTTGGCTATAGGAAGCTGATATGGCGTTGTCCTATGTGGACTTATGTGACCTTTAGTGAGTGATGCAACAAACAAATGTCTCATTAACTCCAAAATTAACCTTACATATAAAAAGGGTTTCTCGAACCTAACCTCGTTTCTAAAACTTGTGGAAACAACTGGGGGAATAGCGACAACATCACTACAACTTGTAACAAGGCCATTTAACAATGAATGTAAAGGATGGAAGGTTAAAGGCGAAAAGGAGGAGGGGATGAAAGGGAAAAGGGAAAAGGAAAAAGGGAAAGGAAAAGACTAAAGGAAAGGGAGGGGAAAAAGGAGAAGGAAAAACCAAAGAAGAAGGAGGGAAGGAAAAAGGAGAGAAAGAACAACATAAGAAGAAAAAGAAGGGAAGAATAATTGATGGCTAATGGTTACGGCCTAGTGGTTTTGGTGGTGCATTGATGGCTCGTTTAGGTTAAGGAGGTGCTTCATCAATTCGTGCATTAGTGTAAGATGGATTCAATGCTTAACTTGTTTGTGTTTGCCCAGTGGCTTAGTGATTCTGGTTTAGTCTTAGCATGTTGTTGGTTAATGGCTTGGTCAAGTTCTATGTGATGTGGATTTGATGGGTTGTTACGTAGGCTTTATGAAATGAACTAATATATCTTTTATGTTCAAGTTGTGAAGAGTTTACAGATAGTAAATGAAATCACCTTAAAGGCACTTGTCTTTGGCTTCATTGATAGATAATTCTAAGGATTTCTCATGCACTGGATGCCTCATAGAACGTGGTAGCTAAGAAGACTTGGACTTTGTTTCAACAAGTACATGAATAAACAAAAACTTTTCAACAATCACAAATACTAATTCATTAACTATAAACACTAAATGTCAAAGAAGGGAGGAAAAAGTAGAAAATGAATCTTTTAACATAAATGGATATGACTTCTTTTGGATGCATTGAAGGACTTCTTGCATTATTGCTTTTGAGAAATGTTTTTATTCTGAAGGTGACTCCTCCAAGTTTGAATAAGGACATGGTTGATGTGGATTTGCCGCCACATAATCAAAACTACTAAGGTCTTTGCCTAAGGACTTGAATTTCTTGAGACCCAACATGAAAATGTAGATTTCAACAAGGAGTTGGTGAAGTAAGGCTTGGAGTTTGATTTAGAGAACAAAAAAAGGTCCACCCACATGAGCTTTGCCCCTTGAAGCACAAGTCGTCCAAAAGAGATAATGAATGTTTTGGATCACCACGTCATTGCTTGGGGACAAAACAAACCTAAACTTTATTTTGGCCATTAGATCCTTTGATATTAATTTTAATTAGTAGTTGTTGAAATCCGCCACATCATTCACTAAAGCCCATGTGGGACAATGTCACATAATTCCCTAAAACCATTTAATCAAGTTCGTTAATTATTGGGTGTCCACTTAATCGTTGGACCAAATTTGTTTAATTTTTAAAATAGAGGAATCAAAATTGCAAAATTAAAAATAAGGAAACCAAAATCATAAATTAACAATATTAGAGAAACCAAGTGTATAATTAAGCTTTATTTCTTTGAATAATCAAGTTATTCTTGACCCCATTTAGGAAACTTAGGTACACGTAAATAAGCAAAGCTAATACAATAGCCTAATATTACCAAGCCCAATCATAGGATCATAAACTTAACACCTTATAAAGATCGAGAATCCTCTAGTCATATATCAAGGCCTATACAATTGCGAAGCTTGGGAATTGATATGTAACTCATTAACAATTGACAACACAAATAGCAAATTTTGCCTATGCTTTCTAATTTTTACTTATTTATCCTTCTCTCACATATAATGACTTAAGCGTTAGAGTCCATGCAAATACATCCTCAAAATTTGGCTCGTGCTGTTCGTTGAAGATTCCATCAAAATATTCAACCTTTTTGGACTGGTGTTGAACACAAATTAACATTATAATTTAATATTAGAGGCAAATTTTATTATATTATGAGAAATGCTAGTAACATGCTATATAACACAATCTCAACTATTTGGTGAACTTTGTTGGACTCACAAAATTATGTAAGTCTTACTCCTTATATAATGGACCCCATTTATGATTTTATAATTTTCAATAAATTTTAACTAATAAGAAAAAAGTGTGTCAAAAAGAATATATTAGACAATGTATTACTAGTAAGGATGGAAATAGGTCAAGCGACCTATTAGGGGCCTGTAGCCTGACCTACATAAGGTCTGGCCTAACTTGACTCATTTATTTAAAAGGCTTAGGCTTTTTAAAAAAGTCTGTTTAAGTAAAAAAATGCCTATTAAGCCTGATAGATCAGCCTATTTGTATACATACACAATATATTATTATATAATTATATTATGTTATATTATATATACATAATTATATATAATGCATATAGAGAATACATATATTACACATAATAATATAAAAATTTAAATATTTTTTTAATCTTTCAAATTTGAACCAAGTTGGCTTTTGGCACCCCAAATTATAAAGTGACTTTTTAGTCCTCGTATTTTGAAAATAATCCACTTTTGGTCTTTATCAAAGAGGACTAGAATGATCGCAAAAAATAGCATTAAGGACTAAAAGTGAGCTATTTCCAAATTATGACACTAAATTTTTAATTTGTGAGACTAAAAGCAAATTTGTTCCAAATTTAAAGGATTGAAAACATATTTAAGCCTAATATAAAAATTGTATAATTACTAATAGGTCTATTTAGTAGGAGTGTTCATAAACCGATCCAATCTAACAAAAATCGAAAAAACTAATATAAAAAACCGAAAATCAAACAAATTGAAAAGCTAAAAGAAAAAATAATAAATTTTTTATTTGATTGGATCGAATTTTGGATTTGATTTTGAAAATCAATCTAATTCAATCCAAATCGAAATCATTACATATGTATATATTTTATTTATAAATTTATGATACCACTCATGTTTACATTTTTATTTCTTATATATTTGTAAAATTATTACATAACTTGTAATTATTTATGAAAAATATATTCAATTAAAGATAAATTTTTAGTAACTATTTGAGTAAAGATATATGTTTTAGGGGCTACCCGGACGCTAACCCCTAAGTCGGCCTACCCCACCGCCATCTTACAAATCGATGGCTTCACATATCTCAGTTAAAATAGCAATATGTATCCCAAACGGTATTGCCTCGCTCATCCCAGTTAGAGTTTTAAGCTTACCCTAGCATGGCATGGAAAATGCCTAATGGCAAGAAAAACGCTTAATAAGGCACCCAAACGCACATTGCCACGTAACACCTTACCTTAACAGTATTTCCCTCCAAAATACTCTATATAAAGGGCTTCACACTCATCAGGTACACACGCTTGCTCTCATTGTCACACACTCTTATGCTCTTACTGACTTAAGCATCAAAGTCTTTGCAGGTGCCACCTCTGGAGATGTCTATGACCACCGTGGGAGCTCACCAAAGATCTTTTCTCGTGCTCACCATACAACAATATATATATATATATATATATATATATATATATGGTTAAATATTTTTTGGTCCTCCAAAAATATGACATAATTGGTTTTAGTCCCCAGAAAAAAAAAATTGTTGAATAAAGCCCCTTAATTATTGAAATACCCTAATTAGATTTTGTGCTAAACTCTATTTAACTTTTTTGTTAAATGATGATCACATCAGCATCACAATCACCATTAATTTGTTGATGTGGCCGTCTATGTCAACTGTTATGTTCAAGTCATATTAGTAACATACTTTTTAAATAAAATTATTACATGTTTAACCCTAAACCACATTTTTTTAACCCTAAAGCAAAAGTAATTATACGATTTTTATTAAAAATTATCACTTGGCACTTTAGGTAATAAAGTACTTTACTTGGAACCTAATGTGAGCATCATTTAATAGAAAAGTTAAACAAAGTTTAGCACAGAGATCTAATTAGGGTATTTTTAATATTTGAGGGACTTTATTCAAGAAAAAATTACACGATTTTTATTAAAAATTATCACTGGATACTTTAGGTAATAAAGTACTTTACTTGAAACCTGATGTGACCATCATTTAATAGAAAAGTTAAACAAAGTTTAGCATAGAGATCCAATTAGGGTATTTTTAATATTTGAGGGACTTTATTCAAAAAAAAAATTCTGGGGACTAAAACCAATTCTATCATATTTTTGGAGGGCTAAAAACATATTTAACCCTATATATATATATATATATATATATATATATATATATATATATATATATATATATATATATATGAGAGGGATCAAATTACACTAATGTAACTTTTACCAACTATTACACCATTCAATAACTTTTAATTAGATAATGTTTTTTTCAAAATCCACCGTTGGATTGAAAGTTCCTTTCACATAGATCATATATACAAAATTTTATATTAATCCAAATTATTTGATGCTTCATTCATATAGATAAAATCAACGTAATATATACTTTTCAAAATATACTAAAATATGAATTATTTAATCACTTTCATATTGTTCTTCAATTTTTATAAAATTTGAGACAATTAATCATGGTAATATAAAATTTTAATTCAACAGTTGGAATGACAAAATTCACCTTTTATATAAAGTTGTTGATGGTATAATAATTGGTAAGAGTTACACCGGTGTAATTTGATTTCTCTTTGCACACACACATAAAATGTGAATTTATTTTTAACAGTCTATATTTGAAGAGTTATACTAGTATTTGTTATATAATGACTTAAAGATAATATATTTGATATTTATAATTATTTTTTATTATGTTTATTATATATCTTATTATTTATTTAATAATTTATCCAAAGAAAAAAAAAAGTAAGAGTAAAACCGAAAACTGATGCAATTCAAATCACTTTAGATTAGATTGGATTGAGTCAAATTTAAATTTTAAACCAAACCGATCAAATGATAAATTAAGAAAACCAAAATGATTGAATCAAAATGTTTTTTTTTTCCTTCAAAATGGATCAAATCTAATCTACAAACACCTTTACTATTTAGGTTGATAGGGCTACTTAGGCCAATAGTCCTATCAACCTTTTTATATGCCTTAACATAGCATAGGTTTTTAAACAAACTTTAAGTCAGACCATATTTTTAAGTAGGTCAGGTCAAACCATCAAAACAAGCTTACGATTAATAAATAGCCTAGACTCAAGCGTTGTCTTTTTAGTAAAAATCAAGCTCAAGTAGGGGTGAAAATAGGCCAGCCCAGGCTCTGGTAGGCTTGAGTCTGGTCTTCATTAAAAAGATAAAGCTTAGGCCTGACCTATTTATCTATCATTGGCTTTTTTTAAAGGCCTGGGCCTAGCCTGTATAAAAGCTTGGTCTGACCTGTAAGTTTGTTTAAAAGCTTATTTTCTTATAAGGCTTATAAAAAGACTGATAGGTCTATTAGCCTAAATAGGCCTACTAGTCTAAAAAGGCCTATTGAACTAAAAAGACTTGTTAAAAATTATACATTCTTTTATATCATTATGTGTAATATATGTATTATATATAATTATGTATATATAATATAACATAATATATAATACAATAATATTTTATTATATATGTATATAAATAAGTCGGCTTATTAAGTTTAATAGACTTTTTTTGAAGTCTATGACCTGGCGTTTTTACTTAAATAGACTTTTTAAAAAGTCTAAGTCTAACTTTTTTAATAAATGAGTCAAGTCAGGCCATAGGCCCTTAACAGGTGACCTGACCTATTTCTACACCTAAGCTCAAGCCTACCAAAATCTAACATGCACTCGTGAATTTCTACCTTAGTTTTCTAGTGCTCCGCTCCTCATTATATTATATCTTTTTTACTACTTCCCAACACGATAACCCTTGGGAAAAAAATATGGCTCGTGAGGATACAATATAACGAGACACTTGATAATCTTCCCAGGAAACATGAACTAATGTGCCATGAGTGAAATGAACTAGCATGTGTATGTGTTTCTAAATTATTGTGGATGACGCTCTCACGTGATTTGTAAGTAAACTGCTAGCTGAGGTGAAAATAACACTATCACTTAACTTGGCCGTGGATCGATGCCGCGTTCAAGGGTTAATTTTGGGAACAAAAAGAAAAAAAAATAGGACCCCTGCAGGATTTGAACCCGACGTGAATCGAACACGCAACCTTCTGATCTGGAGTCAGACGCGCTACCATTGCGCCACGGATCCTCGATGTCAATGAGCAGTGTGATATTATCTTTATATAAAGGACAAAATTAAAAACAGAGTATCTTAATTTTTTTTAACTTGTTCTATAAATATTAATTATTGAGGTGAAATTCTAAGTTTTGACCGCTACACTTTCTTTGTTTAAATTATTTATGAATGAAAATTATTATATAACTATTCACTGAGAATGAGTATTATTTATTAATATATTATAGATTTGAGTTTTTGTTTTTGAAAGCGAGAATTCTCTTTTTAATTTACTCCTTCTCTTAATGTGTTATATGACTTTTCTAACATCAAATATATTATAGTTTTTATTTTTCAAATATTATTATTTTAATTAATCAATGCCAAATTATTTGATTGTTAATATATAAACTTTCTATGGTTTAAATTTTGACATTTCATATCAAATTAATAGAGTATTTATTCTATTTTACAATTTATTCCTTAATTTTAAAAATTTTGTTTCTTTCATTTATGTTTATATCATAAAATAAATCTTATATCTTGATAATTTTTTTAAGACACGTCATTTTATCATTATTGAAAGTAGTGATTATACACACCCACATGAATTTTACCTAAATTTAAAAATATGTATAGAAAATTTGCTAGTTATGTGAAAAATGTTAATAACGAGTATTTTGTTTTACATTAATGAAGAATTGATTAAGATAACGGTACAAAATAAATTAAGATGGTTTGTGTTATTTTGATATGTGGATTTAGTAATAATTATGTTATTTATGATATTGACAACTTTTCTTAACTTTAGAGATTTTATTTTGATAAGATATCTTTCATTGTTTTAAAGGATTTTGTACACCAAAAAGATAAAAGTACACCAAAAAGGATTTTATTTTTTATGCGAGATCTAGTTTAAGAAAAGCTATATTAATTATGGTTTTTGTTGATTAAGTAGGATTTATTTAAGACTTTCAATACTTATTTTTAGTTAGAGATTCTTAACATCTAAACCATATTAGGCTTTAACTAATCTAAGTTGAGTTGGGTGCATTTGTTTAAAGAAACAAAACTCCTCTTATGTTTGTGTGAGAAAGATTTTAGGTACTTTGTGGAGTTTTTTGCACAATTGATATTTTTTGTTATTTAGAAACTATCTAAATTTTGAGTTTGATCATAACTCTGTCTTGTAGGAGTACTCTAAGTTGTAGTGTTTGGTAGACAAATTTAAATGAGATGGCATTAATAACATACACACTTTATTTTATGTTTGGTATATTTTATTAAAAAAAAACAAAAATAGACATAGACTTACAAGAGTGATATGACTTGGTTCTTACTCCGAATCATTATTAGACCTAGCAAGGCCCCAACAATATATTATAACCCATTAGAGGTACCTCAAACTCCTTTCACCTTGACATCCCAAACAATTGAGATTTTTCTTATAAGACACAAGTTGGCTTTCTCAACTTGTTCATCAAATGACAAGCATTCCTATTCGTTGGGAACAGATTCCTTCCTACAATTTGTCGAACTTCTTCTCAACACAACATAGGCAACCCATTTATGCTCAAGAAATAGCATGAAGGTTGTTGATGAACTAATTAGATGTACCATCACCCCTTCCACTAACTACATTCATCTTTTTCCTATAAATAATCAAGGAAAATGTCTCCCTCAAGTATGTTTTTTGACTCCAAATAAATGTTGCTAGAACTGCCACTTACTCGAGCGTTAAAGTGTTTGTAGGTAACCACCACCTTCGTTGGTCTAACTCCTCCCGTTTGACTAGTAATATGACAGTATAAGACCACTAAGGCTCCACCCATGTGCTTGCAAAATCAATGTTCCTAACTCTCTCTGAACATTGGCATCATTTATGGGAATGAAATTTTCCCTCTACGTATCTCTCATCGGCACAATTATTAAAATCGAACTAGACCAACTAGTTCAACTAGTTGCACCATAAGTCAACCTGACAACCAATTCACAAAGATCATAAAATCGTTTAATAAAATTGGCCTTAAACCACACATACCATTAAAAACTGGTGGTTCATCGAGTTTCACTAGATTATTAAAAATCCTTTATATTGATCATAGGACACTATGTGCATATCCATGTCACCTTTACTTAGTTTGGAAATAGTTTTGGTTTATAGGATGAAAAGTGCACTTCCATTAGTGCAATGCTAATGTGGGACTCGTGGTTATCAAATTAATTAAGTAAACATTTTAAATTTGAGGTAGTAATGCATCACATTTAGTGCATTACTGATGTGGGATTAATATAGGACTATTAATAGGGGACTCATAAGACTATCGATAAGACTAGTGTTTTAAATCCATTTAAATTTATTTTAAACATTTTTATAAAAGAGTTACGCTCTAACAAAATGGAATCTTGCTTTACATATTTTATAAAACAATGTCTGTATGAATTGAGTTTAGTTTTAAATCTTTTACAAAACACGCCACTGTGAATATATTTTAAATCTTGCTTTATATATCTCTTAATTTCAACGAAATGACATATTTTACAATTTTAAATCTTGCTTTTTAATGTTATGAAATGAATATTATTTTATTTTTTTAATATTGTTTAATATATTAAATTTAAATTTTAACAAATGTTATTTAATTATTACTAGTTCAACGACAATTGGGCCATTGAACCTTGAATTGGTGTTGACCTCGATTCAATAACTAGTCATTTTTCAAAACATTGTTCGTCAGAAAAAAGGTAAACACTTATAAAGGCAACTCACACTATTTGGGGGCTAACCTTAACATCACAAACAAGTAGTCACAATTGCTAAAGGAAACATGTCATCATAGGAGTGGGTGACTAGCAAAACCCTCATCTTGCACTTGATCTATATTGGAACAAATTACCCATTTGTGAGTAGTCCCCAACTTTCTTGAGTTATAACAATTGTTAGCTATGGAGCAGTATTACACCACAATAGATCTGAACGAGCATCTTGAAATCTTTAAGTCCACATCGATATACAAGGAGTAATCAACATAGTCTTTTGTTGTATATTCCCCCTTACTTTGGAGAAATTGGCTTTGCATTGGTTCCAGCCTTTTCCATCGTAGTCCATTAATGCTTGGGATGAGCTTTGAGTGTAGCTCCTCATGAATTTTTTTTACTAACAAGGCCTAACCTAAAATCGAAGTTAGTCTCATGCAATTTTGATAAATTCAAGAGAAATCCTCATGTGATTACATCCACGTGTTCACTTGTGAAGTTTGGTATGTGCAAGACCTACTTTCAAGGATTAGGTTGCACCTTGTTAAGGATGACTGCAACCTAGCACCTTTGTTGTACACTTCATTGGCCAAAAGGAAGGCCAAAACACTCAAGGAATTCTTTAAGCAAGCATATAAGTATACTAATTTAGAGAAGGAACTTGAGGACACATAAATCAAGGGACGAGAAGAACCCACCAAAATGACCGAGGTCCAAAAGTCAAATAAAGGTCAAGGTTAAGTAAATGATTGCCTTCCCTTAGGATGGTACCCTTAGTACACCCTTTTTAACACAACCCCTTTGAAGATTATGACCAAAGTCATGCATGCTGAATTAGCAATCAACATAATCATCCTCTTTAAATTAGCAATGGAATTTGAACTCGTCGAAGGCTAAGGCGTTTATACAGATGTCTATTGGGAATGTGACATGTGGATATGTGCCGACTTTGCAATTGACTTGCTTGTCAACTTCCTTTTTTTTTATTTTTCTTCCTTAAAGGTCAGGCTAGGGAGACTTGGAAGGCAAATTGCTTGTCTTTATTAATTAAGGCTAGATTCTATACCAACTCATTGCTTGCATTAAAAGGAACATTAAGGTTAAAAAGACAAAACAAATAAATAAAGCAAGCAAAATGAAAAAGGGGGTAGTAACTTATGACTACCTAGGGTAATAGTATCCTTACCCTCATCCTTAAAGATTAACTTGCTTTGGAGAATTCCATACTCATTTACCTATTTTTCAATAAGATTTACAACAACTAGCTCATTTTGTGGAAATTTGAGACTTAATGAAGTAAAATTGGTGGTTCTCGAAGTTGTGATGCTCATCAGTCTAGTATAAAGAAAATATCAAATTCCCTTTAGCATTCATCAATATTTTGGAGGTTGCCTTCGTGCTACACACAAAAAGTATTTATGCTTGAAAATTTTCAAAGAGTTCAAAATAAGACTTAAATGGCCTTCATAGCTCACTAGCTCGAAATACCAACCACCTTTTTATGCCTAGTAGCTTTATCTTTGGTGATGAAGGATTTAAAGATGTGGAAGAATGACTTCAAAAAACAAGTTAAGTTATAAGCACAATAGAAAAACTCAAAAGCTTTGATGAATGCCTATTCGTTCGAATGTAGCTAAGATACCCCACCTTGAAAATTTCAGATGATCACCATCTTGAAATCTGATAGCGGAAAGTAGAGATCTATCTTGATAAATAAGACTTTGAACATTAGAACAAAGTGTGTTAACTACGCACCTCAAGGGCAAATCCTCCAATTGCTTCCCGACAATTTGATGACCCAATCTACGTCCCCCAAACCCTTGCACATTAAAGGAAGATGTTGATCAAGGTAGCAAGATCTTTGTCGGATTCGAAAGTATTTCCTATCTCTAACACTTATAAGTCGACCCACGGGAGATTCTTCACACTCAAGGGCAAGTGTAGCTTTTGTCCTAATGTATGAATCCTCTCTCTTGACATCTTAACTTCGTTCTTTGGATTTGACCTAATCAAGGTCAAAATATCACTATCTATGTGATAACTGACTACCTTTACTTAGCTTGCTACTTTCCTCATCATAGCTTCTCGACATGTCACCTTTAAGCGTTTCCTAAAAAGCATGGGTCTCTTTGTGACTTATAGATCGACCCCACATCTTTTACAACCTGAACCTTATCACTTTTAATACCTTTTTAGCTATGCAGGTCATATCATGGAATGGATTAACTTACCTCTTTGGCCTTGTTGGGATAGCTTTAAACCTAACCTCATGCTCCTATGATGAGATAAATCCATGACCATCCTTGCCCTATTGGCTGAGAGCTCCCATTAAGAAATCTTCAAGCCTATTCCATGAACTTTTAGACCTAAGCAAATTTCCCTTAGCCAATTGCCTTCGCAGATAAAGGTCCCTATTTAAAGGGGATCATTGTGAACGACAAGCCATCCTAGAAAAGGACTAGAACTTTTGATCGTAGAAAAGAAACAAAAGCTAAAGAATATGAATAAACAACAAAAATGAAGAATGAAATAAAAAAAGAAAGTGTGAAATGGCAAAAAAGAGTACCTAAAAGTTGAAGAAGAATAAGTTAAAGGGGGGGCTGAGAAATAATGAAGCTTGGAAAAGGAAAGGCAAAGGAAGAAAAATAAATACTTAGCACATGGATAATTATAGTATAACTCATACACTAACATCAAATGAACAACCTAACCTAGATACCAATGACTACTCAAGTTAGTGCCTTGTTAACATGAGATACTAACTTGAGGGCAATTGTTTTGGTCTAGTATTAGACTCAATAAAAGCCTAATGATCTAACCTAATCCAACAGGGGGCACTTAGGATTCGTCTTGGCTTAACACCTCAGCTAATTAAGACTTGCCTTATAAAAATAAATAAGTTTCCTCGATTTGTACATTAAATGATGGACACTCCTCCTCACCAAGAATGGATTTCTCTTTGCAACTTATGAAGTTGTTTCATGACACAACATGAGTGACCTTTTTATGCTCAAGAAGGAGCAAGGAAGTTGCAAATGAAGTAACTAGATGTCCCATCACCCCTCCACGTACTCCATTCATCTTTATCGTATAAACAATCAAAGCAAATGCCACCCTCGTGCATGTTCTTTGACTGCAATGGAATTGCCATTCTCTTAAGTGTCTGAGTATTTGTAAGTGACCACCACCCTTTGCTTGTCTAGTTCTTGCCATTTGATCCGTTCATTAGTTAGTCTGAGATCATCAAGGCTCCACCCGATGTGCTTGTAGAATTGACATTCCCAATTCTCTCCAAACAATTTCATTGAAAAGAATGGAAAAGTGAAGCAAAACAAAAGCATTCTTTAATTATTTGAGTTTTATTTTGATAGATTGTTAGTGTAAAAATTTATACTATCAATTAATTAGAAATCGCCTTAAATACATTTTTTAAAAATTATTATTATAAAAGTCAAAAAAATTTAATTATATAATAATTCATAATTAAATTATAGTATTTTTTGGGTACATTAATTAAATGATAGTATAAGAAAAAAGTTTACACTATCAATATATTTAAATTAAATTTTAATTATTTTGCATTGGCAAAAATATCACCGAGGTAGATTTCACTTTTTTCATTTTCTTCTTCTTGTCTTGAAAACCGGACAGTTGAAATGATGAGGTACTGAAAAGGTTTTTCAAATTGATATGGACTGGCCACATTTTTCAGTGTAAACTCGCATCGTGGGAAAGGTCCTGGTTTTATATTATTGAGTCGACTTTAACTTTCCTTTTTCATTATTATATATCTTGGACTATGTTTGATCAATTACATCACTAGAGCCCAGTTCAAAAATAAAATAAAATACAAATACATCACTAGAGTTCCACGTGCCAATTAGGAATAATAGAAAGGCACGCCATATATAATTATGTGTTATTAGTCCACTGAATTTAGATTGTACTTGGGAAAAAGATACATTAATCAATTTGGATCATTACCGGCATGGTAGATATGCATTGTACCTATGATTATAAGCTCGTTCTATTTGTTGTGTTCAACAATACACTTTACATTTTACTATCGTATGAATGAGAAATAAGGTGCTAGAGCACATATTGTTAGTATTTTTTTTAGAGTAGATATTGTTAGTATTTTTCTCTTTATATTTGTTTAGATAGTTTAGATCATGTTAACTAGTATTATAAACATATTGGTTGAAAGCACTTAACATACCTTATTAAAATTTTAAATTACTTCCTCTATTTTAAATCAATTTTGTTAAAAAAATGTAATATTTAATAATATTAATATTAATGTATGAATTTAATTTCTTTACATTATTAGTGTAAAAAAAATTTCATTGTCAACCAATTAGAAATTTTGGTTGGTATGAAATGTAATTATTATAAAATTTAATAAACTTATCACATATGACTATTGATAATTGAATGACAATGTAAAAATTCTTTTACCCTGTTAGTGCATACAATATTTACTCTTAATGTATTCTCACCACAATTTTTAATAATTTTTTTATACACTTATTATTTAACCATTTTTCTAAGAACAATGATTAGTAAAATTAATTTTAAATTACATGTCATTTTAGGTAATACATACTTTTTTGAAAAATTATTAATTATACTAATTATTAGAATATAAATATCTTCTTTAATTAAAATAATATTATTAAAAAGGTTGAAATATAGTTGTGGATTAATTAAGATGTTAATAAATAAGAATTTTCTTATAAAAATAATTAATATTTTGTTAATTTTCTAAAAGAATAAGTATTTTAAAATAAATCAGAAGTCTTAGAATGAAAAATAATTTGGAAGAAAAATATTAAAAATAATAAATCTTTTCATATAATAAATATTTTTATAAAATATTTATTATATTATCCTAAGGAGATTAATTAACGTTTGTATTTAATATAATAAAAATAAATCATTAATTAAGGAAATGAAAAATATATATTAAAAATCAATAAAATACTATTTTAGTAAAATAAATTGATTCAAAAACATAAATACCTTTACTGTCGAGATCTCAAAAGCATAATTAGACATCACTTAGCGCGGTTAACAAATAAAGTTCTTTCTGCTCCTATTTCCCATCTGTCATCACTTGTGTACAAGAGGAAAAAGTTAAACATATACCCTATTTTGAAATGTGTGAGTAAAAAGAAGAGAGAAATAAGGAGAGAAAATAATAATAATAATAAATGATCTGATAAAAAATAAGAAAAAAAAGGAACAAAATAAAATAGAAGTGAGATGAAAATAAAATTGAATGTACGAATATAATAACTCTAAAATAAAAGTGCTTAATCAATGTCGCAGCAGGCCAAAAGCTTATGTCGTTTCGTTATCTTTGATTGTTTATAAATCATTTTTTAAGTTACAAAAAATCAGTTTTTTAAAATTATAAATGTCTTTTATGAAAAGGAAATTTATTTGAGCCAAAAGCACTTTTGATAGTGAGATGAGGTTTTTTAGTGAGACGAGGTTTAGGTTAGTTCTTTTAACATAAGTTTTTTATATACAAAATTTAAATTTAAAACTTTACTGAAAAGGAATCAAACATATAACAATAAAATAAAAGAGAAGAAGTGTAGTAGGTAATTTAAAAAGTTATTAAAGGATAAAATAGTAAATAATTTAGAGATAATTAAAAGATATAATAGTCTAATAAAAATAGAAATCAAAAAAGAAAATTCTCTTTATTATAATTATAGATTATAGATTAAACACACTTAAAAAATTAAATAAAATAATAAAGAAAATACTATTAAATATTCCCAATAAATTTACAAAAATAAATTAAGAATCCTTTAAATTTATTGACTAAAAAAATTTATTTATTTTTAATAAATTTATCATGTATCGACTAAAAAACATTAACTAATTAAAACCCTTTTAATTAATTAAGAAAAAAAATTAAATAATTTTCATATTTTAAACACAATCAATATTTTCTAAATAAAAATTTCTTAAGTCAATATCTTTTTCTGACAGTTTAACATATTTTGAGACTAATGATGAAATTAAAACAACTTTACGCCAACTGATTTGATAGATAGTTCTTAAGTTGATTTGTATAATTATTGGTTAGTAATAATAGTATTCATTAAAGGTGAAAAGGTTAAATGTATAATTTAGTCATTGTACATATTGTAAATTCTTAATTTAATCTCTATATGTAAAAATTTATTAAATCGATCTTTATACATATTGCAGATTCTCAATTTGGTTTCTGTCATCTTGACACCATTTACACATTCTTAATTTAGTTCCTATACATATAGCGCATTCTTAATTTGGTCTCATATACGTGCAGTACATTCTTAATTTGGTCATTATAGTACAAGGACCAAATTTATAGGGACTAAATTAAGAATGCGCTACACATATAATGACCAAATTAAGAATTGGTAAACAGCAAGGATCAAATTAAGAATCTGCGGTACGTATAAAGACCGATTAATAAATTTTGTCGTAGAAACTAAATTGAGAATCCTTAACAGTTACATGACCAAATTATATGTTTAACCAAGTAAAGAATTAAAAAAGCTTTTGTATTTTTTAAGTTGTTGGTTATCATAATCATGATCCAATTAATTCCAATTACAATCCCTAAGAAATTAGAATTAGGGGCGGTGACCTGACAGTAAATGCAAGGCAAGTGTTCAACCACCACGTTTGCTAGGTGCGTCTCAGGTTGAGAAGCTTAGTTGAGAGTTGAGTTAATACGAGAGAGAGAGAGAGAGAGCGCGCGAAAGTTGTTGTTTACAACATCTCCAATCTGTAAGTAAAACAGGCCCACACTTATTCTGTTGTAGTAGACTGTCTGGTAGACGACCTAGTACAGTTTTTCTTTTCTCTCACATACACTCACTCTCACCACCCTTCTAACCAAAATGAGGAATCTGCAACTCAACTTGACGCCCATGGAGATTATTGCACCTCTCTTACGCAGATTAAGCTGGTGGGACGAAACCAACTCCTCCAAGACCTGGCAGAGCGCCGTTTTCTACTTCCTCTGCGCAGCTTACGCTCTCGTCTCCTCCATCGCTCTCGTTCGTACATTTATCCTCTTTCAAAACCTATAATCCTTCTTTAAACTATTCTTTTATTTACTGAATTGGAATTCAGATGACTATACCTGTTTTTATATTTTATTTTATTTTATTCTATTCTGCGCCGTTGTTAATTCCTGCAGGTTCAGTTGGTAAGAATTGAAGTTAGAGTACCTGAGTATGGTTGGACAACGCAGAAGATTTTTCATCTCATGAACTTCATTGTCAACGGAGGTGAGCGCGAGGTGACAATAATTGTTGATTTCAGGATCTTTGCGTGTTTGTTTCGGCATTTATTTGTTTTTGCTTTTGGCTTTTTGATATTGCAGTACGAGCAGTGGTGTTTGGATTGCACAAGCTACTTTTTCATTTGCATCCTGAGGTTAGTTTTGCATCCGTGATGCTTGACTAATGATTGTAAGCCTGGTATGCTGACATAGAGTGGCTGCTTGTTCGATTAGGCATTGATTTTGGTGCTATTAGATCTGCCGGGACTACTGTTTTTCTCAACATATACACTTCTAGTCCTTTTTTGGGCAGAAATTTATCACCAGGCAAGCCAAAGTTCTCTTTATCCTTTTGAAATTATTTGTTTTAATTGTCATGAATGAGTAACTCCTTTTATCGAATGAAATAGAGCCACCTTAATAATAATAATAATAAAAGAATTATCTGTCTTCGCATGATCAAATAAATTCTTTTTTTAAAAAGGGAAATTCTAATTTTATTCCAATGACTGAACAGGCAAGGGGTTTACCAACTGATAAGCTCAAGATGGTTTATATTTCAGTAAATGCTGCCCTATATATTATCCAGGTATCTATCCAATTTTCTGATCTGCACTATTATGGTATGGTGGTATTTCCTTAGTTCCCATTAGTCATCCTACTCGATCAAAGCATCATGACATCTCCCCTGCAACTGCAATGTGGTTGCACTTTTGCTTGAACTGTTTATGCCATATTCTGTATGAACTTTGAAACACTTCATTGTTTTTTCTTCCTGCATATTCTATTATTTTTTTTTCGTGGGAAAGTGCTCTTTTTTTTTTTGGCTTCAATGTCGCTTGATGTTGGCCAGACACCATCATGCTGCAGCTTCTCATTTTATAACCTGTTATATTATCAAAATTTGGGCGCCCACTTTGATGGAACAGACGGTAACTACTATGGGAAAAAAAGAAAGACCATTTTAGGTTGAGATCTTCTGGTTTCTAGAAATATCATGGCGTATGAATTTCCAAGAGACTTGTACGTGTTGATTGTTAACCAAATGTTCAACCATAATTTATTTGATTTGGAAATTATTGACTTTTAGAAAGCCAATCATTTTTGTGCATTAGTTGTGGTTTACTATTTCTAGTTTATGCTGGATGCATGTTGTGCAAAGCATAAATATTTCAAAACAAACAGGAACACTTTCTTTGATAGTTGATGTCAATAATCATAATACTCAAGTGTGGCTTTGAATTTAGGTTTGTATTTGGATATACCTCTGGATAGATGACAACAGTGTTGTGCAGTTAATTGGAAAGATATTTATGGCAGGTTAGCTTTCTAATCGAAGGTTGATTATATGTTAATATGTTTCGCACCCACTTGTGAGCTTCATAATGAGTTTTGCCACCTTAGAATAATACATTGCTATATGCATAGACATTTTTTAAAAATGTTTTTCCCCCTTTTCTTCAGTTGTGTCATTTATGGCTGCACTAGGCTTCTTGATATACGGAGGAAGGTGAGGCTTCTGCATTTTGTCTGACTTGCTATTGTCTATGAATAATACCTCTGAGGTCTCTGTTTTATTCACTCACTGGTAATTCATGGTTGTTATGGGTGGCCTTTTTGATTTCCCCGTGGAACACATTAAATGTTTCTAGACTATTTTTCATGCTGAGGCGCTTCCCAATCGAATCTAAAGGAAGAAGGAAGAAACTTAATGAGGTATGAGCATTTTCTTCTAAATGTGTCTATTTGATAGTATGTCTTTGTGCAAATCATGTTGTGCCACAACTCTACTGAAAATCTCATTTGAGACACACTTTGCCTCCCCCCCTCCCTTTTCTGAAAAAAAGGTGTTATTCATAAATAATGTATTCAGGTTCCCTAGGATATTTTAGTATACTGCCAAATTTGGTCCATGTGCTGGTATTTCTATAGCAAATGATTGTCCACTTCTGTTGTCTCTCATTTCTATTCTTTTAATACATAGATTTTCCAAACATACACACACAAGACAAAGGTTTTGGTAATGGGCATGGCAGAGTGTTTGCATGGGTTAGTTATTTCTTTTATTGGAGCAAAGGATTTTCTTGAACTTGCACCAGCTAAAATCAGTAATGAAAGACAGCTATTAAATGTTCTCTAAGTGTTTGAATGTACATGGTGTTGGATTTGAATAAGGGGATCGTTGTCTAAATTTTCCTATGTTGTGAAGAGTTCCTTTTGTTCCCTTCGTTTGTGGTCATATTTAAAGGATGAATCATGTGAACCCTTGTACCTCCTTTATTGGTTTCTCTATCTCATGCCTAGTTTTTCCGCTATAAAATTCAAATTGTGCTCCACTGCCAAACTTCAAGCAAATGATGGAAAGGAATAAGTTGTGCATTTGTATTTCCATGCAATTATTTGTGCTACAGATGGAATCAGTTTTAACTAGCTTGCTTACTTTCCTATTTTTAAATCACAACAAATCAATATACGTTCCATTTTAGGCATAGACATTTTTATTTATATATTACATTTATATAGTCGATAGTCTATAATAGTACCCATTTTAAACAATAAGGTTAAGTTCTTTATGTACCCTTTGAATTAGAATTAGTTTTCATCATTTTGTGAACTGAGAAGAACCCCTTCTGGCTTTCTTTTGTTATATTCCAAAAATACAAGAAGATGAAATTGAAAAAGAATTGTTCATATCAATAATACTTGTATTTATGTAACATGGGCTGGGTATTGCAGGTTGGATCTGTCACAGCCATCTGTTTCACCTGTTTTCTGATAAGATGTGTAATGGTAACTTCTGCCTTTATTATTATAGTTTTCATTTCAATGTTCGATTAAACATTTTCATAAGCTTGTCTATGTAAATTTGTTGTGTAGAATTTTAATTCTTGTCTGCTTGTCTTCTGCACATTATCATGTGTTATCGTGTTACACCATTAATATGATAGTCTTTGCCCCATTCTAGCACTGATGCTTTGTTTGAATTATGAGTGAAATAGAAAGGAAAGAAATAAGAAGGAAAGAAGTGGAGAAATTTCTCTCCACTTGTTTGGAAGAGTTAAAAAAAAAAAAGTGTAAAGGAATAAATAAATTATATGAAAAATATTTTTGTATTAATTAAAAAATTAATTTTTTAGTCTATTATTTTTTGTCTTCACATAAAATTATATATTATTTTAAATTTTTTATGTTATAAAAAAATATTTAATTTTTTAAGAAATTAAAACAAAAAAAATTTGGAAAAAGGAGATAATTTTTCTCCCATTTCATGCCAATTTGAACGGGGAGGGAGAAGTGTCTTCTAATGGGTCCTATGGATATAACTCTCGTCCTTCCTGTTTCTCTTCTCAAATAAATGGTAAAAATTTGGTATTTTTATCCAATCTCCCTCTTTTCTATTCCTTTCCACTCCATTTCTGTCCAAGCAAACAAAGGCCAAGAGAGGTTACCGTCACCAGACACACAAAAGAATGTGAACATTTCTACTAACTTTTAGTGCAGTAGTAGACATTTGATATATTCTATGTGTGTCATATTTGAGTTTCTTAATAGTGATAGAACATTTAAACATAGGGGCTTACTGTGTTTTTATTTTGTTTACTTTTTCGAATACTTCATGCTAAAAACTTTTTGTTGTATAATTCATGGAAAAGTATTTTTTTCTTTTGACAATAACAATTGAAAATGTGAATTATGTAGTTAGTCAGAAGGTGTAGAGTTTGATGATGTGTGGGATTAAAATGGCAATAAATTTGTTCATAAGACTTTAAATATGACACTTAATTAGTTGGATGTGAGAATCTTATAATATGGGTTTCGAGTGCAATACTGTTAGACATGCTCATAAACAATTTTAGTTTGAAAAGTAGTAAGAGGGAGAATATGGAAATCAAAAGAGCACATAGAACTCTTTAGTGGTCAGCATGAGAAGATGATCAAATGCAAAGTATGTCCTATGTGATTGTGATGAGCTTTAGGGAAAAAGAAAGGCGGAGATTTTAAGTCTTTGATGTGATGTGAGAACTAAAGCTGTAGAGTTAAAGTTAAATAATGATTTGTATGGTAGTATTCCTCAAGCAGAATACCTTCTTTCTTAATCACACTTTTGATGTGCATGCAGGTTTTTCTGTCTGCATTTGATTCAGCTGCGTCTCTTGATGTTTTGGATCATCCTATTTTGGACTTGATCTATTACATGGTATACTGCTTAAGTATTCCTTTTTGTTGATTGCGACTTGAAGTTTGATTTGTTACTTTCTTGGCATTTGGAATTTACTTTTCACTTTTCAAAATACAGCTGGTTGAGGTCCTACCTTCAGCTTTAGTTCTCTACATCCTGCGCAAATTGCCCCCAAAGAGAATATCGGCTCAATATCATCCTATCCGTTAACTGCTGTTCATATTGGATCCTAATTTATTAATTTGCCTGCCCATTATTTTTGATTTTAATGGTTCTTGGTTAGATAGATACATTAAGTTCATCAGGAGAAGCAGATAAAGGATCCAGATAAAGTCTCATGGCAGCAGTACTTATATGGGTGATACTCAGTAGTGGCTACCTGGGAAGGATAATTTGGATTCAGGTTTTGTACGGTGTACATGCAATGACAAGTCTCAAGAGCTTGAGTGACTTTCTGCAGTTATTTGTCCATGGAACCCTGCACAAAAGAAAAAATTAGGAAGAAAAAAATAGGAAAAGGTTAGGGGGGGTGTAATTCCATTTAATGTCGTAGTGTTTTAGGCATCTATTTACCCCAACATTTTTATACATTGTTGAGTGTCTTCAAAAAAATATTTTGGATTTGTTTGTGAGCATAATGGCTATGCACCGGTAGTATAAAAATTTTTACATTATCAACCAATCACAATTTATCATTAGTACGACTTTTAAGGTAATTAATGTAAAAGTCAACAAAATTATCATATATCATGATTTATGATTGAATGACAGTGTGTAACAATGCATAACCTATTTTTTCTTTGTTTATTAGTTAGGAATACTTTAATTTGAACAAAATGAACATTGTCTTGCATTATATGAAGCGGTGTCACTTGGAATCTTTTGAGTTATTGATTTTATGCAACAAAACTAAAATGATGTGCTTTTTTAGGGGTAAGGGAAAAAAGGAAAAGTTTTTAAATATAAATTACTTTATTTTAAGAATTTAATTAGAATATATTAATAGTGTAAATTATTTACACTGTTATTCAATCACAAATTGTTATGTATGATAAGTTTGTTAACTTTTATAATAACTATTTTAGAAGTCATTCATGATTATTTTTAATTAGTTGACGGGAAAAAAAATTTATATCGACAATTCATAAAAATCAAAACTTTGGTAATTTTATTTTTTAAAATTAAAATGCGCTGACAATGTAAATGTTTTTATATTATCGAATCATAAATTGTCATAAATGATAATATAGTAATTTTTTTAAAAGTCATATTTAAAGTGACTTTTAATTAGTCAGTGGAGTAAAAAAATTCATTATTAGCACAAAAAATATATTAAAAAAAGAGGTAAACTCTTGGTTTCAATTAACAAGTCATACTTAACTTTATATAATGTGAAACAAATGTTTACTTTTTATTAAATTCAAGTTTGGTTGTTGTTACAAACAAGGTTGGGTCTAGTGGAAGGGATTAGTCTCTCATAGAGTGACAAACCAATGTTTGAATTTTTGTTGGGAGAAATATCAACATTTACTTTAGTGTCTAATAGTGCTTTGAATAGGATTATCTCCAAAATACTTGTGTAGAACCAAAAAAAAGTTTAGTTGTTGTTTGTCTTTTTTTCTTGTTTCTTTTTTTAAATTCTATTGCGCGAGATTGTCTAAGAAAAAATCATTCTCTTATCAGCAACTTTAAAGAATTTTTTTAAAGATATATTTTAAAATATTATCCTTATTTTATTATTCCCCTTACTTGTGAGGATTTTCCTTTTGTTATGTATCTTTTTTATTTTTTAATATTTGAAAAGGTTTTAATTTTATATATTTTTAAAAAATAATATTTCAAAATTAATTTGTATATACAACTAGTGTTTTAACCCGTATATTACATGGGTCAAATTTATTATGTAAATTTTATGATTATAATTAATTGTCACAAAAGATTTACTAGTAATTAAATTAATTAAAATTAGATATATTTTAATACTATATAATTTATTAAACAATAAATTAAATTATAAAAAATAAAATAAGCTAAAAATATAAATAAAATAGTCATATTAAAAATCATGTATGGTAAAAGAGTTTATAATATGATATAGAATAACAATTGTACCCAATTCTTTTATTACAAAAAATAATTGGCTTAAATATCATTTTCGTTCCTATATTTTAGCACTTTTTCATTTTTAGTCCCTACCATCCAACTCTGTTACAAAAAACGTTAAATTACCAATGTCATGCTAACGTCAACAAGTGACACGTTAGCAGATGATGTCATGAGAAAGTCATCTTGGTGTTATCATATGCCACATCAGCACAAATAACATGTCATTACTGTCACATCAACAAAAATTGCCACGTTAGTGATGGCACATCAGTAATAGTGCCACGTCATTATTTCTGTAAAGAGACTAAAAATGAAAAAAAAAAACTTTTACAATGACTAAAAATGAAAAAAAAATTATAGGGATTGAAAAAAAATTACACTAATTAAAAGAAGAAAAAAAGACATATCTGCAGGTGCAAAAAAAATTTAATCAACCCTTCGCTACATCTTTCAAATATTTTTGACTATTTTTACAATCCTTTGCTTTAAATTAACCAATCTTATGGCATTCAAATGAAAGATAAAACTCAAAGGAAAGATAAACTTCAAAGGAAAGACAAAACTCAATTAATATGTACTAACAACAAGTATACAAAAATCATGGATCAAATGAAATAATTGAGAGTAACTAAATTGATTAAGAGAAGTAAAAAACTTGAAAGAGATAAATGAACTATCGAACAAATTTGGCCATCTATGTTAGGCTATGAATAAAAATAACAAAAAATTTACCATCTATGTCAGGACTTCATGATAGTCAATATGGGACCTCACTACCAATCAATGCATGATGTTCTTAAACTTATTGTTACTCTAGATGGTGAGGATGTTATTGATTGTGAACCAATATTGGGTTATTTAAATAAAGGAATGAAAAAAGAGAGAGTAGAAAACTAAACAATTATACAATATCTACCTTATGTAACACGTTGAGATTATTTAGCTACTATGTTCACAAAAACAATAACTATAAATGGGCCAGAATAGTTGGGAAATATCTAAGTACCTAAAAGAGCTAGCTATATCTGAGTAATTATGTTGGAGTTGAGTAGTATAGCTTCTCACCTACTATCCTTAAAATCAGATGTAGCCCTCCATACAAAACACAAGTAGCAACACACAAAAATGGAAAAGTGCACTTGATACACTTAAGTCATTCTCTACTGTCAAGCCTTTTAGATAATTAAGTATAAATTAAATTTATACATTAAGATTGGCTGTAATGTTTTCATCATTAAGATTTTTATTTTATATTAAGTATAAATTAAATTTATACATTATATTTAAGGCTTAATTTTTTTTCATGCCTGCAAATATGTCCTTTTTTTCTTTTAGTCAATGTAATATTTTTTCATTTTTCGTCCCCGTAATTTTTTTTTTTCATTTTTAGTCCATCTATAGTAGCAATGACGTGGCATTATTGCTGACGTGACCTTTTTTGCTGGCATGGCAGTGATGACATGTCGCTTGGCCACTATGTCATATGATGACGTCATTGTTGACGTGTCACATGTTGACGTCATCAATTTAACGTTTTTGTAACAGAGTTGGATAGCAGGGACTAAAAATGAAAAGGTGCTAAAGTATATGGACGATTTTGAAAAAAAAAAATTACAGGGACGAAAAATGAAAAAGCTCTAAATTATATGGACGAAAATCATATTTAAACCAAAATAATTTTACTTAACAATCTTATTGAACAAATTAAATATCTAAAATAAAATAATTGTTAGTAAAATATATAAAACATTTGTAAAGACAAATAAACAATAATTTAGAAATTGAAAACAAAAAAAAGAAGTAAGAAAATGTCTTCTGTTTAAATTTTTTGTTATTTTTACTCGTTCTATTTTATCTTTTTTAATCATATATATATATTCTTGATTGTTTATTAGCTAATTTTAAGAGAAGAAAAAATCACATATACATATTTTAAAATTGACATGCATTTCAAAGAAGAAAAAACAAAATCTATCTTAACATACTCAATTTTATTTCTATCTTTGTCTTTTTATTTTTATTTTTGTGAAAAAAAAAACCATTGGTAGAAAATCTAACCCTTACACATAGGTGCAACTAAAAAAGTAAAATTAAAATACTAAGTAACAACATAAAACCTGATCCATAAATAAAATAAGAAAAAATTGAAAGAAAGCACACAACTCTTTGCTACATAATCAATGCGTTGTATTTCAACAACTAATAGCATAATACTTGTGCGATTGCATGGGTAGTATTGATTTTCACACATTTCTCTAATTAATCTTTCATTGAATACATTATGCATAGTAATTTCAAGGACCAAATAATGATCATAATTACACTATATTTTTCTGCTAAGGCTTAACGATTGAAAATATTGAACTTTATACTAATAATAATATCCATCTTTCAGGTTTGCATGCCATCCACAAGTTGCATTTTAAGACAGTAAAGGGTTATTTTTGGGTGATCATGGATTCATTTGAGCTTCCACCTTCTTTACAAAAAAAAATTAAGTGTCTTTTAGTTAATTTTTATAATGGCCAATACCAGTAAGGATTATGTTCCTCATTTCGGCTTATCTTCAGCTTCAACAGTAGTGTTTAAGCTTGTTAAGACAAAGGATGAGTTTATAACCCTCAAATATTTTGATAATAACAAACAGTTAAAATATATGTTTTTACGCAAATCATCTAGTCATCCATAACAGGTTCATAAGCAACTGTTTGATATCTTTAAAATATATCATCTTTATCCTTTGATTAAATTAAATTAGTAACTAACAGATCTTACAGACAATGACACCGTTCTACAATGATATGCACATCAATAAGAGCATAAGCTACCTCAAAACTTATAAACCCTATATAGCTACTCTCGAGGAAAGTCAGCGAAAAAGAAGAAATGTGTGTGCGAATGTTAGAACGGGAAGGCGGACATGACAACTGCTACAAGATTGAGTACAAGAATAGAAAAGAAAAGCAGACTGCTTTATCTTATCATATGACAAGGTTGTGAAAGGCATTAAATGCTACATTTAATGCTTCAATGACTCTCTTCATTAGACGAAGGTTGTCTCCTACAAAGCACTCAACGGATACTTTTGGAGAAGCCTATAAATAGAAGAAGAGACCTCTTTCGTGTAGTTGCTGTTATTGTTGCTTACAAATCATAACATCTTTAATAAAAGAAAAAGCTCTTCTATACTTTGATTGTAAAATTCTTTTTGTGTACTTCATTGTTTATTCGTCTGTTAAGACGTTAAACCCAGTGAGACAACTCACACGTAAACCTTTTTCCAAAGAAATTGGTAGAAGCCTGAAGAGGTTTTGATTCAAAGAATACTTAGGGTTTTGTTTGGAGAGGCAAGTAAAAGACTACTTGGGTTGAGCCTGAAGAGGCTTGTGAAATAATACTTGTAACTTGAAAAAGTTAGTGGAACTTGGTTGTTGTCAAGAACTAAACGTAGTCTTTGGGGTGAGACAAACCAGTATAAATCTTGTGTGCACTCTAGTTTGTCGTTCAGCTTTCATGTGTCTTTTAAAACGTTTTTGAAAAACTCTTTGATCATATCTTTCAGATAATACGTCTTTAACAAAGGTTTTGCGAACAATTGCTATAACACAATTCAACCCCCCTTCTTGTGTTATCTTTGTGTTTTATAAAGCTGCTCAACATATACTACATTGTAGCATAACTAAAAATATTAGAAATATAAAACAAAGTAACACAAAAATAATTATAA